>JASEVX010000031.1:334264-503332 GCA_031761405.1 Serripes groenlandicus | reverse complement strand
AACGATAAAGAAGCAACTACCAATTTGCATTGATTGTATTTAGCATGTCCACACATATGTGTTGTCATTCTGTTTTCCTAGCTTAACAATATTGAAAAGAAACGACAGCATCTACAAATTGCATAAATTGAATGAAGCAATTGTAAAAAATACACAAAAGTCAATTTACAAGGTGACCGCCATAGCTAAACAATTTAACAACTAGCCCAATAAGTAAGTGTGCAAAGTTGTTTCGCATGTTGCCCTCTATATCGTTAACAACAATCTCCTAAACCACTGGCCGAATTTACAAAATAATTGTGTTCCATTTGTAACCCTGGAACAAAATTGCTAATGTAGTTATGCCCACTGTACACATATGCTATCTTTGCAAATTATAAAAATGTTCTTATATGTTAAATTGCTCGTAACGATTGAGTCAATTTCACAAGGCGGCTATCATTATAACCAGTCCAAAGAAATCAGGTAAGCGATACAGGGCCCTACATGGGCTTCCTGTGTGAATTCAGTCAAGTAACCTTTTTCCCTGTGGAGTGGAGGTAAGCATTCTTTTTCTACGAGCACCACGTTGAGGAGTGTCGTCAATGCAACGGTTTTTTTTTATTAACCCTTTCCCTCATATAGACGATTTCCGACGCCTCTGCAGTAGACGGCTTTTTTGAAAAACATAGTGACAAAAGAAGAAATTACACAGAATGTGCAATTTCTCCTTTCGCCACAATGTTTTCCACTTTTTGTCATAGGTTATCCATTCAATTATGGAGATTTTCTATGTTTTGACAAAATACGTTCAAAGTCGTCTGCTGCAGAATTGTCCTATGAGGGAAAGGGTTAACCGTTACAAAGGGTTAGGTCTGCAAGGCGTGAAAAATGTGCATCAGGCCCAAAATCATATTCAATTTCCCCACTTGCATTTTTTCCTTAAACAGTCTCTTGACAAAACATTTGGCAGTTTATGTTCATGCCCACCTACTGTCTGAAGATAGTCAATTTGCATCTGAACCATATTTGCCAGTCTTTCAATCACTGATTTAGGAGGAAGCCATTTTCTTGGGTCTGACGTCTTTATTCCAGTATTTTTTGCTGGCATCTTCCACCTTTCCAATGCTTAATGTGCGTACCTCCTCATAAGAAATGGTTGAATCTCTTTGCCGTTTTGGTGTATAAATTTGTTTAATAAGCTCCACGTATACTTCTTTATTTAAAAAGAGAACTGGTCATCACATGAATTTTTAAAGATCATATACAATTTGTACATATTAGCTGATCAACTGTTAAGATGGAATGTAACTCCACTATGTGATTCAGAAAGATAATGTATGAGGCACAGCCCTTATTGTTATCATCTTTCTTAACCCTTTCCCTCATATAGACGCTTTCTAACGCCTCTGCAGCAGACAGCTTTTTGAAAACATAGTGACAAAAGAAGAAATTGCTCAAAACGAGCAATTTCTCCTTTTGCCACAATGTTTTCCACTTTTAGTCATAGGTTTTCCATTCAATTATAGAGATTTTCTATTCTTTGACAAAATATGTTCAAAGTAGTCTGCTGCAGAATTGTCGTATGAGGGAAAGGGTTAAACAAATGCAATATGCATGTCCTGAGAACACAGCCTACAGTCATATACCGGTCAGACAAACATATTGGCAACTTAATCACCCTATCAAGAAAATTAAGTCTAATGACCCATGGGTAATTGATGTTTATCATTTGCAGATTTGAGGAAATTTCACCCATAATGTTGGAGACTGATCTGGTTACGGTGATATAACAGAGATACCGTAAAAACGGCGTCAAACTCCAATCAGTCAGTTGTCAGTACAATCATTTGTCAAAAGTACAATGTATTGGTTGATGTGTTTGCAGTTCTATATTTAAACAAGAGGGCCATGATGGCCCTGGAATCGCTCACCTGATTTTTTTTTTTCACTTTAGCTATATAAGCCCCGCCCCATGGCAGCCATAGTTTCCGACCAATCAACTTGGCTTGAATCTTATAGAGGGTCACCCTAGGAACATTTCTACAACATTATTTGAAAATCGGCCAGACACTTTTGGAGGAGAAGATTTTTTAAGTTTTCACTACAGCCATATAAGGCAAAATAGCCCCGCCCCCCCCCCCCCCCTGGTGGCCATGTTTTTCGACCAATCAACTTGGCTTGAAGGAATCTGATAGAGGGTCATCCAAGGAACATTTCTACAAAATTATTTGAAAATCAGCCTGACACTTTCGGAGGAGAAGATTTTTTAAGTTTTCACTTTGGCCATATAAGGCAAATAGCCCCGCCCCCTGGCGGCCATGTTTTTCGACCAATCAACATGGCTTGAAGGAATCTGATAGAGGGTCACCCAAGGAACATTTCTACAAAATAATTTGAAAATCGGCCCGACACTTATGGAGGAGAAGATTTTTTAAGTTTTCACTATAGCCATAAAAGGCAAAATAGCCCCGCCCCCTGGCGGCCTTGCTTTTTGACCAATCAACATGGCTTGAAGGAATCTGATAGAAGATCACCCAAGGAACATTTCTACAAAATTATTTGAAAATCGGCCTGACACTTTTGGAGGAGAAGATTTTTTAAGTTTGCACTATAGCCATATAAGGCAAAATAGCCCCGCCCCCCCCTGGCGGCCATGTTTTTCAACCAATCAACATGGCTTGAAGGAATCTGATAGAAGATCACCCAAGGAACATTTCTACAAAATTATTTGAAAATCGGCCTGACACTTTTGGAGGAGAAGATTGTTTAAGTTTGCACTATAGCCATATAAGGCAAAATAGCCCCGCCCCCACTGGCGGCCATGTTTTTCGACCAATCAACATGGCTTGAAGGAATCTGATAGAGGATCACCCAAGGAACATTTCTACAAAATTATTTGAAAATTGGCCTGAAACTTTCGGAGGAGAAGATTTTTTAAGTTTTCACTATAGCCATATAAGGCAAAATAGCCCCGCCCCCCCTGGCGGCCATGTTTTTCAACCAATCAACATGGCTTGAAGGAATCTGATAGAGGGTCATCTAAGGAACATTTCTACAAAAGTATTTGAAAATCTGCCAACCAGTTTGGGAGAAGAAGAATTTTGAAGTTTTTTCGGTTTCGTTGCCATGGAAACCAGAATTTTGCATGGATCACAAAAATTTGAAGGAATTCTGGTGAGGTCATTGAGAGGATGCTTTCTGTGAAGTTTCATCCAAATTGACCCACTGGTTACTGAGGAGAAGAAGTTGACGGACGACGCACGACGGACGACGGACGACGGACGACGGACAAAAGGCGATCACAATAACTCACCTTGAGCAAAGCTCAGGTGAGCTAATAAAAATACAGGAATATCATCGAGAAACCATCACATATTTACATATAAAATAGTATAATTTATCAATGACCGAACAGGAGAAGTTGCCATGGGGGATTTGGGGCTGGTTGTTTCGGGTTCGATCGCTATTCGTGGCTGTCTTGGTATACAATGCACATTTCATAGTCCAGTAATGTCCATGAAACTACTCCATAAAACTATGAAAACATTATTGTTTGTGTTTTAGAAATCAACTCTATGCTCCAAGTACAACTTCTGATAAGTCAATTTTGAAAGTAACTTGCATCTGTCTAACTATATACTTGAGTACAAAGTCCGAGCCAATATACTGTTTTATACCTGTCACCAAAGAGTCATGAATGCGTGTTCTTGATCCAAAACTATAATAGATTACTCTGTGCTACGGTTTGTTATCAGGTATCTGATTTCTAAGTAGAGAACGTATTTAAAGTTTGATAGTATTGTGACCTTGTGTTGTGATTTAACTGAAAACTGTTCAAAACGACTTAAAATCCTAAATTGAACGAACGTCCGATCATGGAAGGGGGTAAAACGAATGAGTCAAAGGGGAAATATGGCCACGGTTCTCACGTATAGCACAAGGACTTGCCAGCAAGGCGTATGCTATTCGTAATGAAGGTTGGCAAGTCAGTCTGATAGTCAGATAACACTATCCAACATTCGTCAGGATCAACGCCAACTTATTATACTTTATTACTACAATAATAGATACCCAAACCGTGATTTATCTTAGCTATAACTGCTGATATCTATTGATGAAACACTGATTCTGATGTGTTGTAAATCTGCGATATAGCATACATCTTGTCGAAATGAATTGATACCTGGAATTTTGTTTTATTTATATAGGTGTTTGGTTCCAGTTTGGTATTATACTATCAAAACAACATTATATTTGTTTAAATAATGATTCCTTATGTATCCTACAGTTTACCTATTAACAATTCCTTGGGGGATGGGGCATACTCCCGGACCCTTACTACAACGTGGTCAACGTGTCATATTTTCACCCAAGCCCCCTGGTATTACGAGGCCCGTTGATATACGAAAGATAGTGTGACCTTATGCAGTTGTAACAGACTGCGTGGCTGTTTCCTTCTGGAATTGGCAGATATTTAATAAACAAACAACGAAAACCTTTTAACATTATAGAGTAACAGTTTTCGTTGTCGATTCAAGAGGAAATATGCATGCTAAATGAAGATAGACTGACCTTACCATTTACAAGTTTCAATCAATCATCACAAATCCTTGAAAACATATTTTCTTGCAGACACATTAGTTTAAACTTGTTTATTTTACATCGATTGCGAAACAAGCGTTAAGCTTATATTAATCACGCTCGATGTCTGCTTCCTGGTGACATAACCAGGACTTGCGCCGTTTGTGTGGAAAAAATCCTAGAGGCAGAACCCGATCATCACGGGATTCGAACCCGGGACCTTTAGTACGAGATGCCGACGCTCTACCACTGTACAACTGTCTTCAGATGCAAACAGTCTGTGAGTAAAACAATGTCAAGGCCGTGAGAAATCAGTGATTATAATACCCTTAAACCCTTTCACATATGCAGACGCATTTTGAGAGACTATCAGATAAAATCCTTCGAAACAGTGTGACAAAAGTATAATGATTATACTAATTTTTGTCAATTCCACTTTCTTTCACAATATCAATTTTGCAACTCTATTTAACCCTTTCGCTGCCAAAGGCAATCAAAGGCTTTTGCAAACAAAGAAGATTCAGGTAAGACAGATCGTAACGAGCTGTCTTTCCTGAAATCTGCATTGTTTACAACTTAGAAGTTAAATGTTACCAAATGTTAAAAGTTGAGTGGTTGAATTTTCAACATTGAAGAGTCGACTTTGTGAAAGTCGTCAGAGATAGAGTTAATAAACACACTATCATTCATGAAAATTTGCATATTTTGCCAATTTGGGTGGCTTCAAAGTCGTCTACTACCGATTTGATGCACGTGGGAAAGTGTTTTCGATCAGGCTTGTTAGTTGCCTGTGACCGTTTTTGAACCGATAAACTTTGCTCATCATTTCAGTACTAGAGATTAATTCAAAACTTATCGCACCAAGCAGGAGCTAAATGGCAGGCTCATTATATCCTTTGCTATTTGTAAATTACCAAAAATTATTCTAAAACAGAATTTTAAGAATTATAGGAAATAATCATGTAACAGTTGCCACTGCTAATAACTAGTGCAGACATTGTTGTACCTTTAATGTATTATAGAATAGTATACTAAATACTATAATTGTTATTTAATATATTTATTGATACAAACATATAGCAGTAATCGAGTAATGTTTTCCAACATAATAAAAAACAAGTGCGCCCTACTAAACAAACAACGACAGACACGCGAAGTGAGGCAAAACAAATGGTGCTTGCACATTCCAATGCAGGTCTATCTGAACTGATAAGCCAGGCGGCTTTTCCCTCTGCTTTTGAAGCACAAGTTTTTCTCCCGCACATATTTCTTGTCTAATAGTCTAGACACACCCCTTGAAGTATACGCAGGTATTCAAGTTGGAAGTATCATTTAAAAGGATATGGATTAAATGGAAATCATGTGAATGTCTTTGAAAAGGAGCGTTTTTTGCTGAAAGATACAGTAAATTTCTGTCATAGTGCATGCATTTGAAACAGAGGACATTTGACTTAGTTACACCATGAAGTAAACACGTGTTTCCTACACATTATCGCCCTTAATTAAATCCTACGTTGTGGGTACTGAACGGTATTATCTCACTGAGTACAACAGTCCTTTGGAGATCAGAAAGTGAGACGACGTCTGAAAACATTTCTTCTTTTGCTACAAGGTTTTCAGTTTTATTTAATAAGTATTCTTTGATGTATAGAGAGTTCCCATATCTTTGACTAAATGCTTACAAAGTTGTCTGCTGAATGTTTGTTATATGTAGGAAAGCGTTTTAACCCTTTCCCTCATATAGACGCTTTCTGACCCCTCTGCAGCAGACGGCTTTTTGAAAACATAGTGACAAAAGAAGAAATTGCTCGATACGAGCAATTTCTCCTTTTGCCACAATGTTTTCCACTTTTAGTCATAGGTTATCCGTTCAATTATAGAGATTTTATATATTTTGACAAAATATGTTCAAAGTCGTCTGCTGCAGAATGTTTGTATGCGGGATGCGATAAATGTGAAAAGGAAAGTTATACACATTTCCTTTCGTTTGTTTATTTGAATCATGTCGGATTTGACTGATAAGAATAAACAGACATTTATAACAAAATGTATGCCATGACATCTCGCTAACCTGTTAATCATTTAAATGTGATAGTTAGGAAATAACAACAACAAACAAGTGCAAATGAAAATCTGATCATAGAGGATTAGTAAACCATTTTTTCAGAAATTATAATATTTGTAATCAAAGAAGTGATTGTACTCCGATATGAAATTGAGTTTGGGGTCTTTATGCATCTGCGTGCATTCAAGACTCAGATAAGCATGTGCTAATCTAAGTCTTCACAGTTCGCATCTATGTTAGATAGACTTAAATCTTATGACACCCGTCTAGACGTGCAGATCCCTAGCTGAATGTCAATTTAAGTTAAACCCTTTCCAACATACAACAAATCTATAGCAGACAACTTTGTAAAACATTCGTGCAAAATTATGGTAAATCTCTATAAATGCTAGTATAATTACGGGGGGGGGGGGGGGGGGGGGGGTGAAAACGTTGAGGCAAAAGGAGAACTTTTCGTTTTGAGCAATTTCCCATTGTGTTACAATGTTTTCAAAAGTCGTCTGCTGCAGAGGCGTTAACAATTGTCCATATCATGGAAAGGGTTAAGTGATGCTCAGCGGTAGAGTCAATAAGATCATAAATCGATTTGGGACCTTATTGACTCTCCGCAAGAGGATAATATTAAGGGGAATTGTCTTACATAATTGAGCTACAGTTTGTTTTTTTTTATCGCAAGGTGTCTTGGACAAAATTTTATGTAGACGGACAGGGAAACATGGCGAGAGTTCGACTTCACATGAAATACACAGGTCCTGACGCACATTACAGGGTTAACACTTTCCAACATACATGAAAATCTGCAGCAGACGACTTGAACAAAAAGATCTAAGCATTGCGGCAAATGGAGAAATTTCTCATCATGAGCCATTTCTGCTTTTGCCACTATATTTTCATATATCGACTGATGCATATCCGTCATCATGCGTCTGTATGTGGGAAAGGGTTACGAGTCACTAAAGCATAATTGTATGCACATTATTTCCGTTTCAACATTCCATAAACTTAGTTTGTAACAAAACCTATGCTTAAACTGATTGTTTATAAGCTATATCTTATTTTCGAGAAAACATTGTAGTAAAAGTATGAATTGTTCACGCTGTTTTCAAAACGTCATCTGCTGCAGATGCGTCAAAATGCATTTGCATGTGTGTAGGAAATGTTCCAGTCTATCCCATGACTCTATCAAACAGTTACACGTGACATTTTCTCTCTACACAGCTCAATCATGAAACCTTTCAAAAACACTCATGCAAAAAAATACCGGAAAACAAAAACGTTTTGTTTGCAGTTTTGTTATACAGTGCTAACATTCCTTTCATCGGTGAAAGTTGATAAATTCGCAGCAGTTGTGGGAAAAAGAGCGTGCCGAATGAATTATGTGAAGATAAATTCGAAATCTCTTGGGTAATGTCGCTGTCACTTAACCGGGGGTCTTGTGTGGGAGTACAAAATAGGTATACAAATGAGCAATCGCTGGCGATTTAGAGTCTTAGTGTCCTCCCGGGTTTGGCAGCAGTTGAAGTTACATTGACGTACAGCCAGATTGGTCAAAAGATGCATTCATGTCTATATAACATTAACCCTTTCCCTCATACGACAATTCTGCAGCAGACGACTTTGAACATATTTTGTCAAAACATAGAAAATCTCCATAATTGAATGGATAACCTATGACAAAAAGTGGAAAACATTGTTGCAAAAGGAGAAATTGCACGTTTTGTGCAATTTCTTCTTTTGTCACTATGTTTTCAAAGAGCCGTCTGCTGCAGAGTCGACAGAAAGCGTCTATGTGAGGGAAAGGGTAAAGGCAACACGTGGAGACAAGCTTATCGTAGTTTTCACTCCAGCATACACTACATTTATTAGCAGCGTTACTGGAAATGACGTATTTTGCCATTTCCAACCAGTGTAGATAGAGATCAGACTTTTTCCGCATGCAGACGCATTTTGCCGCATCTGCAACAGACGAATTTTAAAAACATTGGTGAAAAAGGATAAATTGCTTATAAAAAACATTCACTGATAGAATGTGAATATGAATAAATTTCTTGATGGAGTATTTTCGATTGAAATCAGCTTGTACAAAAGTACTGTAGTTCACCATTTTCATTCCCTTTCAAGCGTCGTTGGCAAAAAGGTTTCGCTCTAACATATGGGATACATCAAATCCCACTTCTTTGCCGATACATTGTCACGTAACTTTGTTAATAATACGTACTCCGACTTGACAGAAGGACTCGACGTACATATACATACGGTACTCAAAAGCCTGCCCGTAAGTGACAACAAATTGCAGCAAGTTCGAACAGCTACACAAAATGACAGCCAGTTTCAAATATTGAAACAGACTATACTTGACGGATGGCCGGATGCGAGAACTGATTGTCCAGCAACAGTGCTAGAGTTCTGGAATCACCGGGACGAAATGTCGGTGGGCGATGACATAATCTTTCGAGGTCAAAAATTAGTAATCCCCAAACCATTGCGTCAAGAAATGATAAACGCAGTTCATATCGGTCATATGGGTGTCAATAAGACGGTAAGCCGGGCACGTGATATAATGTTTAATGACAAAAGACATAACTGACCACGTGTTAGCATGCCATCTATGCTTAACACACAGAAATACAAACCCCAAACAACCTCTTAAACCCCACGACGTGCCCCAAAGACCTTGGCAGCACATTGCCTGTGACCTCTTTGCCCTAGACGGTAAAGATTATGTAATAACCGCTGACTACTACAGTAAGCACTTTGAGATAGACTGGCTACCGGACACAAAAAGTATCACGGTGATACGCAAGTTAAAAGTACACTTTTCCAGGTTAGGCCAGGTAGAATCACTGAAAAGCGACAACGGACCTCAGTTTAGTTCGGACGAATTCGCTAAGTTTGCTACTGAATGGAATTTTACGCACGTGACATCTTCACCAGGCCATAGTCAGTCAAACGGTTTCGTTGAAAAAATGGTCTCTGTAGGAAAATGCATACTTAGGAAAAGCAAGGCAAGCAAAACTGATCCTTACTTGCCTATGCTAGAATATCGTAACACGCCGCTCGATTGCGGATATTCCCCAGCCCAGTTGCTGATGGGTAGACGACTAAAATCCGTCTTACCCACAACTGAAAAACAATTACAACCTCAGATAATTAATCACCAGGCTGCTATAAAGTACATGCAAAACAGCAAAATTACCCAAAAACAACATTATGATAAAGGTTCGAAACCCCTCCCTATCCTTAATGTTGGTGATTCATGTAGAGTGCAAATGGGTAAAATATGGAAACAGGCCGTTGTTATAGAAACGCACGGAGAAAGGTCATTTCTTATCAAGACTGAAGAGGGCGCGATTTTAAGGCGCAATAGACGTTTCCTGCATAAAACGCGGGAAATCTGTCCAAGCATTAGTCATGAGGAATTCATGCCAACAATCTTGCAGCAGCAAAGCCCTGGCCAAAAGTCAATTCCCCAGATTTCTTATAAACCCGTCCACTTACCCCGTATGGAACCCATGAGCACAAGTCACTCCCAAAGTTCACCTACAAGTGACTGTAACAATACACCTTACCGCACGCGCAGTGGTCGAGAAATTAAATCCAACCAGTTATTCAATGATAATCAATGGATCAAATAAAAGTTGATAAGACGTTTAGTCGTGTGTATAGACATAATAAACACACACTTAGCAGCACATCTGGATTGACGATTTTCATAACCAGTTTGGACTCAAATGTTGAATCGCATATTTCCTTATATGTTTATTGAATGTAATACTTTATATCTGATTTACGTATTCATGTTATGAGTATTGTCCAGATGCCAGTCTACTAACCATGCGCATGCTCCAAGAAACCCCGCTTTATGTAAAGGCTTCTTGCAGAATAAACTTAGATCTTGTAGAATAAACACGTGTTGTGTTATACTTTTACCTTCATGAAAGACTACTTGATTTACTTTTACATCAAGCCCCACTTTTTACAGGGGCTATCAGTAAAACACATTACTTTTCTTTCAACAGGCTAAATTTCTAGTAGTTTCATTTTGTTTTTGTTTTATCCAAAATGTGTTTATTGATGAGATTGGACAAACTTGGTACTAAGAATTTAAACATTATTTTCACTAGGTTATTTTAAATACTCTGCATGTATGTATTCAAACAACATTTAAAAATGATTCAACATCTATTGACAGCACTATTTTCATAATTGGGAGCACAACAACCAATGATGTCATAGAACTCTTCAAATTAAAGAGCAAATGCAAAATAAAAGCCTTTTACGGTCACCGATTTAGGTCCGTCTATGAAACAGGGCAATGTACACTAACTATATCAAACTCAAATAAGGTAAAAACAAACTGAGCATTGAAATCTGTAGATAAAGAGGATCAATCTCTTTTTAAATTCAACAAACACTCAAAATACTTTTTATTCAAATAAATTTGTATACTAAACATTTTGGTTGAAAAATAAAGAAAACTTAATCTGTTTTTCAACAGAAAAAGGTTATAAGGCAGTTCATAATTAATGTCAGTTATATTAGTCACCCAGTGACCTCACATAAGTGTCCTCTGATATAACTGAAATACCACAGAAATGTATTTGTTTTCTATGTAATTTATTGTGAAATCCATTTTTCTGTGTGAAATTGTATAATCTATACAATAGAAATGGTAAAATTTAAATTGGTATACATTCATAGTAACAAAAAAAATCTTATACTTTTATACTGGTAATAAAATTACACATATTTTCATGAACTGCTGCTCAAAATAAAAACCTATACTGTAGTTTAATGCTAAAACACCTGGTCTAACAAGAGTTCTAAGATCAAATCTCAGCAGGTACATGTTTTGAAAGAAGCAACTAAAACTTAACAATGTATACATGAAACAATTATGTTGTGGGGAGTTGTCTTACTTAAACACTTATTACATTTTTATACAGGCTTCTAGTGAAAATAGTTTACTCCCTGTACCCTTTTCAAAAGCTTTTATAATTGAGCAATAACAATTAAAAAAAGGAATGGTTATCAACATTGATAACTCTGAGAATCTGTACATGTTCAAGGTTTGATCCAGCTTTGATAACCGTTCTAATATCAAAGTTTTAACGAAATTTATACATCATATTTTTATAATAGAGCAATTTTAACATGATCACTAACAATGTTAAATTATTGCAAATTCTTCCGGAAAATCCATTTCTCTGTTTGTACTTTTTATAATTTCTTTATTTGCTATAAACATACTGTTTATTGTTTTATGCAATAAAATGTATATTGAATATATTGATCAGATCTCTCATTATCCATTTTTTTCAAACAACACATTTCAGATACATGTATATATAATCAATTTTTCAATTCAATTCAAAAATCTTTTATTCGCTCAAGTCTGGAGTTACCAGACATATGAGTATAAATTACATTATAATATAACAACAAATAATAATCAATTCACGTGAACAAGAGTGAGAGAAAAGTTAAAATGGAAGGATGTAGAGAGCTTTAGAGATAGAAAGAGGAATGTATATATAATCAGTAACTGTTGTTGACACTAAGTCTGGTACTTATTAACAAATAATCTGATGCTGTTTTACAAATTAATCAAAGTACAAAGTACTGAAGGTAGAATTGCGATCGTTTAAGAAGAGATACAGAAGTGCATATATGAATATTTATTTTACCGGTTACCTTCAGGCAAAGTTTCAAGTGTGTAACCCTTTCCAGTGCTGAGATTTTGCCTCAACCTGAAACTTTAACCAAAATGTTGACGAACAGACAGACGGAGAGACAGACATCGCCAATCTATAGACCGGAATTGCTAGAGCAATCCGGCCAAAAAAAAAAAAAAAATCATCAATTTTAGCAGTAAAATCCTGCCAAGAAGTAATGAATTGAGAAAAAAATGTGCTGAGAGGTCCATAATTTCAAACTTGCTAAGATTTGGTCTGTGCAATGAATGTACACATTGAAAAATGTATTGTTGACATGTATTTTCTACACCATCATTGTAATGTTGTTTATCATAAATAAAATTATTCCTTTTTTTAAATAAACTTTTAATCAAAATGTGTGTCTCAGTGTTGTCTTCTTCAGCAGTTTGACAGAAACAAAGCCTAAATCTGAAATTGTGTCAATGTGTTATTTGTCAACTCTGTCCCATACGTTTTGCTTGTGATTTGAACTCTCATAAAAAAAGCACGGAAAGGGACAACTTTCCCAACTTTGATTAAATATGTTTTCAATTAAATTGTAAAAAATCTTTTTCTTGTTTTTTGAAAGTTTTGTCATTATTATTTAAGACGGACATTATATACTAGAATAGCCAACTGACTATCATTTGAAAAAGTGTTTCTTATTTAAACCTTTCCCACTTGCATACGTAATTGCAGCCGACGACTTTTGAAAACATTGATGCAGAAGAAGAAATTGCTCATAACAAGCTTTCTCCTTTTGCAACGATGTTTTCAACTATATTCAATGATTACACTTCCAATAAATGTGATTTTCTGTATCTTTGCTCAGATTTTTTTTAATTCGTCTGCTGCAGAGTTTTTATATTGTGGGGTGGGTTGTGATTTGTTAAAGGGCAAGCAGGATTGGGAATTGAGGGTTGCACTTATCCTAATGAAACACTCGCCTGCATGTGCATGTTTTAGCTTAACTTAATTTGTTAATGTTCTTTCCATCATCAACTTAGTCATCTGTTAGTAATCAACTCTATGAACGAAATAATCGCGTCAAAATCTTGAATCGCGTCAAAATCATAACGAACAAACTGTCAAAATCTAATTTTGAACTGTGTAATACAAATTTAGAATAAAAGGATGAATCAGTTATGTTGTAACAACCAATATCCGCGGGTCATTTACCTGATTTTGGCCGAAAGAAATGATCGATTTCTTGCAAGATTTATTCGTTATTCGTTCTGCCTATTATAATCAAAGTATTCTAAACGCTTTATAAACAAGTGATTTAAAGCGCTCAAATCATTTGATGAAATTTGTTTCTTTAAACGCGGACCTTGTCGAAAGCACCTATCCAAAATGCAAGTCATCGTTAATCGTTGTCGAAGGAATAGATGGACTGAGAGAAAGAGAAAGAACAGGCTTAGCAATGCATACTATCTTTATGAATAAGGACATGAACGAATATGTATGGACTAGCGCCTAGAATTTCGTACTAGCCGATCCTTCATTCCACTCGCTTATGCTAGCGGGCGAGTGGATGTTTACATCTCTGCCGAGAGTGAAAAAAGGGTTACAATTTACAAAGGGTAATTGCGCGGTGCAGTGCTATATTGGCGTAGTGATATCTAAATAATTGTGTACACTTTAAATATGATATTTACACTTACAATTAAGACTTGTTATTTTCTATTATAAGCTTGAATAATCGGATTTTTTTTCGTTACTCTATGTTTGCTTTTGTGAGCATTCGTAAATTAGTCAAACCAAAAATTGCACTTAATTGTTGGTGGTGAAGGGCATATACATCACGTGACTTCAAACTCACTATGACTATGGCAGCCTCTGCGCATGCGCAAGTCTACCAAAAACCAGAAAAGGAGATAGGTGTTCAAAGTGAAAATGTTGTTGAATAGGAACATATATTGTTCATTTTGGATATGTTCAATTTGAATCAATGACACCATTCCGACAATGTATTCGGATTAGTCACAGAAATCAAGTAATTTACATCAGACAAGGGGCTATCTTTACCCTTTCCAACATACATCATTATAAATGGGACTTTTGAAAATATTTGTCAAAAATTACAGTTTTCTCAGTCTGTATGCATAGTGTTCTCATCTTAAATTGTCTCAAGATTATACATTCAGCCAGATCATGCAAAGTTAGCCATCTGCCTTGGAAGATTGTTGTGTGGAGTATTTTATTATTCTAGAAAGCCAGGGGAAAATGTTAGGTGAACTGAAGTACCATTGAAAGTAATGTTAAGCGCAAGTCATTCAATTAACCATGTATTAGAGTCAGTTTCCAATTATATGTATTACTAGTTTACAAATAACTGGCATTTGTAAAAATAAATCAGAACATTCTTCAATGCCTTCTAGTGTTATTTTCCATCAACATCCTTGGAAATCTTACAGTCTGTTACAATCCTGACCTTATAAAAAATAAAACAGATATATATGTACAAATTAAACTTAAATGCATGCCAAGTTTCGTTTTTTTCAATATGTTTTTAAAATTCTGTTTTTGTAACTTTCTACAATTTGCCTATTAATTTGTTTCTTGTTCAATGGGGACAGACAGTGCTTAATTAATTTGTTCTTGCTTTCACACGACCTAGGCTTTGCCTATTAACATATTAAATAGAATAACTAACTGCATATTTTTGATATCGAATTTATGTCACTCGGGAACAAAGGGGTAATTTGGTGTAAAATCACTCAACCTACGGTTTCGTGATTTTAACCAAATTACCCCTTTTTTCCCTTGTGACATAAATTATATAACGTAACTGTAATATCTTGAAACTGGATACAGAAGAAGTAAGTCCGCAGAGGTTATTATATTTAATATAGAACGGTGTAAGCATCAAGAGTACAAAAGTAAAACTGAAACTGCTATGAAAGAGGCCTGTGTATAAAACAATATACTACATGTAACTTGATACGCTGGATGACTGTAGTGGAAATACTACATTATCCTTTCTTTAAAAAGAAATGTTTAGACCTAACATTTTAATACATATTTCAGAATATAGAAATTGAGAAAAGATTATTAATCTCAAATTAATAATTACAAAAATCATTTCTAAGTTACTGTCTCTGTTTTGTATCCAAATGATATAAAGGAAACACTTCAGATAAATGGCCTGATAAATGTCTAATTCGGCACGTCATTTCTGTCTAAACTTATCAGCACCTAATTAGTTAACAAGTATCATGACATTTATAAGGTCAACCTATCAGGCGGTTTTCGAACACGTGTGGGATAACGCCTGATTAACAGTTCATTGTTAATAGCTGGTGTTGAATTTTGTATATCTCCATTCGTGGGAATTTGTGAATTTCCAGGTGGTATGTATTCTGATGTATTCTGTTTGTCCTGACTTGACCCATGGTTTTCCCTTCCCTCTTCACAGGGTAATTGCGGCACCGTAAAAGGCAGTTCAATGTTTGTTTGTTCGTAATTTTCAGGAAACATTGCCTCATTTTTCCGCAAGTGATCAGCATGACAGTAACGAATCTTTGTGTCAACCTTTACCAAGTATGTTACTGGCCCTTTGATTTTATGTATAATCCCCGGTATCCATTTCCACTTTTTCCCTCCAGGTAAAATGGTTTTTACCAGAACGGTGTCCCCGTTTACGAATGCACGATAAGTCGTATGTCTTTTATCATGACTGTCCTTCATAGACTCTTGCTTTTTCTCAATGTCAGTTGCTTTATTCGGTTTGAGAACAGTTAAACGCGTTCTTAACTGCCTTTTCAAGAATAAAACTGCAGGAGACTCCTTGGTAGTCGAATGAGGTGTGTTTCTGTAGTGTAACAGAAATTTTGACAAACGAAATTGTACAGAGTCATGATGTCCCCTGTGCACTTTATCAAAAAGCTGTTTCTTTAACGCTTTTTTAAGCACCTGAACAGCCCGTTCCGCTGCTCCGTTCGAACTTGGGTGATACGCAGGAACCAATGTATGCTTAATGGCATTGCCCTCCATAAATTCCTTGAATTCATGTGAAGTGAAACGCGGATCATTGTCACTGACTAATTCCTCCGGTAAACCCCAAGAACTAAACAGTTGGCGCAATTTCACCATGGTTTTCGCCAATGTCGTCGATTTCATAGGAATGACCTCTAGCCACTTGGAATAAGAGTCAATCACCACCAAGAAATTCTGTTGTTTAAATTCAGCAAAGTCAATATGAATTCGCTGCCATGGTCGTGTTGACCATTTCCAGGGATGTAACGGCGCTGTAGGCGGAGAATTTTGTACCGACATACATGTTGTTTTATCCCGATATGCTCCTCATGAAGCTCGCCCAAAATTCGTTCTGTGAATCCGTCCGGTATTACGACGCGTAAACCCCACAGTATAACACCATTGTCCGTTGACAACTCATTTCTACGGCTAAAATATGGTTTCAAACAGTCCCTTGACACGTGACTTGGCCATCCATTCATTGTATATTCATACACTTTGCTAAGAATCGGATGTTTTCGCGTGTTTTCAGCTATATCCCTTGCTGAAATCGGAATGTCCTCAATGAAGGAAACGGTTTCTTCCTCCTCTTCCCGTGCTATCGAATTATCTTTAATCGGTAATCGCGATAAGAAGTCACAATTAGCATGGTCCCCAGATTTCCTATAGACTATATTGTAGTCATACGCCGATAATGTAACTGCCCAACGCTGCAATCGCGCCGCTGCCATTGTTGGTACTCCTTTCTTTGGACCTAGAATCGTCGTTAAACTTTTATGGTCTGTTATTAGCGTAAACTTTCGACCATACAAGTATTTGTGAAACTTCGATACACCAAATATTATGGAAAGAGCTTCTTTATGTATTTGACTGTAGTTCTTTTCACTGTCCGTCAGTGTTCTAGAAGCAAACGCAATCGGTCTCTCCCGACCATCATCCATAATATGTGAAAGTACGGCCCCTAAACCGTAAGAAGACGAATCACACGCTAGAGTTACTGGCTTTTTCATGTCATAATGAACCGATAAACCACTGTTTATTACCAGTTCCCTACTCCTGTTGAACGATTCTTCGCACTCGTCTGTCCAAGTCCATATCTCTCCCCTTTTCAAGAGATTATGGAGTGGGTATAAAACCGTAGCAAGATTTGGCAAAAACGATCTGTAATATCCAATCAAACCCAGATAGGACCTTAACAGACTAACATTTTCAGGGTTTTGACAGTTTTTGACTGCATCGATTTTGTCTTGCGTTGCCTGAAGTCCATGTTTGTTCACAAGATGTCCCATATAAATCACTTCATCTTGCATCCAAGAACATTTCTCTAATTTTAACTGTATGTTATGTTCACTCAAACGTTTGAGTACTTCGTGTAGATTAGACAAATGTGTTTTATCGTTTTGTCCTGTGATCAAAATGTCATCTATTCTACAAACCACGTTTGGTATTCCAGTCAATATTTTGTCCATCACCGCTTGAAAAATCGCCGGACTCGAACTTACGCCATATACAAGTCTCCTATAACGAAACAGACCCATGTGTGTATTTACCGTCAACAGTTCCTCGGACTCTGTGTCGAGTTCCAATTGCAAATACGCTTGTGACAAATCTAGTTTTGTGAACTTTTTACCCCCAGCCAAAGTTGCGAACAAATCCTCTGTATTAGGGATCGGGTATTGCTCTTCGCTGATTTCTCGATTGACCGTTACGTTATAGTCCCCGCAAAGTCTCACACTATTTTTGTCGGGTTTTGGAACCACCACCAGTGGCGTTGCCCATTCACTGTGTTTTACCCGGTAAACAATCCCTTCTTTTTCCATACGTTCAAAACCCTTCTCCACCAATTCTTTGATCGCATAAGGCACTGGCCTAGCCTTGCAGAAAATAGGTGTTGCCCCATCTTTCATTCGGATTTTCGCTTTGAATCCTTTAATTGGTGATGATAGCTGTGAATCGTCAATTTTCCAGAGATCCTTGAACTCATTTTTGACACTTTCCAACGAAATTTCACGAGCTACCTTTTGAACGCTGAAAATTTTACTCCGGTTGAGTGGGATTTTTACCAACCAGTTCCTACCGAAAAGCGCTGGTCGTTTACCCTTGGCAACATATAATGGAAGATTATGATACTTCTCACCGTTTAACTCCACAGGAATTTGACACTTTCCACAAACATTAATTTTATTCCCGGAATATGATTTAAGATTGATATCCGTTTTAATTAATGGATAGTCGGACAGACACTCATCGTAAGACTCTTCCGAGATGATGGAAACAGCACTTCCCGTATCCAGCTCCATCGGAATCACACTTTTTCCCACAACCGGTTGTAGAATTATTTTTTGTGATTTCCCTTTCGTCGAAGTAATGAAAACTCCATTCATTTCGCTGTCATCCGACGATTCGTCTAGATACCGTGTTTGTTTCTCTCTTTTGGTAGACATGCACACCTTTGCAATATGTCCGACCTTTGTGCACGTAAAGCACTTCGAATTCTTGAAACGACATGTGCCAGGAGTATGGTCTTCCCCACATCGAAAGCAGGGTTTTGACTCTCCCTTGTTGGAGTTTTTCTCTCTCTTGTAATAGACTTTCTTGCCCGATTTCCCTTTATGCACGACGTTTACCTCGGCCACACGTCCTTGCGGTTGAAAAATTGCTGTGTCTTTTTCTGCCATTTCTATGGCACAAGCTATTTGGCACGCCTTTTCGAAAGTAAGTCCGTCCTCGGACAATAACTTGCGTTGGATTACTTCCGATCGTAATCCACACACCAATCTGTCCCGTAAAGCGTCGTTCAGAAAGGCGTTGAATTCGCAATACGTGGCTAACTTCTTTAACACAACTACATAGTCCATGATTCGTTCACCATCACGTTGATTACGTTTGTTGAACTTATATCGTTCTGAAATAACCAATGGTTTCGGCATGTAGTGGTCCGTCAGCGTCTTCACCATTTAGCGTTGTAAATACGCGCGCTTTATAGCGACGTTTATATGGATATAGCTCTGTAAATTATTAAATTAGTTTTTATGATATAAAAAGAACATTACATGAGTGGTCATTCAATACGAAATTTATTTAACTCGTTTTCTAAAAGTGATAAAAACTCGCCAAGGCTCGTTCTTATCAATTTCAGAAAACTCGTTTAATAAATTCCGTATTGAATGACCACTCATGTAATATCCTCTATTTATCAAAACGTGAAGTAGATCTATATTAAAATATATTTTTATCACATAACAATGCTTGTATCCGATCTAACATACCCATTACGTATTTCTTTTTATCACATAAAGCCTTCTCTAGGAGTGTCAAAATGCCATTACATGAATAGCATATGACACTAGACAAATATCATATGACACTTCGGGGATTTGGACCGAGGCGTCCCTGATATAACGTGTGTAATATAACATGACCGAATACTAGGAAAATGACGTCAGGTCAGCGGTATGACGTCATAACGTTAGTCACTTTGTTAGTTTTGGTCTCTGGTATCTTCAATAGTTTTTGAGTTTTACAAAGTAACATATCTTCATAGTTTTTGAATTTTACTTGCTTTTGACGTTTAGTGCAGAACAATTTATGAACACATCAAAAGCTTTGAGAGGAAACACAATGTTGACAGCGGTGTGTCAAACGGTTACCCTATAGATTGGTTGCGAAATATTAGTAGGACTAATCAATCGAGGTTGTATTTACTATTACACATTGACAAAATGGGCCGAACAATTTTAGCCGACGAAAGACTACAAACATATGTACATAGTTTGATACAGTCTAACACCTGGTATCTCGGTCTTGTTATTGGGAAGGTTAAACTATTTAATTATTTTTCATCTTTGTTTATTGTTTAATGACATACATTCCCTTAACAATGGGGAAATATTGCAAATAATATGTGTATTTGTCGACTAGCATCTTCGTACCTAAATGTGATACAGTATACACTTTTCTTCTTTCCTTGTTTGATATATCTGGACAGAAATAATAGGTGACGTTTCATGTATACACAACTATCGCTGATATGATCCCCTACGCAATAATTTTAAAAGTAAACTAATTATTTGCCAGTAACGTTATTCTAGAATATTTAACAGAGTGTCTGTCTCCTCTCTGTCTTCTGCCACATATTAAAATGTGGTACGAGACACTACCGGTTCTCGTATCGTATCGAACGTTCCTGTATCGATCATCTATCGATCAAAACAAGGATGATTTTAAAAACGTTTGTTTACCAAATTAGTCCAGGTCTCTGTACTAGCAATGCGATTTTATATTTTGACTGTTTGCATGTAACGGCGATATATTGAGACTAGTTTACCATTTGTTTGTTGTTTATTTGTCATCGACTACATTATTCTTTTATATCTAGGGCTTCATGCAAAACAGTTATAACTACATCTTGTTCAATATGTAGTTACAACCGTTTTGCATGAAACCATCGATATGTCAATAGGCAAAGCCTAAGTCGTGTAAAAGCAAGAACAATTAATTAATGTATAATCTTGAGACAAAGATGCAAACTCTATGCATAAAGACTGAGAAAACTACTTTTTGACAAATATTTTCAAAGTCCCATGTATATATAAGATATTTCAATATGGTAAGTCTATATAAGGGAAATCAGTTCAATTCTCTAGGATGAATAGACATTCCCCATATCATTCATATATATGAAAACACTGGAGAAAAGAACCACTTGCTCATGATCAGCAATTTCTCCTTTTGCCACAATATTTCTAATTCTATTCATTAATTAAACTTTGGCTTTCCCTTTTTTTACCTCAACATTGTTAATGTCATCTGCTGCAGGTTTGATGTATGTTGGAAAGGGTTAAGTTTAGCCCCTTGCCTGATGTACATGATTTGATGTCTGTGACTAATCTGAGTATACATTGTCGGAATGGTGTAATTGCTACAAAATGAACAATATCTTCCTATCCAACAATATCTTCACTTTGAACCTCTATCTCCGTTGCTGGTTTTTAACTTATAAAGCATGAAACGGTATCAGTTTATTTGTTAATAAGTACATTACTACAAGTCAACAACTAAATAATATTATGTATACATGTATATGAAATATGTCGTTTGATATTATCAGACCTTGAAAATGATCAGCTATTCAGAGTCATCATTGTTGATCAATTATTTTTTCTGATTGTTATTGCTCAATTATAAAAGCTTACATAAAAGGATACAGGGAGTAAATAATTGTTTTCATGTTTTCACTAGAAGCCTGGATAATAATGTGACAAGCTTTTAAGTAAGACAACTCTGATGATTCCCCACAACATAATTGGTTCATGTATAAATTGTTAAGTTTAGTTACTTCTTTCAAAACAGTTCCTGCTGAGATCTGAACTCAGAACTCTTGTTAGACCAGGTGTTTTTACCATTAAACTACGGTTTGGGTTTAAAATTTTAGCAGCAGTTCATGAAATTAGGTGTGATTTCATTACCAGTATGTAAAATAATGTATAAGAATTTATTTGATACAATCAAGAACGTAGAGTACAATTCTAGATTCCTGATACAATGTATACCAGTTTTTGTCTCGCTGCGACGAAGTTGCTTTTCTGGCGACGGCGATGGCGGCGTCAAACATTTGTGTTTAGCTCAACGTTAAAGTTTCATGTTTTTTTTCTCAATAAGTAATGGTACTTGGGCTTTCATTTTGGGGATACAGTTACATCTAATCCCCTTCTTCACATTATATGCTGAAGAGGCTGAGTGTGACCTTCTTTATGGGGTAAAAAATTATATTTTTTATGGATTTTGGTGGATTTTGAGATTTAGACATAGCTTCTTCATTTTTTGTTAGATTCATTTCTAATTGTGCACACACATTTCATAAATTAATTTCTTCAACATATCAAACATTTGGATCTGTTTCTTTTTTAATTTCTTGTATTTTTGAATTTTGCATTTAGCTCAACACTAAAGTTTCGTTTTTAGCTCAACTATTCGTAGAATAATGAGAGCTTTACTACACATCCTGGCAGCGGCGTCTGGTTAAAGTTTTAGGGCATGTTTGCATTTTCATTCATAAGTATTTGTGCAAGGTTTTTTAGATTTGGAACATAGTTACATCTCATAGCTTTCTTCACATTGAATGCTGAAGATGCTGAGTGGGACCTTCTTTTTGGGGTTAAAAACACATGTGGTTTTGGGTGGTTAAAGTTTTAGGGCAAGTTGGCATTTTCATTTTTTTTTTACCTTTTCAATAAGTACTTGTGCTTATATTTCCTATTTGGAATAATATATCTATAGGTGCTACCTATTTACGAAAAAACGTAAGATAATTATAAACAAAAATTAAAGAGCATGTAAAAAACATGACTTTGGGTGGTTAAAGTTTTACGGCAAGTTGGCATTTTCATTTTATTTCTTTCATTATTTTCTCAATAAGTACTAACTTGTGCTAGGGGTTTCATACGTGTAATTCTTGTTACCCTTTTTAGCTTTACTTTTCATTACCTCCATCAACAGACCAGAGAACATAACTATGTCAAGTCTTTTAAAAGAATTATGACCCTTTTTCGACTTAGAATTTTCATTTAGTTATTCATGCCAAATAAGAAACAATCAAAACAATTAGAGATATAGCTTAAACACATACAAAAACCTTTTTACCATCAATACCTCCATCACCATCCAAGAGTGCATAATTCAGTTAAGTTTTTTTTTAAAAATTATGACCCTTTTTCGACTTATAAAGTACTTTGCTTATAATTAATCTGATAAAGTACTTGGTTATATTTTCTGTAACACCCAAAAAAGTTTTGTTTTATTGGCAAGCACTAAAAGGTCGGGGGTGCTGTCCTCCGACAGCTCTTGTTAATGTACAGATTAGACAATTTCACACAGATAAATGGAAGTCACAATACATTACACAGAAAACAGATACATTCCTGTAGTATTTAAGTTATATCAGAGGACAGAACACTTATTCTTTGGTCCCCAGCTGGGTGACTTATTACTGACATTAACTATGAACATTCAATATAACGAAATATTACAATTTACATATTCAATATACTATTTATCAGAGTTTTATGTGAATCAAGCCCCACTACAGCACTTGACAATTAAACCATGACCATATTTGTTACCGTATTTGACCATTTCAAATCCGTCTTGTTGTATTTGTGCATGCCAATCTGTATATAGTATTTGGGCTGGAAAATGTGTAGGTATATAATAAAGCAGACTTCTTATAAAAACATTGTGGCAATAAGAGATTTTAACAACTTGTTTCAACACTTTCATTTGAAGAGATTGTCCTTACTTTAACCTTGATGTTTTCAAAGTTGTCTGTGGGAGATTTGTCATAATTATGTTGGAAAGGGTTTTAAGCAATATCAGCGTGGGCAGGCAATCAAGAACCTATTTCCTCTAATATGGTTAGTTTCGAAAGTTCGAAAGATGAGTAACATCAATTGGCGTTTTATTTGGTCAGGGTCATGAAAACATCAGGCCTTTACAATTAATGCTAATTGTCATATAAGAAAAACATCTACATAACAGTTTATAATATATATACAAGTTTGGCTTTAATTTCAAGCCTACAGAATGCATTAGAAATATTATGCCCATAATCAGCATCTTTTTAAAGTTTGACATATCAATTTATAGCTGTTGTTTATTTGTCATGTTTATGAATTCACTACCCTTCAGTTATCCAGTCAGAAAGACTATGTGGTACATATGGCAAGAACTCCAGAACCAATGGAGGATCAAGCAAGTGATGATGCCAATGGTGATGCCAATAGACCGTCTAAAGTGAAATCTCCGAAGAAACCTACAAGTTTGGAGTCCATGAATGAAGTCTGGGCAGCTACACATGCTAAACAGGTATAAACCTGAGGACTAGATAAAGGGTAACCAGGTCTATGTTAGACTGTCGTTCTCTTTGTTTAATCCTTTCCCACATGCACACACATTTTGACATAGTAGACAAAGATTTTTTTATAAAATTGTGACAAGCAATATTTCTATGGCCACACTTTTTGCAACTCTACCAGCCTTTCCATGTGTTTGTGAACAAAGTTGGCTTTTGTGAACATCTGCACAGCCTGATCAAGATCTTCACTGTTCACATATTATTTACATAACATTATTAGAACATATTAGAAGATTCGGTAAATTTTTATAGATTCTGATAAGACTCGGCAGATGTACAGACTGAACTGAAACTACACTGTTCAGCAATGCCAACTTGCTCCTTTTCCCACAAAGAGCTCATTGAATAGTTATAGTTTCATTTAATGAGATTTTACAAACTTTTTCAAGGTTTTAAATGACATCTGGTGCAGATTTTTTTGTATTTATAAGGTATAGTGCTAAAACTCTTTACCATATAAATTATAAACGCTTTCTGACGCCTCTGAAGCAGACGAGTTTTGATAATATTGTGGCAAATAGGAGAATTTACTCATAACTCTTCTCTAAAAATAATACACTTTTTACCAAAATGCGCTTAGAATGATCTTAAAATGCACTAAAAAGCTATTTTTCCTGCGCTTTTTGTAAGAAGTGATTTTTTTTTCTGCATCTTTACCAAATTAAATGCATTTTGGGCGCATTTTAAATTCATAAGTGTATTTTAAGCGCATCTTTTTCAATTGAAGTGCGTTTTGACCGTATTTTTCTGAATAGAAGTGCATCTTAAGTGTACAATTTCTTCTTTTGCCAGAACGTTTTCAATTTTATTAAATTATTGTTCTGTCATTTAAAGAGAGTTTCCACTTAATTGTTTTCAAAGTCTTCTGCTTCAGATTTGTTGCATGTTGGAAAGGGTTTAGCTTAATCCTTTCCCTCATTTAGACGCTTTTTGATGCCTCTGCAGCGTTGCAGACTGCTTTTTGAAAACATAATGACAATTTCTCCTTTTGCCACAATGTTTTCTACTTTTAGTCATAGGTTATCCATTCAATTATAGAGATTTTCTATTTTTTGACAAAAATATGTTCAAAGTCGTCTGCTGCAGAATTGTCTTATGAGGAGAAGGGTTAAAGGTTTATTATGAAAAGCAAGAAGTTGATAAAATCATGATAAGAAATCATTGTAGAAGCAATCGGAACTATTGCTACATTGTCAAAAGGCAGGTCTGTTCCTTGAATTGGTTTCAGTTAAACGATATATTTGAGTTATCACATGTTTGACCTATTGCAAGTCCACTGTAGTTGTAATTGGGTCCTTACCGTCCTATTGCGAGTCCACTGTAGTTATAATAGGGTCCTAACTGTCCTATTGCGAGTCCACTGTAGTTGTAATAGGGTCCTAACTGTCCTATTGTGAGTCCACTGTAGTTGTAATAGGGTCCTAACCATCCTATTGCGAGTCCACTGTAGTTGTAATAGGGGCCTTACTGTCCTATTGCGAGTCCACTGTAGTTATAATAGGGCCCTAACCATCCTATTGCAAGTCCACTGTAGTTGTAATAGGGTCATAACCGTCCTATTACGAGTCCACTGTAGTTGTAATAGGGTCCTAACCGTCCTATTGTGAGTCCACTGTAGTTGTAAAAGGGTCCTAACCGTCCTATTCATATGTAAATGATATGGTTGAGTTGTTCTTTATTTCAGGTGACCACCATGTTACCTGGCGGTCTGGATGTGATTGGTGTTTTTGCTGTTGCTCCACCTTCTATGATGCAAAATGCTCAGGCCAAGTTGAGACAAGTAAGAAAAATTGTTAAACCCTTTCAAATCTGAAGCAGATGACTACATAAATATCTGGGAAAAAATAGGGAAAACCTATAAATGAAAGTATATTTATTTAAGTAAAATGTGGAATAGCTCAATATGAGAAAATCCTCGCCCATTTTGGTTTTGAAAAAATGGAAGGTATTATAGTTTTACCTGCGGCGTACGTGCGGGCGGGCAGCATCCAGTATGTTGTCAGCTAAATAACTTAAGGAGCCTTTGTCCAATCATCACCAAATTTGGTCAGATTGTGTATTGGCATAATATCTCAAATAAGTTTGAGATCTAGCCATATTGCTTTCGTCAATCGAGAGTTATCGCCCATTAATTATAGAAAGTACCTAAAATTGGTATTTTCAGCTCAATAACTTTAGAAGCTTTTGTCCAATCATCACCAAATTTAGTCAGAATGTGTATTGGCATAATATCTCAGACAAGTTTGATAATTAGCCATATCATTTCAGTCAATCGAGAGTTATCGCCCTTTAATCATAAAAATTACCTGAATTTGGTATTGTCAGCTCAATAACTTTAGAAGCTTTTGTCCAATCATCACCAAATTTGGTCAGAATGTGGATTGGCATAATATCTCAGACAAGTCCGATAACTAGCCATATCGCTTTTGCCAATCGAGAGTAATCGCTCTTTTATTATAGAAATTACCTAAAATTGTTCTTGTCAGCTCAATAACAATTATCACTATACTTGGTCTCAAAATATTTTGTGACATTTGGCGCTCTTGTTCCACAATGTTTTCAAATATCATCTGCTGCAGATGCATCAGAATGTGTCTGGAATTGGGAAAGGGTTAAACTGTGATCCTGGAAGAACAAGTTTGTGTTATTTTTATCTCACCTATGCACGAAGTGCAAGGTGAGCTATTGGGATCACACTTTGTCCGGCGTCCGGGCTACATTTTGCATCCAATCTTCATGAAAGTTTATCAGAACGTTCATCTCCATAAAATCTTGGACAAGTTCGAAACTGGGCCATATGAGGTCAAAAACTAGGTCACTAGGTCGAATTGAAGGGAAAATCTTGTTAACACTCTGGAGGCCACATTTTCATCTTGAGCATGTTGAAACTTTATCAGAATGTTTGTCTTGATGATATGTAGGTCAAGTTCGAACATGGGTCACGTCGGGTCAAAAAGTAGGTCACTAGGTCAAATTGAAGGAAAATCTTGTTAACACTCCAGAGGCCGCAATTTTTGCTTCAGCAGTTTGAAATTTTGTCAGAATGTTTGTCTTAAAAATATCTAGGTCAAGTTCGAATATGGGTTATGCCGGGTCAAAAATTAGGTCACTAGGTCAAATTGAAGGAAAATCTTGTTAATACTTTGGATGCCGCATTTTTTGCTTCAGCAGCTTGATATTTGGTCAGAATGTTTGTCTTAAAGATATCTAGGTCAAGTTCAAATATGGGTCATATTGGGTCAGAAACTAGGTCACTAGGCCAAATTGAGGGAAAATCTTGTTAACTCTGTTGAAGCCGCATGTTTTGCTTCAGTGGCTTGAAATTTGTTCAGAATGTTGAGCTGAATGATATCTAGGCCAAGTTTGTATATGGGTCATGCCGGATCAAAAACTAGGTCACTAGGCCAAATTGAAGAAAAATCTTGTTAACACTTTGGATGCCGCATTTTTTGCTTCAGCAGCTTGAAATTTTGTCAGAATGTTTGTCTTAAAGATATCTAGGTCAAGTTTAAATATGGGTCATATTGGATCAGAAACTAGGTCACTAGGCCAAATTGAGGGAAAATATTTTTAACTCTGTAGGAGCCGCATGTTTTGCTTCAGTGGCTTAAAATTTGGTCAGAATGTTGAACTGAATGATATGTAGGCCAAGTTAGAATATGGGTCATGCCGGGGTCAAAAACTAGGTCACTAGGTCAAATTGAAGTAAAATCTTGTTAACACTTTGGATGCCCTATTTTTGCTTCAGCAGCTTGAAATTTAGTCAGAATGTTTGTCTGAATGATATCTAGGCCAAGTTCGGATATGGGTCATGCCGGGTTAAAAACTAGGTCACTAGGCCAAATTGAAGGGTAATCTTGTTAACACTCTGGATACTGCATTTTTAATTTCAGCATGATGAAACCTTATCAGAATGTTTTTCTTGATGATATGTAGGCCAAGTTAGAATATGGGTCATGCTGAGTCAAAAACTAGGTCACTAGATCAAATTGAAGAAAAATCTTGTGAATACTTTGGATGCCACATTTTTTGCTTCAGCAGCTTGAAATTTGGTCAGAATGTTTGTCTGAATTATATCTAGGTCAAGTTCGAATAGGGGTCATATTGGATCCGAAACCAGGTCAATAAAGGAAAATATTGTTCAAACTCCGGAGTTGAAACTTTGTCAGAATGTTGTCTTGATGATATCTAGTCCATGTTGGAATATGGCTCATATCAGGTAAAAAAAATACAGATCACTAGGCCAAATGAAGGAAAATATTGTTAACACTGTGGAGGCTGCATTCAGAATAATTGTCTTGATGTGTTTTGCATTGCAGTACATTGTATAATTAAGGTGAGCGATCCAGGGCCATCATGGCCCTCTTGTTTACAAGAAAATATCCACACTTTGTGATCTTAATGTAAACTGACCAGTTCAGCATTCAAATTATGACCAGTTGAATTAAAAGCCCCATTGTTATATATAAAGACAGAAAAAAGCAGCTTGTTTGCAACATTTGTAGTTCTTCATTTCCGCTCATTATTCCACCTTTTTAGATCACCTGAGGCAAAAGCTCAAGGTGATCTATTCTGATTACTCTCTGTCTGTCGTCTGTCGTCCATCTTAATTTTTAGCTTTAAACATCATTTCCTCCTAAACTACAAGACCAATTTCATCCAAACTGCACAGGAATGTTCCTTTGGTGGCCCTCTTTCAAAATTGTTCAAAGATTTAAATTCCATTGAGATCTTTGGTTGGTGCAGCTTCAGAAAGGGGGCAAATTTGTCCAAACTTTAAAAATCTTCTGTTCTGAATCTGCTTGTCAGATCCCAATATAATTTAGTAGAATTGTTCCTTGGTTGACCCTCTATACAGTTTGTTCAAGCCATACTGATTGGTTAAAAAACATGGCAGTCAGGTGGTATCAGAAAAGGGGCAAAAGGTCAAAATCTGAAAATTCCATTTTTTGGAAAGCGCTTGTATGAACTTAGGAAAATTGAATAGGAATCCTACTATAATGATCCTCTACTTAATTTGTTTCAGCCATATTGATTGGTTACAAAATCATAGCAACCAGGCGTACCACAAAAGGGGTATATTGAACTTTTAGCTACGAATGACAAATTTAACATTCCACTGGACCAACTTAACTTTACAGGAATGTTCTCTTGTCGGTCCTATTTCAAAATTGTTCAAAGACTTGCATTCTGTGTAAAACTTTGGTTGCTGCGGTATCAGAAAGTGAGAAAAATACTCAAACTTTAAAATCCTTTTCCTCCATAATCTGCTTGTCCGATTCCAAGATAATTTGGTAGAAATGTTCGTTGAGTGAAATCTACAAAATCTGTTCAAGCCATATTGATTTTGTTGAAAAATAGGGCTGCAAGGCGGCTTCAGGAAAGGCGCAAAATGACTAAACTTTATAATTCCATTCCTATTAAAGTTGTTGTTAGATTTCAAGATATAAATGGCCTTTTCTGATAAGCTATTTCTTTAACAGTGTCCACTCATTGCAGTTTTATTTGCACTCCTCTGATCAAATTTTCCCAGATATTTGCAGTTAAATATTTGCTACTAATTTACTATCCCACAGGCGATCGATTCAGGGCCTTCTTGGCCCTCTTGTTATCTGTGTAAGCTGCCTGCAGTGATTGCTTCTTTGTTATCTGTCCTTCAATCTGTTTGTCAAGCTTGTATTTATATGAATATTTGTCATTTTAGGTTCTTTTCAACATCTATAAACAGGAGAAAAAGTCTATGCAACAATTTGCATGTTTGGAGATCACAGACCGTGTTTTAATACAGATATGTTTGAACACTAAAAAGTATCCTTTTATCTATTATAGCAGGAACACACAAACTACTACCTGCTATATTAATGAACTTGTCTTCTTTTCAAAAAAAAATTGAGGAAAAGATTTATGTCAAACCTTCGAGACTCGGGTTCAATTACAGTTTTTAGACAGAGTGGAAATACTTTATTGACTGTGAAACATTATGAAATCAAGAAATTACAGTTTTTAGACATAGTGGAATACTTTATTGACTGTGAAACATTACGAAATCAAGAAATTACAGTTTTTAGACAGAGTGGAATACTTTATTGACTGTGAAACATTATGAAATCAAGAGTTTTCTGCTTTGAAAAACCTTTACACTTTTTGCCACAATGCTTTCAAAAGTATTTTCCTACATATGCTTCAAAATGCATCTGCTAAAGAATGTCTACAAAAAGATATGGAAGGGGAAAGGAGCAAGTTAATCTATAAGAACAGTGCAGAGTTCTAGATGAAAGTGTGACTATGATGAATTTGGTACTGATTGCCATTCATTTTAAAACCTCCTCAAAGTTGTTTTGTGTGTCATGTGGTTTATATAACTGTTTCCCATATACAACGAATTAGCAGCTCATCAGCAATTTCTCATACTGTCACAATGTTTTCAATGGTCGTCTGCAGGTGGGAAAGGATTTTTTTACGACAATTCTGCAGCAGACGACTTTGAACATATTTTGTCAAAAAACGGAAAATCTCTATGATTGAATGGATAACCTATGACTAAAAGTGGAAAACATTGTGGCAAAAGGAGAAATTGCTCATTTTGAGCAATTTTTTCTTTTGACACTGTTTTCAAATCTCAATATTTAAAGATCAATTTTACTTACTTAACTCATCATTTAGAATGACATGCAGGACAATAGATGTTTCAGATCCTAAGGTAAGTTGTAAGCCTTTTCACTCCTTGGAAAACAATATTTCATATTATATTAAATTTTGTTTGAATGGCGTTTTACACTACTTCCAACAGTTCAATTCCTGCTTACATCATCTTTACTTCCAACAGTTCAATTCCTCCTAACATCATCTTTACTTGCAACAGTTTAACTGGTTAAACTACATAGGAGTAAATCCACTTCTTAGTACTTCTTGTTCCATTTTCCTACACACATCACAAAATGAAGCTTGTATTATTTGGATCAATCCGTGTTCAGTGTTCACGTTTTTCCTACACACATCACAAAATGAAGCTTGTATTATTTGGATCAATCACTGTTCAGTGTTCACATTTTCCTACACACAGCACAAAGTGAAGCTTGTATTATTTGGATCAATCACTGTTCAGTGTTCACATTTTCCTACACACAGCACAAAGTGAAGCTTGTATTATTTGGATCAATCACTGTTCAGTGTTCACATTTTCCTACACACATTACAAAATGAAGCTTGTATTATTTGGATCAATCAGTGTTCAGTGTTCACATTTTCCTACACACAGCACAAAATTAAGCCTGAATAATTTGGATCAATTACTGTTCAGTGTTCACATTTTCCTATACACAGCACAAAATGAAGCTTGAATTATTTGGATCAATCACTGTTCAGTGTTCACATTCTCCTACACACAGCACAATCAGTATTCATTGTTCAGTGTTCATTGTCCAGTGTTCATTGTTCAGTGTTCACATTTTCCTACACATGATTAGTCCTCCTAATCAAATAACAAATTTCAAAATAATTTTCCAGGTAGACTCTTTCAGTGGCCTCCATCAAAATTGAATTCTATGTAGATCTTTTGATGCTAGTGAAAGAGCTTAAATGCCAAAACTGTAAAACAAAATATGCTGGACTAGGGGATTGGAGCTTCACTCCCATTTATCTGTATAGGAGTTTACTATGTGTATAGGAGTTTACTATGTGTATAGGAGTTTACTATGTGTATAGGAGTTTACTATGTATAGGAGTTTACTATGTGTATAGGAGTTTACTATGTATAGGAGTTTACTATGTGTATAGGAGTTTACTATGTGTATAGGAGTTTACTATGTGTATAGGAGTTTACTATGTGTATAGGAGTTTACTATGTGTATAGGAGTTTACTATGTATAGGAGTTTACTATGTATAGGAGTTTACTATGTGTATAGGAGTTTACTATGTATAGGAGTTTACTGTGTATAGGAGTTTACTATGTGTATAGGAGTTTACTATGTATAGGAGTTTACTATGTATAGGAGTTTACTATGTGTATAGGAGTTTACTATGTGTATAGGAGTTTACTATGTATAGGAGTTTACTATGTATAGGAGTTTACTATGTGTATAGGAGTTTACTATGTATAGGAGTTTACTATGTGTATAGGAGTTTACTATGTATAGGAGTTTACTATGTATAGGAGTTTACTATGTGTATAGGAGTTTACTATGTGTATAGGAGTTTAATATGTGTATAGGAGTTTACTATGTATAGGAGTTTACTATGTGTATAGGAGTTTACTATGTGTATAGGAGTTTACTATGTATAGGAGTTTACTATGTGTATAGGAGTTTTCTATGTGTATAGGAGTTTACTATGTGTATAGGAGTTTACTATGTGTATAGGAGTTTACTATGTATAGGAGTTTACTATGTGTATAGGTCATATTGCGTTAAAACTAGGCCACTAGGTTTAATTTAAAGACAATCTTGTTAACACTCTGGAGTCAGGCAGCAGTATTTTTAACTTAAAATATTGAAATATGTTGTCAGAATGTTTGTCTTTATGATATCTGGGTCAAGTTCGAATTTGGATCATGTATGGTCAAAAACTAAGTCACAGGGCCAAATTGAAGGAAAATCTTTACCACACTCTGGATTTGTTCCTTGGGTGATCCTCTACCATGATTGTTAAAAACATTCCAATCTGTTGAAAAACATGGCCACCAGGGGCGGGGCCAATTTTCCTTGTATAACAGCTGAACAATTCAAAATGGCTTGCAAAGCTTATGTTCCCAAACAATCATGATTGTTGATATTTTGTTAGATACAGATCCAGTCAGGACATTTTCAAATATATTTTATTTAATTGCCTTACTATGAAAATCTCTAGCGTATTTGAGGTCAAATTTGCAATTAACCTTTTTCCACGTACATAGAGGATATTTCATGAGTGTTTATTTAATATCACTTTTCTTAAACAAGTTCATTAAGATGATATACCGTGAGCCTTGTCGAGCGTCATATTCAGCTAAGTTAACAAGTTTATTAAAGGTGATAATAAATAAACAGGAATGAGATATTCTTTTTATCACAGAAGTGATTTATGAGGCGTATTTCGAAAAAAATGTACTTAATGTTTACCATATTTCTACATGAAATTTACTGGTTTGGGCGCCAAAGTGACTAACGTTATGACGTCAAATCGCTGAAGTGGTGTTATTTTCATAGTTTGGTTTCTGCGTTGTAACAAATACTTGAGCGTAAGACAGGAAACTAGTAGTGTCATATGAGTTTTGTATAGTGTCATATGATATTTATGTAATGGCATTTTGACACTCCCAGAGAGGATTTATGTGATAAAACAAATCGCACAGACAACTAGGAAAAAATTATGGAAAATCTCCATAAATGATAACACAATTTTTGAGTAGAGTTGATAACATTGTGGGCAAATTTGAGCACATGAGCAATTTCATTTTTTTGGCCACAATTTTTTCAAAATGTTGTCTACCGCAAAAGCGTCAGAAAGTGTCTGTTTTGTAAAAATGGTTAAAGAAATGTCTCAAATATTTTGTAAAATCTATCCTTTCAGAATGCCTTTCGTCCTGCTGAGTGGAAATATGCTCCATTATCTGAGAGATGGACAAAGTTAGAGTCTAACCTTGCACTTCAAATACCCATTGATATTCCAGGAAAGTCAACATCAAATCTTGTTAAACAGCTACAGGTACTCTCTCTCTCTCTCTCTCTCTCTCTCTCTCGCTCGCTTCTTGTCCTAAATCATGTTTCTCTCTCTCTCTCTCTCTCTCTCTCTCTCTCTCTCTCTCTCTCTCTCTCTCTCTCTTCTCTCTCTCTCTCTCTCTCTCTCTCTCTCTCTCTCTCTCTCTCTCTCTCTCTCTCTTCTTGTCCTAAATCATGTTTCAATAGTTTTGTTTTCAATTACAGATTTAATTTGAAATGAAAGAAAGATTTCTGTAACATCAGTTTCTTTTTCAGTTTCTTTTGTTATCTTTTAGACTAGTTTACAGCCATTTTACTCTAGAATAAATGCAAGCATGGTATTGATAGACAATGAAGTGAGGAATTATAATGAACCGTTGGACCAGTCAAATGAAAGAAAACACACAGATAAAAAATCCAAGTCAAGGGATAGATCTACTACACAACAAACTTACAAATGCAAAGTGCTATCAAAAATGGTAAGGTTTTGCTTCTACTGATCATATTTCTATTACAAAATTTCTAATGTTTTGAGTCCTGGGTTTGGTCCCAGTTTTGGCGAAATGGTTATGGCGGAGTCTCTTGGGCAAGGCACATTTCATAGCCTAGTAATTGCTTGTTTACCCAGGGATCATGAATAAGTGAACTGTTGCTGTGATATAACTGAAATAAAGTTGAAAACTGCCTAAGATTGCAATTAAAAACAAATATAATATTATTATGAAAAAAACAGTTCCAAATTGTATGTGTATTATAAATTAAAGCTTTCCCTCATATAGATGCTTTCTGACACCTCTGCAGCAGACGGCTTTTTGAAAACATAGTGACAAAAGAAAAAATTGCTCACAACATGCAATTTATCCTTTTGTCACAATGTTTTCCACTTTTAGACATAGGTTATCCATTCAATTAGAGATATTTTCTATTTTTTGACAAGATATGTTCAAAGTCGTCTGCTGCAGAATTGTCGTATGAGGGAAAGGGTTAAGCTAAATCTTTGGATGAATGAAAAGGTTAACACCTACAATATACAAAATCTCCTCCCAACGGGTTTGGCTGATTTTCTAATTATTTTGTAGAAGTTATCCTTGGGTGACCCCCTATCAGATTCCTTCAAGCCATGTTGATTGGTTGAAAAACATGACCACCAGGGGGCAGGGCTGTTTTGCCTTATATGGCTATAGTGATTTAGTTTTTGCCTAATGCAGTTGAGTGATACTGGCCTCCTTGGGCCTCTTGTTTGTATGTGGGAAAAGGTTTAAGTCCAGAAGGTATGTTACAGTCTGACATGGCCTGTATTGTTTTATTTCAGGCGGATACCAATATATCCACACCCATGGATCCCAGTGTGACAGAGTGTTCCACGGAACTGGTGATTAAAGGTTTAATACATAACAGAGCTTATGTTACTGGTAAACCAACAGTGGAGGATGCTATTTCTGTAGGTGGAGTATTCATTGAACCCTTACCCTAATACAACATATCTGCAAAACATTTGAAAACATCTTGACAAAAGTATGGAAAATCTCTGTGAAAGTATGATTATTAAATAGAGATGAAAACAATGTAGAAAAAAATGTGTCTGCTGCCAATATGTCAAGATACAAAAGGTTTCATTTTTAGCTCAACTTTTCGAAGGAAAAGCTAGCTATACTACTTGCCTCGGCGTTGGCGTTGGTGTCACACATTGGTTAAGTTTTTAGTACCAATTCACTTTTTAGCTCACCTGAGCTTTGCTCAAGGTAAATTATTGTGATTGCCTTTTTTCCGGTGTGCGTCATGCGTCTTGCTTCAACATCTTCTTCTCAGTAACCAGTGGGTCAATGAGGATGAAACTTCACAGAAAGCATCCTCTCAATGACCTCACGAGAATTCCTTCAAATTTTTAGGATCCATGCAAAATTCTGGTTTCCATGGCAATGAAATGGAAAAAACTTCTCCCAAACTGGTTGGCAGATTTTCAAATAATTTTGTAGAAATGTTCCTTGGATGACCCTCTATCAGATTCATTCAAGCCATGATGATGGGTTGAAAAACATGGCCGCCACAGGGTGGGGCTATTTTGCATTATATGGCTATAGTGTAAACTTAAAAAATTTCTCCTCCGAAAGTGTCAGGCTGATTTTCAAATAATTTTGTAGAAATGTTACTTAAGTGACCCTTTATCAGATTAAGAAACATGGCCGCCACAGGGTGGGGCTATTTTGCATTATATGGCTAAAGTGTAAACTTAAAAAATCTTCTCCAAAAGTGTCGGGCCGATTTTCAAATAATTTTGTAGAAATGTTCCTAGGGTGACCCTCTATCCGATTCCTTCAAGCCATGTTGATTGGTCGAAAACTACGGCCACAGGGCAGAGCTTATATGGCTAAAGTGATAAAAAAAATATATCTGGTGAGCGATCAAGGGCCATTTATTATTATTTCTATATAACAAGAATATGGCTTCTCTAAAACTCTATTCTTATGATAACGTTACATCTGATTTATTCGATGCCTGTTACTCGTAACATTCTTATATTTGTTTATACTATGCCTGCAAACATAACGCAAAACGAACAATGTGTAAATATGAAAATCTAGCTTCATTCCTGTGTTCCTCCCTTGTAAACCTTATTTGAATACTCCTCATTATAGCTATTCAAGTACGATTATCCACAATAGTTATTAATATCAAAATCATTCCAGCTAGAGAAAGATATTGCATATACTATCTAAAAAACAATACATCTACAGTAAAGTACGGGTTCTTGCATACGTGTAGAGAAATATGTTGATTTGTGTATTCATTCAATGTCACTAGTAAAGGGAAGTAAAGCTCGCCAATTTACATACTTTTAATCATATGTTGTTTCCCTTGTATTATTTGTAACTTTTTTAGATCTGACATTTACTAATGGGTTTCCTTGGGGTCAGATAATCATTGTAATACCCAGTGACACAAGATTTTAAAATCCCTGCAACTATCATTTTAATATAAACAGTGACTTGTCATGATTCAGGTCATTAAATGTACCGTAAATACTCGGTTATAAGTCGCCCTCGACTATACCCTACTTTGAGGTCTAAAATTTAGGATTTTATGCTGTTCTCTCTAATAAGACGCAGTCGGATTTCTGAGTTTTGTCAAACCCCCCCCCCCCCCCCGAAAAATATAATTTCGTCATGTCAAACAAATACGATAAATACTTCAATAAAACATGGTTCTCGATGTAAAACTGGATAATGATAAGATAATAATGCACAAACCTGATTTTATAAATCCAAATAAGCCAAACTAACTAGTCCAATTTTCTTAATATTTGTTTCTTTATATAAAAATAAAATAAAAGCGCGAAACTCGAACAAAGGGTTTTGTTGATGTCGGTGTTTCTACCATGCATTCAACATATTTGTCCGATTTCACACATGAAAATTAATCCTTTCAATGTTTTCAAAAAATGATGAGTTAAAAGTAAAACAAACACAGGAGTTTGATAGCATTAATACAATTATGCGTATGATGCATGAATTAAATAGGACAATGCATGTTTCTCCTTTTCTGACAATATTTTCAAAAGCTGTCTGCTGCAAATGCGTCAAAAGTTATTGCATTGACGAAGTTTATTAAAAGTGTGTGTAATTCACAGAGAGGTGAAGACAAGGGTTTTAAAGGTCTATGGAAAGAAGGTTGGACTCTATGGTTATATGCAAACGGTTGTAATTTCTCCAAGAACACACTGTAGTTACAACCGACTTGCATTAGCCCTATATAACTGTTTGTCGCGTGAAAAACACAGGGCTCAATAAATGACGTCACTAATTTACCAGCTGATTGAGCCGCGACAAATGAAATACACCCATATAAATTAATGTTAAATTTACGATCCTATTAGCTTAGTAATACTTGTGACTAAACTGCACATACTCTTTTTTATGACGTAGCTCATTTGTCGGGGAAAATGGTTTGCGGAAATAAAGGTCTATATAGATTTCACTCTTACCCATTTTAACATGCATTTATACGCATCTGCAGCAGACTTCTTTTGATAGCGCTCTGAGAAGAAATTACTACATTTTCTTTATATTGGACATTAACTTTGAATTGAAAAGGATTTAAAATGGCATGGTATTTATTTTTCCTTTGTTTAACAGCTTTGAAACTAGATAAAAAAAAATGTAAGGAAATGATGCATCGCTGATAAAAAGCAGTATCTCTTTTTCTCACAACGTTTTCCAACACTGTCTGCTACATCTTCAGTTAAAATTACAAATACGTGGTAGCGACTGTACTGTCTACACAATTTACAATGAGGTACCTCCGACTCGATGGTTATATGCAAACGGTTGTAATTTCTCCTGGAATAGGCTGTAGTTACAACCGACTTGCATTAGCCCTAAAACTGTTTGTAGCCTTAGGAGAGATTAGCATTTTAGACAATTATTTAATCTCGACTTTGGCGCCTCAATTTATATTTTCACAAAAATCAAAATGGCTTCTGATCGTGAATAAATCAAAACAATAAAGACAAAAGAGTGTAAATTCATAATTATATTTTTTCTTCTGTTCGGTTTCTAAACAAATCAATTCAATATGTAATTATTATTTCAATCAAACTTGAATTATTCTGTTAAATCGGCTCTTTATATAAATGACAGCTTTTGAAATTGGGAAGCTTGGTGGGTATTTTTTTTTCTGAAATCTTGCTTAACCCGCTTATCAGTCGCTCCCCCAACTTTACTTTCGATTTTGAAGGTAAAAAAATGCGTCTTATAACCGAGTATTTACGGTAGGCCTAATGGGCCTATTCATTGTGTTATCACAGATTTAGATGCACAGATCATCTTTATTGTATCGTTAAGTCAGTTGTTACTCGTTTCATAAATTCTGCCAACAACATGCAGAAAAAAGTAGTTCCGTCAATTGAAAAGTCAAATCTCACTGCAAAAGTCATATATAATCTCACCGGTGAGATTATAGGATTATTATTCACTGAGAAATTTCTATCATTCATGGGTAAGCATAAAAGAAAGATATTTCTTCGAAACTTACAACACTTATTTACCATCATTACCTCCATCAATAGACAAGAGTACATAACTCTGTCAAGGTTTTTGTAAGAATTATGGCCCTTTTTCGACTAAAATTTTGGTTAAGTTTTTTGTACCACCCAACTTTTTTTCAAAACCATTAGAGATATAGCTTATACACTTACAATACTTTTTAACAATCATTAACTGCATCAACAGACAAGAGTACATAACTCTGTCAAGTTTATTTTATGAATTATGGCCCTTTTTTTTTATTTAGAATTTTGTTTAAGTTACTCATACCAAATCAAAATTTTCAAACAATTGGAGATAGAGCTTAAACACTTACAAACCTCTTTTTACCATCATTACCTCCACCAACAGCCAAGAGTGCATAATTCAGTAAAGGTTTTTGTAAGAATTATGACCTTTTTTCGACTTATAAAGTACTTTGCTTATGAATAATATGTTTTCGGTACCACCCAAAAAAGTTTTGTTTTATTGGCAAGCACAAAAAAGTCTGACAGCTTTTGATAGCTATGCTTTATTCTTTAGTGCTGTCCAATTAATGGTTAACCCTTTTACACATATAGAGACTTTCTGATGCCTCTGCAGCAGACGGCTTTTTGAAAACATAGTTTTAAGAGGGATAAGCAACTGCACCTGTACACCTGTTATCTGGTTAAAATATCACATGGTGAAATAAAATTGTCCAAATTTTGCCATTTTGTAGCAAATAAAACTTTGAAGTCACATTTTGCACATAAACAAAACATACATATTCTGAAAGCTTAAAATTTCAACTCAAGTTAAAGAACAGGTACATTATTCATAAGGATAAAATATCAAAACGTATAGTGTTGAACAATATTTTTTTCTTTTGCAATAGAAGAATGTTTAAACTTCCAGAAAATATCTTTGTTATTTTCATATCTTCATTTGGAGTTATATTTGCTATAAATGTTGTGACGGGTGATATTTTAGTATACAATTACTTACTTATCCCTCTTATCTACGTCCCTGGACAAGGTAACAATTCAATATTTCTTTTTATTTAATGCTAAACGATGAAATACTGAGTTCTATCAGTGAGTTATAATCCAAATCACCCACACTGTGAGTGATATAGGTATGGCGCCAAAGGGATTAACGTTATGCCGTCAAACTGCTAACGTGACGTCATTTTCCTAGAATTCGATCATGTTATACTACACACCTTATATAAAAGAAATACGTAATGGGTATATTATTTTTTCGTCATCAATTATCATGAAATAAAAAGAAAATTTGTTTGTTTTGAGTGTACATGTATATATGGAATATATTTCAACTCAAAGTGATACAATTTTAACATTTTCACTCCAGCTCCGCGCTCGTGAAAATATTCAATTGTATCACTTCTCAATGAGATATATTCCATATCCACTCAAAACAAACAAATATCCTCTATTTATTATATTTCATTGTAGGCTTTAAAACAAGATGTGATTAGAAGTGTTTCGTGTCGCTGTGAGTTATTATGTGATGATCTTCAACTTGTGGAGGAGGATACAGGTATGCTTAACCTTTCCCACTTGTCGACGAATTTTGACGCATCTGCAGCAACTTTTGTAAAATATTGTGACAAAAGAAGAAATTGCTCAAAACAAGCAATTTCTCCTTTTGTCACAATGTTTTCAACTCTATTTAATAATTGAACTCTCATTTATGGAGATTTTATATGTTTTATAGCTTGACTATTCAAATAATATGAGAGCTATTACAGTAACTTATGGGTCGGCGTTGACGTCGGCGTTGCATGCAAGGCTTTTTCTCACAAACCACATATGCTATTGCTTTCAAACTACACACACTTATTGGACATCATCAAATGACCTGGCAGGACAAGTCCCATAACTCTATATCATATTTTGACACAATTATGACCCTTTATACGCCCGTTTTGAAAAGACGGAATGTATTATAGTTTTACCGGCGGCGTACAGTATGTTGTCAGCTAAATAACTTTAGAAGCCTTTGTCCAATCATCACCAAATTTGGTCAGAATATTGCTTTAGTCAATCAAGAGTTATCGACCTTTAATTATAGAAATTACCCTAAATTGGTCTTGTCAGCTAAATAACTTTAGAAACCTTTGTCCAATCATCACCAAATTTGGTCAGAATATCGCTTCAGTCAATCGCGAGTTATCGACCTTTAATTATAGAAATTACCCTAAATTGGTCTTGTCAGCTCAATAACTTTAGAAGCCTTTGTCCAATTATCACCAAATTTAGTCAGAATGTGTATTGGCATAATATCTCAGATAAGTTTGATAACTAGCCATGTCGCTTTAGTCAATCGAGAGTAATTGCCCTTTAATTATAGAAATTACCTAAAATTAGTCTTGTCAGCTCAATAACTTTAGAAGCCTTTGTCCAATCATCCCCAAATTTGGTCAGAATGTGTATTGGCGTAATATCTCGGACAAGTTGGATAACTAACCATATTTCTCCAGTCGATAGAGAGTTATTGCCCTTTAGTTATAGAAATTGCCTAAAATTGATCTTGTCCGCTAAATAACTTGTGAAGCCTTTATCCGATCATCACCAAATTTAGACAATATGTTGATGGGCAGAATATCTTGGTCAGGTTTGATAACTTACAACGTTATCTAAGTCACTTCACAATTCTGTCCCTCGAAATGGCCAAAACTGTACTAACAGTGTCCGCTCTCTAAGTTTGGCTGATGTACAATCAATTATCACTATACTTGGTCTCAAAGAAACAGGACGGGCATATTTTGTGACATTTGGCGCTCTTGTTTTACTTAGAAATTCTGGTTAAAGTTTTGCGCGCAACTACATTGAGATTCCATATCTCTGTATTTACTGGATGCATTGCATTGAAGCGTTATACAACTCTTTCAAACCATCACACCTCTGTAGATTATCAAGTTAGATAACTTTATCCTGCATTTACTGCAAGTTAAAGCCTTTTTTAAATTGGTTAAAGTTTTGCGTGCAACAACATTAAGAGTCCATATCCTAGTAACTACTTGATGCATTGCATTGAAACTTTATACAATCCTTCCCAACCATCACATCTATATAAACAATCACGTTTGATAACTCTTCTCTGCATATAATGCAAATTATGGCCCTTTTCTACTTAGAAATTCTGGTTAAAGTTTTGCATGCAAGGTACTTTCATGGATATATCTCAGTAACCATTTATGATAATGACTTGAAACTTCATTCATGTCTTCAGGGGTGTCAGACAGTCAAGTTAGATAACTCTTGTATGACTTTAGTACAAATTATGGCCCTTGTTTGACTTTAAAATTTGGTTTAAGTTTTGCATGCATGGTACTATCATGCACATATCTCACTAACCACTCAGGGATTGATTTAAAACTTCAATACAGTCTTTAAGGTATCAAACAAACAGGTTAGATAACTCCTGACTGAATTTATTTTATATGATGGCCCTTTTTGAAGTTGGAAATTTGGGTTAAAGTTTTGCATGCAAGGCCTTTTCTCACAAGCAGCAGATGCTATTTAAACAAGACTTATCCAACTTGATTTAAGTTCTATACTATCAAGCCACTATCTCAGTAACAACTGTTGTTTATAGTTGCGGTCAGCTCTTGTTGTCAATATGTTTTCAAAGTCATCTGCTGCAGAATGTTGCATGTGAGTAACGGTTAACCCTTTCCCTCATACGACAATTCTGCAGCAGACGACTTTGAACATATTTTGTTAAAAAATAGAAAATCTCTATAATTGAATGGATAACATATGACTAAAAGTGGAAAACTTTGTGGCAAAAGGAGAAATTGCTCCCTTTGAGCAATTTCTTCTTTTGTCACTATGTTTTCAAAAAGCTGTCTGCTGCAGAGGCATCAGAAAGCGTCTATATGAGGGAAAGGGTCAACCTTTACTCAAATATGACAAATCTGCAGCAGACGACTTTGAAAATATCTAGGCAAAGATATGGAAAATCTGTATAAATGAAATTATACTCATTGTATAGAGTTGATATTATTGAGGCAAAAGGAGAAATTGCTCGATATGTAAAATGTTGCATATGTCAGGGAAAAGTTAAGATTAATTTTCTAAGCCTCTAGAGTTAATATGCCTATTCTTTTCTTTACAATGTCTACCTCTTCTCCCTCATTTTTGAATTTAAAAGTTTTCATAACAAATTTATCACTTAAAAAATGTTTATCGCAGACATTTTATACGAAGATAAATGATTTTCAGAAAGACTTGAAGTGTACTCCACCCCAAGGCGAGTGTTTTTCAGGATAGATGGGACTAGTATAGACCTTTGTGACTACATCTTCCAGGATGAGAAAGTCTCCGAGGTTGTTAAACGGATAGGAGAGTTGTTAGACATCCACATCAAAGAGGAGGACCTGGATATGTCTCGCGAACAACCAGCTAGTGAGTGGATTTGTGTTTGCTGTCTGGGGACAGAAGCCCGGTGCCTGATAAGAATGGTGTGTGGAGTACTGGTGTGATAGAAACAGGAATCAAAGCGCCAATGGCACTGTAGTGGCGATCGTATGGAAAATCCTGCAAAGTAACAAGCAGTATATCGGTGTAGGGCTTGCGATTTTCAATAATAGTGCACTCTGGTGCGGGTAAATTTGAGAATGTATCAACCCTGCATCTTTTGAAAGTAGAATAATGTTAGTTTGCCAGAATGTTAATTGTCTTGGTGATTTTTAGCTTGACTTTTGAAAAAAACGAGAGCTATTGTCATGACCCTGGCATCGTCGTCTGGTCATGATGTGTTCAAAATTAGGCCATTCCAAATTTATGAAAAATCTAGTTGGTACTCGATAGACTATCGTTTTAGCTCATTAGAATGGTTATTTGTAATCTAAATTGTTCGGGTAATCACATGTTCATCACCAGGTCGCTAGGCCATATTAAGATAAAATATTTTGTACACTTTAGAAATGACAAAATTATCAAGAAAGGAGAGAAAACGGTATCCATTAGTTTGGTGTTTATTTCAATGATGTCCGATATTAAACAGGTCTGTTCAATTTAGTCCCTTCACATTGCATGATTGAGTGTTGTCAGAGACATATAGACACAGTGTATTTATATGTTTCTGAGGTTGTTAAACTGCTTCGAAAAATTTGAGTGCAATAACAAACACAAAACATGCACAAAAAGCACAATTTCACTATTTGCCAAACTGTTCAATTTATAAAAATATAGGCATATATTATAATGCTCGATCTCCAAACTAAATTAGGCTACACTTTCAGCATTGATTGCTAATTGACTCTAGAACATGCAGACGTGTATACATAACGTGTGTACACACTGACATCGTGTGTCCTTTAAACCTTTGTAAACCAGTCTTATCATTTAGACGCTTTCATATATTTAAACAACTACAAAATAAAGTATTTATAATATTGAGATTTAAGAACACCAGTCTCGCGAGCTATTTATAGAACCTTTTGGAATTTCCAGATTTGAGTATGATCAGAGTTATTTGCAAGGCAGAACGCGCAATGATATTTATTATCTGCCCAATCATGACGAAGATAATATTTACATATTTTAACTCTATGTAGATAATGTCTCGATAAAACTCAAATATTAGTAACAATCCGGTACCAAAGTAGCACTGACATAATTATTATTAATCGCGTCTCTGCATCAATGATGGAACTATAACGGATGTGAGTAAATTGGTTTGCAGTAAGGAAAATAAATATCAACGGGCTTTTCAAAACCGACTATGTAAATATTTTTCGTTGTTGTTGTTTCTGTTAGCATTGTGACGATTGTCAAACCAATCGCCACAAAAACATCCTTAGCTGAATTGGTGGCTCTGTGATGTCACTCATCTGGGCCTACATATATCTGTGATATCACAAATCGGGGCCTCAGTATATCCGAGATATCACTCATCCTTGCCTACATATATCTGTGATAGCACTAATCGGGGCCTCAGTATATCTGAGATATCACTCATCCTTGCCTACATATATCTGTGATAGCACTAATCGGGGCCTCAGTATATCTGAGATATCACTCATCCTTGCCTACATATATCTGTGATAGCCCTTATCGGGCCTCAGTATATCTGAGATATCACTCATCCTTGCCTACATATATATGTGATAGTCCTTATCGGGGCCTCAGTATGTATGTGATATCACTCATCCTTGCCTACATATATCTGATATCACTCATCCTTGCCCACATATCTGTGATATCACTCATCCTTGTCTACATATATCTGTGATATCACTCATCCTTGCCTACATATATCTGTGATATCACTCATCCTTGCCTACATATATATGTGATATCACTCATCCTTGCCTACATATATCTGTGATATCACTCATCCATGCCTACATATATCTGTGATATCACTCATCCTTGCCTACATATATCTGATATTACTCATCCTTGTCTACATATATATGTGATAGCACTAATCGGGGCCTCAGTATATGAGATATCATCATCCTGGCCTACATATATCTGTGATATCACTCATCCTTGCCCACATATATCTGATTTTACTCATCCGGGCCTCAGTATATCTGTGATATTACTCATCCGAGTCTCAGTATATCTGTGATATCACTCATCCAAGCCTCAGTATATCTGAGATATCACTCATCCAGGCCTCAGTATTTCTGTGATATCACTCATCCAAGCCTCAGTATATCTGTGATATTACTCATCCGGGTCTCAGTATATCTGTGATATCACTCATCCAGGCCTCAGTATATCTGTGATATCACTCAACCGGGCCTCAGTATATATGTGATATCACTCATCCAGGCCTCAGTATTTCTGTGATATCACTCATCCAGGCCTACATATATCTGTGATAGCACTAATTGGGGCCTCAGTATATCTGAGATATCACTCATCCTTGCCTACACATATCTGTGATAGCCCTTATCGGGCCTCAGTATATCTGAGATATCACTCATCCTTGCCTACATATATATGTGATAGTCCTTATCGGGGCCTCAGTATATATGTGATATCACTCATCCTTGCCTACATATATCTGATATCACTCATCCTTGCCCACATATCTGTGATATCACTCATCCTTGTCTACATATATCTGTGATATCACTCATCCTTGCCTACATATATCTGTGATATCACTCATCCTTGCCTACATATATATGTGATATCACTCATCCTTGCCTACATGTATCTGTGATATCACTCATCCTTGCCTACATATATCTGTGATATCACTCATCCTTGCCTACATATATCTGATATTACTCATCCTTGTCTACATATATATGGGATAGCACTAATCGGGGCCTCAGTATATGAGATATCATCCTGGCCTACATATATCTGTGATATCACTCATCCTTGCCCACATATATCTGATATTACTCATCCAGGCCTCAGTATTTCTGTGATATCACTCATCCAGGCCTCAGTATATCTGTGATATTACTCATCCAGGTCTCAGTATATCTGTGATATCACTCAACCGGGCCTCAGTATATATGTGATATCACTCATCCAGGCCTCAGTATTTCTGTGATATCACTCATCCAGACCTCAGTATATCTGTGATATTACTTATCCGGTCTCAGTATATCTGTGATATCACTCATCTGGGCCTCAGTATATCTGTGATATCACTCTTCCGGGCCTCAGTATATATGTGATATCACTTACCTAGGCCTCAGTATATCTGAGATATTACTCATCTGGGCCTCAGTATATCTGTGATATCACTCATCCGAGCCTCAGTATAGCTATATAACTCAACCAGGCCTAATTATATGTGATATCACTTATCCTGGCCTCAGTATATCACTTACCTAGGCCTCAGTATATCTGATATCACTCATCCAGGCTTGAAATATTGGTTTATATTATCCATGGAAGGAACATGTGGAAGTTGTACAGAATAACGTATGGGGCCCCACTTGGCTTTAATCAAAGAGTAATGTTATGTAATGTTTTGGACCATTCTTGCAAATAAAATGGCATATATCTAGTAAGAATCTACTTCTAAATTAATGAATGTTGTTCACGCAGATTGCATGTAATATTATGCTGCAAAGCCACATGTTGAACTCAGAACCCGTGATCTGATAGTCATAAGCTGACAGAGACTTGTCCATCATGGGAAAGACTAACTGGCACAGCCACATTTCAAACTCAGGACCCCTGCCTCAATGGTCCTCTGCATTTCTGTCTTAGCTGATGTGGCTTGACAATGTTGATTTGGATTCACACGATCAAGAATTCAGTAGTGACATGAGATTTAGATAAGTAAGCCAACTTATAGGGACTGGAGTCTACTGTTGCACTAAAACGCTAGCTGTATAGACAACACTTATTTTCACATTGTCATACTGACAAGACTTTTTGCTTTTCTTTTTAAAGCCGAAGCAGAGTGCAGTATATATGACCAAGCAGAAAAGGAGAGAGAGGAGGTTGTTCCTACTGAAACAGTGAAAGCAGAGAGAAACTTGAAGTACTACTTGAGTAAGAGTTATCTCCATATACATTATGTTTACTAAATGGAAAATCTCTATCAATAAAAGTTAAATCCTTAAATGGAAATGAAAACATATTGGCAAAAGAAGAAATGGCTTGTCCTGACCAATTTCTTCTTTTGCATTTTTGCTTCAAGATGTGTCAAGACTCTTCTACATGTTTACAGTTTACCTGATACCAGTCTACCTTGAAAATGTCTGATGATCAAATTGTGAAATCTGTAAAATTACTTTTGCATTTGAACGCATCTGCGACACATTACTTATGAAAACATTGTGACAAACTGAGAAAGGGATAATTATGAAAAGTTTCTCCTTTTGACACACTATTTTCAACTCAATTTGAATAATTATGCTTTTATTTTGATATATTTTCCATATTGTCTATATATGTCTATATATTTTCCATATTGTCTATATATTTTCAAGCTATCTGCTGTGGATTTGTTGTATCTGATAAAAGGTTAATTGTCTTGCTAAGAGTAAGAAAGTTGTAATGACATGTGGTTTCGGAATAAAGAAGATACAGTACTATGAGGCAGGACATTTGAACTCGCGTCTAATTAGTTTACACTAATAGAACACAAAGTGCAGGATGAACTATTGTGATCGCTCACCGTCTGTCGTCCGTCGTCCATATATCCGCATTTACTTTAAACAACATCTCCTCTGACACATAAGAAACATAACATAATTTAATTATATGTAGAACTTTGGTTGCTGAGGCATCAGAAAGAGGGGATCATGCCTAATCTTTAAAAATCTTTGGTTCATGGCATTTAAAAATAATGGTTCATGTCATTTAAGGATTGGTTCTTATTTTTTGTGCGTTCATGCAGTATTTTGAAAATCCATGAAGCGTGCTAGCGGCTGAGAGTCATACTGCATGAAGGCACGCAAAATAAGAATCAATCCTTATATTTACATTTTCCCCTTTTCATTACTTTATTTTTTTCGATCTAAAAGTGTTCGCAAACAAGTCTTTGATAACAATAAAGAAATGTAACCGACAACATACGTCTGTTTAAATGAATAGCTGATATTTGTAACGTCGTAAATAATTGGTTAAATGACGTCATGCAATATTGAAATAAACAATGACGTCATAATCCCTACAGAGGTCATGAAAGGTCGACCTGTTCATGCAAAATGAACTTCAAGTTTTATCTATACAAAGGACTAGGCAAATGTAAATATTGAAAAATATATGTCATTTAAGAATAATGGTTCATGTCATTTAAAAATAATGGTTCATGTCATTTAAAAATAATGGTTCATATCGTTTAAAAATAAAGGTACAAGGTACATGGCATTTAAAAATAATGGTTCATGTCATTTAAAAATAATGGTTCATGTCATTTAAAAATAATGGTTCATGTCATTTAAAAAATAAAGGTACATGGCATTTAAAAATAAAGGTACATGTCATTTAAAAATAATGGTTCATGTCATTTAAGAATAATGGTTCATGTCATTTAAAAATAATGGTTCATGTCAATCAAAAATAATGATTCATGTCATTTAAAAATAATGGTTCATGGCATTTAAAAATAATGGTTCATGTCAATCAAAAATAAAGGTACATGTCATTTAAAAATAATGGTCATGGCATTTTCTGCACCTCTGAGCAGTCTGTTCTGTATCGCTATTTGCTAATAAGTCAATGAAGCATTCAATAAGCCTTTGACATCTCTCTTCTTTATTATATCATTTGTTTTTATCAATCTTTTTTCTTTTAAACCTACATGTATATATACATATACATGAACATGCCCGATGCTTTTGGTTGTAATAATGTAATATATTATCTTAGGATAGAGATTTATAGAAGTTTTTTTCTAAATCATACAAATTCTTTGATATGTTATGGTTTTTATTACAGTGGCTGGAGTGGGCGGTTTGGTGGGATTATTTGCTGCAGGATTTTCCTATCTTCTGTCAGAAAATACATGAAAAAGGTATGAAACTGTATAGGTTTTTCTTTTGCTATGTGTGTCATGTTTACATTTCATAAAAGCTATCTGATACTAATTTGATCATGTTTGAATATTTAACCCTTTCCCTCATACGACAATTCTGCAGCAGACGACTTTGAACATATTTTGTCAAAAAATAGAAAATCTCTATAATTGAATGGATAACCTATGACTAAAAGTGGAAAACATTGTGGCAAAAGGAGAAATTGCTCGTTTTGACCAATTTCTTCTTTTGTCACTATGTTTTCAAAAAGCCGTCTGCTGCAGAGGCACCAGAAAACCCTTTTCTTCATAAAAAACCTGCAGCAGACAACTGAAAATGTCTTGGCAAAAAATATGGAAAATCTTTATAGATGAAAGGACCTTTGTTGACCAGAGTTGAAATCATTGGGTCAATAGTAGAAATTGCTCGAAATGTGCAATTTCTACTTTCCAAAAATTATTTCGAAAGTCGTCTGCTGCACATTTTAAAAAAAAGTCTGCATGTGGAAAAGGGTTAACTTCATTTGAAGTGATATAACTCTTTAATAAAGCAATAAAAAACAAATCACTAACTAAATATTTCAGATAGACTACTGTATTGGGTCTCTTAACCCTTCTCCTCATATAGACGCTTTCTGATGCCTCTGCAGCAGACGGCTTTTTGAAAACATAGTGACAAAAGAAGAAATTGCCACAATGTTTTCCACTTTTAGTCATAGGTTATCCATTCAATTATAAAGATTTTCTATTTTTTTACAAAATATGTTCAAAGTCGTCTGCTGCAGACTTGTCATATAAGGGAAAGGGTTAATGGTAGTCATAATTTTGAAATTGAATTTGACTAAAGTTTAGCAGGGTAAAATTATTTTTGGATACTTTTAATTAGAGAATACATAAAATCCAGATCATATCAATGAACCCTTTTCTGCATACAGCAAATCTGCAGAACATATTTTTGAAAGCATAAAGGCATAAATATGAAAAATATTGTTATTGAATAGAATTAAAACATTCTGACAAAATTTGTCTGCTGCAGAAACGCTAGTTACATGTACATGGAAACAATTACGTTCAAAACTGTTGTTTGTTTGAATAATTCAGTTAATAAAAGGGAATGTCTTGCTTTTGTTTCAGATTCCTTGTTTCTTACTGATGCAGAAATTGAGAAGATATTTATTAGAAACTAGTCAAGAATTTATCTTCAATCGAAACAACCAAATGAAAGCGATTTTATATTTTGATATTCAGAGTATCATTTTTAAGATGTAGTATGAAGTGTTGATGAAAAAGGAAGACATTAATTATGAGGAGTTTCATCTTCTCAATGTTTCATAATTGTATCTACTGCAATGTTATCTTAATTTGTTCTGTTTTGGTTGTTTATTTAGCTCACATGAACATATAGTGTGATCAATGTGAGCTTTTCTGATCACTCACTGTCCGTCGTTTATCAAAAAGTATCTTCTCCAATACCACACGGTCATTCTATTTATGACATAGTCCTCTTGCAAAATAGCTGAGATAAATTATATCTATAAAGAAGTCTTGCTACCATGGCAGCAGAAAGAATGATCTTTAAAAATCTCTGAATAAAGTTATATATGAACTTTAATAGGATTTATAGTATTCATTTTATTTTTTGTGTTTTTTAGGTTTTCAGCCAAAATACCTTTATTTGTGCCAATTCAGAAATTGGTCATGTCATTGACAGGCCAATAAAAAAAAAAGAAGATCAATGACACAGGAATTCTATGATTGGAATTTTGTTTGGTCAAAACTGTAGCTAATACCTTTAAAGCAACTGTCCGAATTAAAATTGAAAAGGCTCAAATGATTATCGGATCAAATATGCTGAAACTAAGAAGTTCAAAAATTGAGTTCCCAGAGGATGGAGTAGTTTCTCCTCACATTAAAGATGTGAGCGATATAGGGCCATCACGGCCCTCTTCTTTCAAGGAAAATATTAATGAAATTTGAAACTGATATAATTTTCCACGCCATAATAATAGTTATATTAAAGTTATATTTTAAAGTTATGTTATTAAATGAGCTGTGTCTATCAATTTGGGGTCTTATTATTTCACCGTCATCTCGAAGGTCACATGCATAGATTTTTGTCAGAAGATTGTTATGGACTATTTGACATATATGCAGCCAGTTAAAGATCTAGTGAGACTTGGAGAAATGCACAGCCTCACCCAGTCTTCACTGTACGCATATGCATTAATTAACCTGCATTTTGACGCAATAGCAGCAGAGGACTTTTGAAAACATTTTGGCCAAAGGAGAAATTGCTCATGATGAGCAATTTCTCCTTTGGCCACAATATTTTTATTTTATTTAACAATTAAGCTATCATTTATGGAGATTTTTCAGGTTTTTGTAACTATGTTTTCAAGGTCGTCTGCTGCAGATTTGTTGTATGAGGGAAATGGTTAAGATCCGAATTATCCAGGCATGGCTCAACTATTTGAACAGTTACTGGGTTTTGATAAACCTCTGTTAAATATGTTAATACTTGTTCATTTTAAAAATATAATTAAGATCTACCAAAAACTCTTAGTTTTGTCTCTTTAGCAGTATGGATTCGAGATGGCTCATTCGGCAACATCTCCAGGGGACATGAGTTTGAACCCAGACTTGGCCATTGATTTTTTTAGCTCACCTGAGCTTTGCTCAAGGTGAGTTATTGTGATCGCCTTTTGTCCGGCGTGCGTCGTGCGTCAACTTCTTCTCCTTAGTAACCAGTGGGTCAATTGGGATGAAACTTCACAGAAAGCATCCTCTCAATGACCTCACCAGAATTCCTTCAAATTTTTGGGATCCATGCAAAATTCTGGTTTCCATGGCAACGATACGAAAAAAACTTCAACATTCTTCTTCTCCCAAACTGGTTGGCAGATTTTCAAATAATTTTGTAGAAATGTTCCTTAGATGACCCTCTATCATATTCTTTCAAGCCATGTTGATTGGTCGAAAAACATGGCTGCCAGGGGGGGCGGGGCTATTTTGCCTTATATGGCTATAGTGAAAACTTAAAAAATCTTCTCCTCCGAAAGTGTCAGGCCGATTTTCAAATAATTTTGTAGAAATGTTCCTTAGGTGACCCTCTATCAGATTCCTTTAAGCCATGTTGATTGGTCGAAAAACATGGCCGCCAGGGGTGGTGGGGCTATTTTGCCTTATATGGCTATAGTGCAAACTTAAAAAATCTTCTCCAAAAGTGTCAGGCCGATTTTAAAATAATTTTGTAGAAATGTTCCTTGGGTGATCCTCTATCAGATTCTTTCAAGCCATGTTGATTGGTCAAAAAACATGGCCGCCAGGGGGCGGGGCTATTTTGCCTTTTATGGCTATAGTGAAAACTTAAAAAATCTTCTCCTCCATAAGTGTCGGGCCGATTTCCAATTAATTGTGTAGAAATGTTCCTTGGGTGACCCTCTATCAGATTCCTTCAAGCCATGTTGATTCTTAAAAAAACATGGCCGCCAGGGGGCGGGGCTATTTTGCCTTATATGGCCAAAGTGAAAACTTAAAAAATCTTCTCCTCCGAAAGTGTCAGGCTGATTTTCAAATAATTTTGTAGAAATGTTCCTTGGATGACCCTCTATCAGATTCCTTCAAGCCAAGTTGATTGGTCGAAAAACATGGCCGCCAGGGGGGCGGGGCTATTTTGCCTTATATGGCTATAGTGAAAACTTAAAAAATCTTCTTCTCCGAAAGTGTCAGGCCGATTTTCAAATAATTTAGTAGAAATGTTCCTTGAATGACCCACTTTCAGATTCCTTCAAGCCATGTTGATTGGTCAAAAAACATGGCCGCCAGTGGGCAGGGCTATTTTGCACTATATGGCTATAGTGAAAACTTAAAAAATCTTCTCCTCCAAAAGTATCTGGCCGATTTTCAAATAATTTTGTAGAAATGTTCCTAGGGTGACCCTCTATCCGATTCCTTCTAGCCAAGTTGATTGGTCGGAAACTATGGCTGCCATGGGGCGGGGCTTATATAGGTAAAGTGAAAAAAAAAAAATCAGGCGAGCGATTCCAGGGCCATCATGGCCCTCTTGTTTTTTTTTTCCACGAAAGTTATATATTTGTGACTAGCGACCTGCATCTTCCACAAATGGGGCTAACTAGTCACTAGTTGCCTGGGAAGAAAGTTGTGGGAAGTATATATACCAGAAAGTAAGGTATCCCATGGTAAGGTGAACTGGCTGCTGTGACATAAATGATTTACTACCGAAAACAGCCTTAATCTTCAATCAATCCAAAACTCATTAGTTTTAAATTTTATTAGAACATTTAATTATCTCCCTTTAGTGCCAATGTGGTACTCGGCAATGTTCACCTGATCCGGATCTTTGTGCATATATATAGTAGTCTGGTACCCGGTGTACTATAGTAAATTAGTATGTCTGGCATGAACCAACAATGTAGTCTGGTACCTGGCATACTACAGTAAATAATTATGTCGCGCATGAACCAACAATGTAGTCTGGTACCTGGCATACTACAGTAAATAATTATGTCGCGCATGAACCAACAATGTATTCTGGTACCTGGCATAAAATAGTAAATGAGTATGTCTGTCATGAACCAACAATGTAGCCTGGTACCCGGCGTACTATAGGAAATAAGTATGTCTGTCATGAACCAACACACTCTCTTACACTATCAGCTATCATTACATTATGAGTGTAAGGAACGGTAAATCTGCAAAGGAGATTGGGACCAACAATGTAGTCTGGTACAGTTAAGAACATCATGTAATTGACAATCTGAGCGGAACGTGATTGGATCGTGAGCGTGATCGGAACGAAGTTGGAACGCTTTATGAGCGTAACGGAATTTTACGCTCTGAACGAAACAATCATAATGAACGAAAAAATCCATTCACATGAATGCTTCGCTCAATCTGAGCGGAACGGAAACAAGAGGCCCAAGAGGGCCAGTATCGCTCCACGGCCATAAGGCAAAAATAAAATCTCCAAACAGCCCTGCCCCGTGGTGGCTATTTTTTTTACCAACCACCATGGCTTAAAGGAATCTTGTAGAGTGTCACCAAAGGAATGTTTCTGCAAAATTATTTGAAAATATGCCTGACACTTTCGGAGGAGAAGATTTTTTAAGTTTTCACTATGGTCATATAAGTCAAAATAGCCCCGCCCTCTGGCGGCCATGTTTTTCGACCAATCAACATGGCTTGAAGGAATCTGATAGAGGGTCACCCAATGAACATTTCTACAAAATTATTTGAAAATCGGCCTGACACTTTCGGAGAAGAAGATGTTTTAAGTTTTCACTATAGCTATATAACGCAAAAAAGCCCCGCCCCCTGGCGGCCATGTTTTTCGCCCAATCAAAATTTCTTGAAGGAATCTAATAAAGGGTCACCCAAGGAACATTTCTACAAAATTATTTGAAAATCGGCCTGACACTTTCGGAGAAGAAGATTTTTTAAGTTCTCACTATTTTTTTCTTTCGGTTGCCATGGAAACCAGAATTTTGAATGGATCAAACAAATTTGAAGGAATTTAGTAGAGGACATTGAGAGGATGCTTCCCATGAAGTTTCAACCAAATTGGCCAAGTGGTTAGGGAGAAGAAGTTGTTTAAAGGAAAAAGTTAACGCACGCACGCACGCACAACTCGCCATGACATAAGCTCGAACGCACGCACGCACGCACGCACGCACAACGGACAATTCGCCATGACATAAGCTCGACTGGCTTTCAGCCAGTGGAGCTAAAAAGCAATCACAATGTAATGAATGAGTGAACGCTTTATGAGCGGAATGGAACGTGAGCGTAGCGGAACGGAACAGAACCGAGCGGAGCGTGAACGGTAAATTTGTCAATTTCAAGATGTTCTTAACTGTACCCAGCGTACTATAGTAAATAAGTATATCTGTCTGTCATGAAACATCAATGTAGTCTGGTACCCAGCGTTCTATAGTAAATAAGTATATCTGTCTGTCATGAAACATCAATGTAGGCTGGTAGTACCTGGCATACTATAGGAAAAAAGTATATCGGACATGAACGAACAATGAAGTCTGGTACTCGGCTTAAGTAAGTAAATAAAAATGTCAGGCATGAACTACTAAAGGCGTCTTTGTATCTTAGTATGGTGTGTGAAGGAATTCCATCCACAACGGAAGGTGCTGGAGCGTTGGAGTTTGTATTATATATAGATGTAGCCAGGCATTTGTTAACCCTTTCCTTCATACGACAATTCTGCAGCAGACGACTTTGAACATATTTTGTCAAAAAAATGGAAAATCTCTATATTTGAATGGATAACCTATGACCAAAAGTGGAAAACATTGTGGAAAACATTGTGGCAAAAGGAGAAATTGCTCGTTTTGAACAATTTCTTCTTTTGTCACTATGTTTTCAAAAAGCCGTCTGCTGCAGAGGCATCAGAAAGCGTCTATATGAGGAAAAGGTTAAAGTGGACACTATATTTTACAGTTAAGAACATCATGAAATTGACAACTTTTTTCTTCACATTCCTGAATCTATTCTGCTCACTTTTCAATTGGATTCAAAAGCGTCCTATCATGACTTGACAGAGGAGAAATTGCTCACATTGGTATTCACTATTTGTTTTCTTTAATTTCAACATTTATCAACACTTTTCAACAAGTTCAACACATTTTCATTAAAATACAATGTTTTATATGGTTAACTAAAGAATATCACAGTCATCATATATATATACTTAAACCAGTGACTGGTAATTACAACTCCATACTCCAACAGTTCTATATAGCTGAGCGTAATACACCTTGAACTGTTAATACACACTGTACTGTCAATACACATTGTACTGTTAATACACACTGTACTGTCAATACACATTGTACTTTTAATACAAACTGTACTGGCAATACACCCTGTCAATACACCCTGTACTGTCAATACATCCTGTACTGGCAATACACACTGTACTGTCAATGCAACCTGTAATTACACTGTACTGTCAATACACCCTGTACTGTTAATACACACTACTGTCAATACACACTGTACTGTCAATACACACTACCGTTAATACACCCTGTACTGTTAATACACACTGTACTGTCAATACACACTGTACTGTCAATACATCCTGTACTGTTAATACACACTGTACTGTCAATACACACTACTGTCAATACACCCTGTACTGTTAATACACACTGTACTGTCAATACACCCTGTACTGTTAATACACACTGTACTGTTAATACACACTGTACTGTCAATACACACTGTACTGTTAATACACACTGTACTGTCAATACACTCTGTACTGTAAGTGCTTTACAGGTGTATATACCGGTACTGACAATTATTGTATGTATTTATCATAAATGTGGTCCTCAAAGATTCATCTCAATAAGACAAGTCTTATACTTCTGATTAACCCTTTCCCTCATATAGACGCTTTCTGACGCCTCTGCAGCAGACAGTTTTTTGAAAACATAGTGACAAAAGAAGAAATTGCTCAAAACAAGCACTTTCTCCTTTTGCCACAATGTTTTCCACTTTTAGTCATAAGTTATCCATTCATTTATAGAGATTTTCTATTTTTTGACAAAATATGTTCAAAGAACTTTTCCACTTTCCCCTTTCCAACATACAGATACCTTCTGATCCCAGCAGACAATTTTTAAAAACATTGTGGCAAAAAGTGATATTGCTCATAATGAGTAATTTCTCATTTTCGCAACAATAGTTTCATATCTATTCAATAGTAACTGTTGTCCATTCATTTATAGAGATTTTCCATATTTTTGTCTGCATGTTTTCAAAGTCGTCTGCTGCATGTTTGTTGTATGTGGGTAAGGGTTAAATAAGGTCTTCTGCACAAATATCAACCTTAACGATTTCCTTCATACACCATATCTGCAGCAGAAGACTTTGAAAACATCCAGACAAAAATATGGAAAATCTTTTAGCAAAAGGAGAAATTGCTTATGATAACCAATTCGTCTTTTGTGACAATGTCCGCACACATTGTTTACTGCAGAGGTGTCAGAAATTGTCTGTATGTGGCAAAAGGTCAATACATCTCAAAACATTAACACAACTGAAGGGTATTTTGGTGATTGTCCCACAACATTTCTGCTATTCTATTAAATTCCCATACAAAATGTCTGAGAGTGTATCTTTGCTGTGTTTAAAATCTTGAAGGCACTTTGGTGAGCAGGCCCTAAACATGAATGGCAGGTTTTTGATACCAAACAGCTCTGTTACCGGTCTAATTATCCGCAATCCAGGGCCAAACAAGGATTCATTGCAACAGTCACAGCGTGTCCGACTGAAATTGAAACATAACATTTTGATAAAACAAAACAGCTTTAATTGGCCTGTTTCTGCCATTCTTCACATATAATGGAAAAAAATGATGAAATCACAAACAACAAGAGGCCTAAGAGAACCTTGCTGTATCGATCTACTGCCATAAGCCTACCATCTGTTGAAATGTATGTTCGGATGATTGATTGATTGGGGTTTAACACTGTTTTCAACAATTTTTCTGTCATATCACGGTTGCCAGTTCACCTATTAATGTGTTTCCAGGCTTTCTCGTAACATCCTTTCCAAGCCACTGGCTGCTTTTCCACATAAACTGTTAGACCATTGGTGGAAGACAAATGACGCTGGTCACACAGAAACTTTTGTAAAACGTCAGAAAAAATGTTGGCCGAGCTGGGGTTTGAACTCACAACCCCTGGATTGACAGCCCGCGTCACTACCGACTGAGCCATCGGGGCTCGGCAGGTTCTGAAGAGAAGATTTTCACTCTAGGCATAATGTGTAAAACAGCATGACCTACTACATCCACGGCTGGTGACTCCGCTTTGCTCCAACATCATATGTGGGATTTTTCACTGTTGTTTCACCATTTTAACAGAACAGAATAGAATATACATAAACCAATCAAAATGATGCTTATATTTCCGATACCCTTCTACGTGGAGACGCATTTAAAATTAACATTGCCCACAGATTGTAAATGTATGTTCAGTTGATCGTCTTTAAAACTAAACATTACCGAAGTTTGGAATCAAAATGCACCAAGGAGCAGTACGATTTCATATTTTCTTAATCTTAATATCAGGAATGAAGGAGCGTCGTGTCACAGGGAGAAAAACATGCAGCCAGTCCGGGGCTCGAACCCGGGACCTCTCACTTTCAGAATGAGTACTCTACCAACTGAGCTAAACCGGGCCACTTACATGTAATCCTCCAAATGTATACAAATAACCTAAAATGTCTCGCAGCAGAAACTTTTCAAACGGCCTGTGTTCACTGATAATTTAAACAAATCTCTTTCTCTTATCAATGCACAAACTGTATCTTCCTGGGAGTCACGCAACTTGTCAATTTTAAACATTTCACACACCAGGGTAAATTAAGACAACATTTAGATGAGGTCGCCTTTTTTTTTAAGTGTATCAATAATATTTTTTATTACAAGGGACTGATTGGCTGATTTGTGCAGTAAAACATTGTACTGCATCCAATCCGAATCATGCACTCAAATTCAATATAACAATACAGTGCCAAAATGTACTCGCATCCAATACATTATACACTGAATTAAACCAAGTCAGGCCTGAACCTAAATCATTAACCCTTTCCCTCATACAGCAAATCTGCAGCAGACGACTTTAAACAAACTTTGTCAAAATATGGAAAATCTCTTTAATTGAATGGATAACCTATGACTAAATGTTGAAAACATTGTGGCAAAAGGAGAAATTGCTCGTTCTGAGCAATTTCTTCTTTTGTCACTTTGTTTTCAAAAAGCTGTCTGCTGCAGAGGCGTCAGAAAGCGTCTATATGAGGGAAAGGGTTAAAGAATAGATGTGTGATGTCAAATCTGTCATCATAATTGGGAATTTTAGTGATGCAACTACCTTTAAGTTTTTCTCATAATGTATCCTTAACCCTTTCCCTCATATGACAATTCTGCAGCAGACGACTTTAAAACATAATTTGTCTAAAAATGGTAAATCTCTATAATTGAATGGATAACCTATGACTAAAAGTGGAAAACATTGTGGCAAAAGGAGAAATTGCTCGTTTTGTCACTATATTTTCAAAAATCCATCTGCTTCAGAGGCGTCAGAAAGCATCTATATGAGGGAAAGAATTAACACATCTTCTAGTTTTCTTATAGGGAGACTATCACAATAACAATAAACACAAATGATAGTTACCCTTAAATGATTTATATTGCCCTCGGCTTTGAAAACATCTGGAGAAAAAATAGTAAATTGTAAGATAGGTAAAAATTGCCATTTTTGAGCAATTTATACTTTTCCCACAATGTTTTCGAAAGCTGCTACTGAAAGGCATAGGAAGTTGTCAGTATCGGGTTAAGCATACCTGCTGCGTAGAAACTGTTGCACACTCGTTGGCAGTTGACTGGGATTTTTACCCAGATTGGATTTCTGGATGCATAATAGGGATAGTTCAACCAGCCTCTGAAAGTAATCAAGATATAGAAATAAATTAATTGATGTTTGGGGAATCCCCTCACTTAGGTGACAGCATTCTTCTCAACAACTTTTTTTTGCAAATACAGAAGACATTTGACATTATTGCAGCAAGAAAAAAGGTTACGGAAAAAGTAGAAATTGCTCTGCATAGGCAATTTCTCCTTTTCAAACTATTTTTATTCCATCTCCATTATAAATCTTTCTTAACCCTTTCCCTCATACGACCATTCTGCAGCAGACGACTTTGAACATATTTTGTCAACAAGAGTACCGCAAACGGTACATAATACGCCCGTCAGGAACTTGTAAGTTTCCTCTTTGTTTTGATATATTGTTTGTTTGTAAAAAGTTAATAAAGTCGTTCAGGAATATGTTGTTAAAGAATAATGGGAAACTATGAAAAATGCATAACTCATGCAGAAATTGACAAATATTCTAAGTCCAAAAAGGGGCATAACTCATTCAAAAATTGACAAAATCCGAGGAAATGTGAACTTGATCTGTGACACATGATTACAAAGCCATATACAAAATTCCAGGTCAATAGCTCAAAGTATGTAGGAAAGAAGTGCGGAAAACCAATATTCTAAGTCCAAAAAGGGGCATAACTCATTGAAACATTGTGAACTTGATCTGTGACACTTGATTACAAAGCCATATACATAATTTCAGCTCAATACATCAAAGCATGTGGAAAAAAAGTGCTGAAAACAAATATTCTAAGTCCAAAAAGGGGCATAACTCATTCAAAAATTGTCGAAATGACAGGAAATATGAACTTGATCTGTGACACATCACTACAAGGCCTAATACACAATTTCAGGTCAATAGCTCAAAGTATGTAAGAAAAAAGTGCGGAAAACCAATATTCTAAGTCCAAAAAGGGGCATAACTCATTCAAAAATTGACGAAATCCGAGGAAATGTGAACTTGATCTGTGACATTTGATTACAAAGCCATATACAAAATTTCAAGTCAATAGCTCAAAGTATGTAAGAAAAAAGTTCGGAAAACCAATATTCTAAGTCCAAAAAGGGGCATAACTCATTCAAAAATTGACGAAATTCGAGGAAATGTGAACTTGATCTGTGACACTTGATTACAAAGCCATATACATAATTTCAGCTCAATACATCAAAGCAAGTAGAAAAAAAGTGCGGAAAACAAATATTCTAAGTCCAAAAAGGGGCATAACTCATTCAAAAATTGTCGAAATCCCAGGAAATATGAACTTGATTTGTGACACATCACTAAAAAGCCTAATACACAATTTCAGGTCAATAGCTCAAAGTATGTAGGAAACAAGTGCGGAAAACCAATATTCTAAGTCCAAAAAGGGGCATAACTCATTTAAAAATTGACGAAATTCGAGGAAATGTGAACTTGATCTGTGACACTTGATTACAAAGCCATATACATAATTTCAGCTCAATACATCAAAGCATGTAGAAAAAAAGTGCGGAAAACAAATATTCTAAGTCCAAAAAGGGGCATAACTCATTCAAAAATTGACGAAATCCCAGGAAATATGAACTTGATCTGTGACACATCACAACAAAGCCGTATACAAAATTTCAGCTCAATAGCTCAAAGTATGTAAGAAAAAAGTGCGGAAAACCCGAACGGACGGACGGAGGGATGGACGGACGGAGGGACGGACGGAGGGAAGGAGGGAGGGACATGACCATACCATAATACGTACCGTTTTTAAAAAACGGTCGTATAAAAACTGTCGTATAAAAAATGGAAAATCTCGATAATTGAATGGATAACCTATGACTAAAAGTGGAAAACATTTTAGCAAATGGAGAAAATTGCTCATTTTGAGCAATTTTTTCTTTTGTTACTATGTTTTCAAAAAGCCGTCTGCTGCAGAGGCATCAGAAAGCGTCTATATGAGGGAAACCCCTCATCAAAAGCTCGAAATGAAACTCTAAAGAACAAAAAACTTTGAACGTATCTGCAGTGGATAGCACTCGAAAACATCGTGAAATAAGAGTGCCATGATGGCCCTAGTTCTCTCACCTGATTCAATAGAGAATAAATAGTTTTCCATGTATGCATACAAGGAAAAAAAGCATTGCCCCCTGGTGGTCATGCTTATCAACAGGTCACCCAAGGAACATTTGTGCCAAATTATTTTCAAATAAGGCAAGAGGACTTTTATAATTTTAACTATATATATACACTATGTATGGAAAACGGCCCTAATCCCTGATGGTCATTTTTTCATTGGATAAGAATTATTGGATCAAACTTGACAGAGGGGAACCCAAAGAACATTTGTGCTTTGGACAACTTTGAAAGGGGACCACCCAAGGAACATCTCTGTAAAGTGTTATAAAAATTGGCTAAGCGGTTTAGGAGGTGATGTTGTTTGAAGAAAAATGTTGACAGATGACAGACAAAGACCGACACAATACTCTTGCTCAGGTGAGCTAAATAGAGAATACATGTATTTCTCCTTTTCATATTTTTGTTAGACTCTTATCATAATAAAACTTCTAAATTTCCAAACTGTTCAATCTCTCCCAGATGTTTCCAATAGACAGATACAAAAGTGACCCCAGGAGGGCATATTTTTCAATGGATCAGAATATTTTGAGCAATTGGTCAGCTAAGATAGATTTGTACAAAATAATTTTTCAAATCAAGGCGGTGCTTTTGGCCAAGACGATTTTTTCAAGAACTTGCATTTTTCTCTCGTTCTGATGCTGCAGTAACTAAAGTGCTTCATAGATTTAAATTCTTTAAACAACTTTGACAGACGACTGCCTCAGGAACATTCCTGTGAAATTATTTTTTTGAAATTGATCCCATTGGTTTCAAGTGGTGATTTTAGAAAAAACATGAACAGATAGACAGACTGACAACAGACAGATGAAGCCGGATGGTCAGGGATCACAATAGCTCATCTCGCATTTCGTGCTCAGGTGAGCTATATACCCATATATGTTTTCATAGTACCTGTGGTTCATTGTGTGTATTTTCATGCCAAAAGAGAGGATGCATGAAGTTGTTTTTCACATTCAGATGATCCAGGTCCAGCCTTAATGCTCCAGAGGGCATGGCCGGTAATTGATTCCCTTCAAGGTTTAACTCCCTTAAAGTCCTGAAAAATTTACAATAATGCTTATAATAATATACAACAAGTTGAAAAACCATTTAAAATACAAGTTCCTTAATTGTTTTAGAATATGGAATCTTATGTCAAATGTGCTAAATTTTTAATATGTATTCGCAGGAAAAAAGTAAAGTTGTCAATTTAACACTGTTTTTGAGATATGCCAATAAAACAATGCTGTACCAAATTCACACCCTTGCAATACAACAATACAGTACAAAAATGCACTCAAGCCCTATACAATGTACACTCATGTCCAATGCAGTACCAAAATGCACTCAAATTTGATATAACAACACAGTGGAACTCACATCCAATACAACAATTCATTATACACATAAGTCCAATACAACTGAAATGCACTCAAGTCCAATACAACAATACCATGCCAAAATGCACTCAAGTCCAATAAAACAATATAGTACCAAAATGCATGCAATTGCAATACAACAATACAGTACCAAAATGCACTCAAGTCATGTCAAATACAGAATTGCACTCAAGTTAAATACAACAATACCGTACCAGAATCAACTCAAATCCGGTATAACATGGCAGTACCAAAATGCATCCAAGCCCAAAACAACAATGATGTACCATGATGTACCAAATTCACTTGCTTGCAAAACATCAATACGGTACCAAAATAAACTCAAGTCCAATACAACAATACAGTATACATTCATGTCCAATGCAGTACCAAAATGCATGCAATTGCAATACAACAATACAGTACCAAAATGCATGCAATAACATAACAGTACCAAAATATCCTCAAGTCCAATACAGTATACGGTCAAACCTGTACTACCGACCACTTGGTATAACCGACCCCCTGGTGTAAACGAACACGTTGAACTCCCCCGATGTTTTTTAGTCATAAATTGACCTGCAATAAGCGAGATCCTGCTTTCTGCGACCAACGGACACTAAAATCCTTCCCATCTTAATAAAAATCCACGGTTCAGCGACCTTAAATCTAACAGTCAAATAATCCTAACACAACTGTCGTGTGCAAACCACACAGAAGTGGTGTACACGTGCCAGGTTTAAATGATAAAACAATTAGTCTTTACATGTAAAACAAGAGCACCGCGTACGGCACAGACGCTCGACTGATAGAAAACAGAAAAAAAGCTGAGCTGAACAAAAAACCTTAACCGGACGACCACGCCGCCTCCACAGAAAAAAAGCTGAGCTGAACAAAAAACCTAAACCGGACGACCACGCCGCTGCCGCCGACGACGCCAGGGTCATGACAATAGCTCTCGTGTTTTCAAAAGTCGAGCTAATAACCCAAAGTCAAATTCTGCAGATGTGTATAACAGTGGAAAAAACCCGATAATTGCGGTGTTAGCAGTCTGTATTTAATACACTTTAGCTACAATTATTGTCTTTGTTATGACTCAAATACTGCAGATGTATCACAGAGGTAAAATGCGATAATTGCAGGTTTAGCAGTTTGTATTTATTACACTTTAACGTCAAATATTGTATGTGTTAGATCACCCCAATTAGATCGTTTGTGGATTAATGATGACAATTTTGGTCCGACTTTTTGAATGTGAAAGCACGTTTATTTAATCGGCTCTTTTATTAGATTTAATTAGTAAATTCAAAACAATGAAAATTAAAGTGTATTTAATCAGGTTCCATTTTATTATTTTCATTATACGATATTATATCAACGTGTAACCATGTCATCGCCTAAACGAAAATGTCTGACGCTAGAATAAAGGGTGAAAGTCCTGAAGATGTTGGAAGATGGAAAGAGTTGTAGAGCTGTTGCCATCGATATGGGTTTTGGGATGACATAAATCCAGTCCCTCCTGAAGGGAAAAAGAGACATAATGGAATAATTTGACAGCAACTCCAACTTGTCAATGAAACGCCTGCGACGAACCACTGAATATGACGATATCAACAACCTGGTCTACAATTGGTTTTTAAATGCCAAGTCTTGCCATGTAAACGTATCCGGGCCACTAATGAAGGAACGAGCATTAAAATTCGCCGAAGATCTGAACCTTACATCATTCAAGGCATCAAATGGTTGGCTAGATTCCTTTCTACAAAGAAACAACATCGTGTTCAAAACACAGAGTGGCAAACGGGCTGAAGTCAACCAAGACACCGTCGCCGACTGGAAATCACGATTACCAGTGGTATGTGAGGCGTATCGTCCAGAAGACATCTTCAATATGGACCAAACATGCCTTTTCTACTGAGACAGTACCAAATCCACATTCTTCTAGAAAGGGGAGATCTGCGCTGGTGGGAAACGGTCCAAAGAACGTATCACGGTTGGCCTGTGTTCCTCAGCAACTGGTGAGAAGCTGACCCCTATCGTTATTGGTAAAGCTAAGAAACCAAGGTGTTTTGGCTCTATCACTCCAGACCAGCTGCCTGTACGATACTATTCCAACAAGGTGGCCTGGATGACAACCGGCATCATGGTAGACTGGTTGAACTGGTTAGATCGCCACATGAAGCAGCAGAGAAGACACATTCTACTTTTCCTCGACAACGCTCCATCGCATCCAAAGATCAACACAACAAACGTCAAGATTAGCTTCCTGCCACCAAACATTCAGTCATTCAGCCGATGGACCAGGGTATAATCCAGACGATGAAGCGTAAGTACAGAAAGAGACAACTTCAACATGTTACCGTGGAACTTGATAGATCAGCCAGCACATCCGGCCCCCAGATTCTACGTAGCATCTCAGTCCTTCAGGCTATCTACTGGGTCAACACTTCTTGGAGGGACACACTCGCTGACACAATTGCGAAATGTTTCAGAAAATGTGGATTTTTTTGTGAATCAGTTATTACGTCCAATACAACAATACAGTATACATTCATGTCCAATGCAGTACCAAAATGCATACAATTGCAATACAACAATGCAGTACCAAAAATGCATGCAATAACATAACAGTACCAAAATGCATTCAAATCCAATACAACAATACAGTGTCAAAATGCACTCAATTCCAATACAAAACAAGAGGGCCAAGATGGCCCTAAATCGATCACCTAGTTGGTAGTAAATTAGTAGCAAATATTTAACTGCAAATATCTGGGAAAATTTTATCAAGGATTGCAAATGAAACTGCAAGGAGTGGACACTTCTCAAGAAACAGCTTATCAGTAAAGGCCATTTATATCTTGAAATCTAACAAGAACTTTAATAAGAATGGAATTATAAAGTTTTTGTCATTTTGCACCTTTCCTGATGCCGCCTTGCTGCCCTGTTTTTCAACGAAATCAATATGGCTTCAACAGTTTATTTAGAGTGTCACTTATATAAAGGAACATTTCTACCAAATTATCTTGCAATCGCACAAGCAGATTATGGAGGAAAAGGATTTTAAAATGTGGGTATTTTGCTCACTTTCTGATGCCGCAGCAACCAAAGTTCTCAATGGAATTTAAATCTTTGAACAATTTTGAAAGAGGACCACCAAAGGAACCTTCCTGTGATGTTTTGTGGAAATTGGTCTATTGGAATGGTAGGAGTTGGTTGTCATTTGTAGCTAAAAGTTCAATTTACCCCTTTCGTGATGACGCCTGGTTGATATGATTGTGTAACCAATCAATACGGCTTAAACAAATTAAATTGAGGATCATTACAGTAAGATTCGTATTATATTTTCTTAAAATCAGACAAACACTTTCATAAAAATGTAATTTTCAAATTTTGTCATTTTGCCCCTTTTCTGATGCCGCCTGACTGCCATGTTTTTTGACCAATCAGTATGGCTTGAACAATTTTTATAGAGGGTCACCCAAGAAACATTTCTACCAAATTATATTTGAATCTGACAGGCAGATTCGGAGGAGAAGATTTTTAGAGTTTGGACATTTTGTCCCCTTTCTGATGCCGCAGCAACCAAAGTTCTCAATGGAATTTAAATCTTTGAACAAATTTGAAAGAGGACCACCAAAGGAACATTCCTGTGATGTTTTGTGGAAATTGGTCTATTGGAATGGTAGAAGTTGGTTGTCATTTGTAGCTAAAAGTTCAATTTACCCCTTTTGTGATGACGCCTGGTTGCTATGACTGTGTAACCAATCAAAACGGCTTTAACAAATTAAATAGAGGATCATTAAAGTAAGATTCGTATTATATTTTCTTAAAATCAGACAAACACTTTCATAAAAATGGAATTTTCAAATTTTGTCATTTTGCCCCTTTTCTGATGCCGCCTGACTGCCATGTTTTTCGACCAATCAGTATGACTTGAACAATTTTTATGGAGGATCACCCAAGGAACATTTCTACCAAATTATATTTGAATCTGACAGGCAGATTCGGAGGAGAAGATTTTTAAAGTTTGGACATTTTGTCCCCTTTCTGATGCCGCAGCAACCAAAGTTCTCAATGGAATTTAAATCTTTGAACAATTTTGAAAGAGGACCACCAAAGGAACATTCCTGTGATGTTTGGTGGAAATTGTTCTTGCGGTTCAGGAGGAGATGATGTTTAAAGCTAAAAGTTAACGCCGGACGGACGGACGACGGACAAAAAGTGATCAGAATAGCTCACCTTGAGCCTTCGGCTCTAGGTGATCTAAATATAGTACTAAAATGCACTCAAGTCCAATACAACAATACAGTACCAAAATACACTCAATTCCAATACAACAATACAGTGCCAAAATGCATTCAAGTCCGATTAAAAAAAAAAGTACCAAATTGCACTCAAGTCCAATACAACCATACAGTACCAAAATACAATAAGTCCAATACAGTACCAAAATGCACTCAAGTCCAATACAGTATCAAAATGCACTCACATCAAATAAAACAATGCAAGTAAAGTACAAAATTGCACTCTAGTCCAATACAACACCAAAATACAAGAATCAACTCAATTCCGGTATAAAGTGGCAGCACCAAAATGCATCCAAGTCCAATACAACAATGCAATATAAAAAAAACTCAAGTCCAATACACTAATGCAGTACTAACATGCACAAAAATCCGATACAACACCGAAGTATCAAAATACACTAAAGTCCAGTACAACAATGCAGTACCAATATTGTATTTGGAACACAGACTAAAGGCTTTCCCTCATGTTAACATATTTTCATCTGTTTTCTAGAGAAATCTTACTTGAAATAAATGGGAAAAGGAAAATTATATATAATAAGCATATTTACCAATATTCTATGAATGGCATTTCAAATCAACAATGTGGAAGAAACAGGCATGATGACTGGTTAAGTCTCCAGGAAGCAGACATTGAGAATAACTAATGTAAGCTGAAAGTTTCTTTCGCGATCAATGTAAAATAAATAAGTTTAAAACTAAATCAACAAATGCAAGGTAAAGTGTTTACTTACTGAAGGTGGTAAATTTCATTGTGTATAAATGATATTCTATTGTAGGATACATCTAAAAACTCCAACTTCTCCATAGCGAATAACCTGTAACATGAAAAGTATCGATTATCGTGCAAATTGCTGTTTCAACTAAGTATACAAGTTCCTTTTAACCCTTTCCCAAATATAACAAATCTGTAGCAGATGACTATAAAAACATCTACCAACAAATTATGGAAAACCTTTATTATAACAGAAAGTTTAATTATAGAACAGGTTGAAAACAGTGTGGCAAAAGGAGAAATTGCTCAATATGAGTAATTTCTACTTTTTGCCAAAATATTTTTCAAAAGTCGATTGCTGCAAAGGCGTAAGAAAGCATCACAGATTTTGACATATCTACTTCAGAAGACTTTTGACATCATATTTTCAACTTTTAATAATACTTTTATAGAGTATTTCTCTACTTTTGCCAAGATGTTTTTTAAGTCATCTGCTGTATGTTGGAAGGGGTTTACCAGTAAAGTCTCTCGTACATCTATTATCTGGTAACGTCCCACATACATCTATTATCTGGTAATGTCCCTCATACATCTACTCTCTGGTAACTTCCCTCGTATATCTACTCTCTGGTGAAAATATTGCACATGGAATGGAATTCTCCAAACTTGCATTTTTTGTAGCAAATAAATCATTGACGTCATAATTTATATCCCATACAAAACATACTCATTTTGAAGCTACAGAAAGATTCATATACTGAAATATCTATGTAATTTCAATATGAACATATATAACAATGTCTGCGTTACATTAATTGTGCACCAGGACTGGTGTCAACCGGTTAACAACCATAATAAAGAGTTTGATTTTATTTGAATTATATTTTAAACTTCTTTCTACAGTATTTCAGTTATATTTCAGTAAATTCCTGGGTAAATTACCTGGAGTAAAATATTCCTCCCACTAGCGCATCATTCATAGTGCCATCTCCACAACCATGAGTGCCAGTGATAACCCATACCATAATTTGTTTAAGCCGTTCCCGCATACGATAATTCTGCAGCAGACGACTTTGAACATATTTTGTCAAAAAATAGAAAATCTCTATAATTGAATGGATAACCTATGACTAAAAGTGGAAAACATTGTGGCAAAAGGAGAAATTGCTCGTTTTGAGCAATTTCTTCTTTTGTCACTATGTTTTCAAAAGCCTTCTGCTGCAGAGGCGTCAGAAAGCGTCTATATGAGGGAAGGGTTAAGTATTTGGTATGACCTCAACGGGAATTGAACCCTTGTCTCCTTGTATAAAAAAAACCCACTCTAACCATGATTCATAAATATCATGAGTCAGGCAAATGTACATGTAGGTTGAATAAGCAGACTTCATGAATCTATAGATAGATCTTAATGCATATTATTTCAGTTCTATATGCATGAAGACTATTCGCGATATTTATTAATTGAATAATCATTAACACTTACAGCGTACATGCTTTCTATGTGCCCAATTTTTGTGTAAAATAATGGGATCCATCTTCACTGTTATTTATTTTTTGCATAATACATGACACCCCCCCCCCCCCCCATCTTTTTAAAGATATAGGGTATTTTCTCTGTAAACATAATACATGACCCCCCCCCCCCCCCCCCCCCCATTCTTTTCAGTGATATAGGGTATTTTCCCTGTAGACATAAAACATGACCCCCATTCTGTTCAACAGTATATAGATAGAATTTTCCTGTAAACATATATCATGACACCACCCCCCCCCCCCCCCCCCCCCATTCTTTTCAACAGAATAGGGTATTTTCCCTTGTAAACATAATACATGACCCCCCCCCATTCTTTTCGAAGATATTGGGTATTTTCCCTGTAAATATAATACATGACCCCACTATTCTTTTCAACGATACAGGGTATTTTCCCTGTAAATATAATACATGACCCCCCATTCTGTTAAACAAAATAGGGTATTTTAGGGTAAACATAAAATATGATTCCCCCCCCCCCCCCCCCCCCCCATTCTATTCAATGAAATAGGGTATTTTCCCTGTAAACATAATACATGACCCCCTGCCCATTCATTTCAACGATATATAAGGTATTTTCCCTTGTAAACATAATAAATGACCCCCCCCCCCCCCCCTCCATTCTTTTCAAAGATATCTGTAAACGTAATACATGACCCCCCCCATTCATTTCACCGATAAAGGGGATTTTCCCGGTAAACATAATACATGACTCTCCCATTTTTTTCAATGATATAGGGTATTTTCCCTGTAAACATAATAAATGACCCGCCATTCTTTTCAACGATATCGGGTATTTTTCCCTGTAAACATAATACATGACCCCCCATTCTTTTCAACGACATAGGGTATTTTCCCTGTAAACATAATACATAACCCTCCCATTCTTTTCAACAATATAGGGTATCTTCCCTGTAAATTTTTTAAAAAATGTCATAAGTGAGGATTAAAACTTGCTGATTTATACGGAAATAAATTTTAATTGTTTATTTTTTACCTATATCAATAATATGTCTGGACACTTACCTAATTGGTAAAGACTGTAGCATACAGAAGGAGACCACCAAAGTACGCAATTGTTTTAGTTTGTTAATATCTGGTGGCAGATCTTTCAATGGATTATTTCTGAGCTTTAAAATCTCTAGTTGTGGAATGTCTAAAACTGACACAGGAAACACCTACAAAATACATACAAAATACATACAAAAAACATAAAAAAACATACAAACTGACATACAAAAACCTTCAAACTTACACACAAAAACCTACAAAATACAAACACCAGCCATGCTACAAACTACAGTAACTTGAGACCTTTCAATAATTTATTCAAACTGTATTTGTTGTATGGGCATCATAATCATCTGTGCAAGGTAAAGAGTTAACACCCTTTTCAACAATTTTTCATATCAATGCGGCCAGTTCACCTACTCATGTGTTTCCTGGCTTTCTCACACCAGTACGCAAAACAACTTTCTTTTCAGGCAATTGGCTGTATTTCCACATGGACTGTTGGTGTAAGACAAATCACGCTTGACACAGCGACTTTTATCAAACATCAAGACAGAATGTTGGCTGCGCTGGGGTTTGAACTAACAACCCCCTGGATGGACAGCCTGGGTCGCAGCAAGTAAAGGGTTAACAGTAGGGCTTAATTATGATCTCTTTCTTTGACTGTCATTAAAAGATACTTTTTTCTAAGGATGACTAGAACATTTAATACCCTCACTCTTCAATTTCAACAGTATACTAACCCTATTCCTGCACTACTAGATATCCACACAGTTGAAAATCCGCAGCAGACGACTTTGAAAATACTAACTCAAAATTTGAAAGTATTTAGGCAAAATTATTGATAACCTTACTTAATTAGGAAATAGATCTCATTTTGAGTGATATACCGGCTCGTATATCACGATTGGGAGTTCAGGTGTGTAGTAATTAATCACGAAGGCCGAATGGCCTGAGTGATTCATTTAAACACACCTGAACGACACATCGTGATATAAGAGCCGGTATATCACTCAAAATGAGATCTATTTCAATTCTAGCACTTTTTTATAACTTAAAGGGATACGAATTAAGGGTGAACTATGTTTTGGTATGACGTTGTTTTCCTTGATAACATAACGTGTAGGCTATTCTATCTTTACTCCCCATTGTATTTGTTTTGGTAATATTCGACTTTTTCAACTAACAAAACATTTTGAAATCAGTTATATTAACAGTCTATGAACATTTTATTCTTATTATAACTTTTTCAATTGTTCTTAAACTCATCATGAGCAATTTGTTACTGTCTCATTCTAACATAACGTTTTCGACTGCGCCAAAAATTTTGGTAAAACACGTGAATGACGTCATGTAAAACAATAATGTCACCGTTACAATTCAAATTTCCAAACGGCACTTTACAAAAAAAGCTCGTAACTTCATTCATAAAATGTCAAGCCCAACGTAGTAACGCATGCGCTCTGAGAAACGTTGTATGAAAAAAACTCGGGAGGGAATTTCAACAGCCAAAAATAGTTAGAGTGATATACTGCATTTAGATCACGCTCAAATCCTTCTTTGTGTATAGAAGCGAAATTGTCAATAGTGTTAGAATGAAAGTTTTACTGAATAGTCGTAGACATTGTGGCAAAAGGACAGATTGCTCATTATGAGCAACTTCTACTTTGTCACCAGAAATCTTCTGCAGCAGATGAGTCAAAATACAGATGTGAAAGGGTTAATCCTTTCCCGCATACAACAATTCTGCAGCAGACGATTTTGAACATATTTTGTCAAACAAGAGGGCCATGATGGCCCTGGATCGCTCACCTTAATTATACAATGTACTGCAATGCAAAACACATCAAGACAATTATTCTGAATGTAACCTCCACAGTGTGAACAATACTTTCCTTCATTTGGCTAGTGATCTATATTTTTTTACCTGATATGACCCATATTCCAACATGGACTAGATATCATCAAGACAACATTCTGACAAAGTTTCAACTTGCTCAAAGTAAAAATGCGGCCTCCGGAGATTGAACAATATTTTCCTTTATTGACCTAGTTTCTGATCCAATATGACCCATATTCGAACTTGACCTAGATATAATTCAGACAAACATTCTGACCAAATTTCAAGCTGCTGAAGCAAAAAATGCAGCATCCAAAGTGTTCACAAGATTTTCCTTCAATTTGATCTAGTGACCTAGTTTATGTCCCATATTCGAACTTGGCCTACATATCATCAAGAAAAACATTCTGATAAAGTTCATCATGCTGAAATTAAAAATGCAGTATCCAGAGTGTTAACAAGATTACCCTTCAATTTGGCCTAGTGACCCTAGTTTTTAACCCAGCATGACCCATATCCAAACTTGGCCTAGATATCATTTAGACAAACATTCTGATCAATTTCAAGCTGCTGAAGCAAAAAATGTGGCATCCAAAGTGCTTAACCCAGCATGACCCATATCCAAACTTGCCTAGATATCATTCAGCTCAAACATTCTGAACAAATTTTAAGCCGCTGAAGCAAAACATGCGGCTTCTACAGAGTTAACAAGATTTTCCCTCAATATGGCCTAGTGACCTAGTTTCTGATCCAATATCACCCATATTTGAACTTGACCTAGATATCTTTAAGACAAACATTCTGACAAAATTTCAAGCTGCTGAGGCAAAAAATGTGGCATCCAAAGTGTTAACAAGATTTTCCTTCAATTTGACCTAGTGACCTAGTTTTTGACCCGACGTGACCCATGTTCAAACTTAACCTACATATCATCAAGACAAACATTCTGATAAAGTTTCAACATGCTCAAGTTGAAAATGTGGCCTCCAGAGTGTTAACAATATTTCCCTTCAATTCGACCTAGTGACCTAGCTTTTGACCTCATATGGCCCAGTTTCGAACTTGTCCAAGATTTTATGGAGATGAACGTTCTGATAAACTTTCATGAAGATTGGATGCAAAATGTAGCCCGTAGTGTTAACAAGCTCAAATGTTGACGACGCACGCCGGACGGACGCCGGACAAAATGTGAACATATTTTGTCTAAAATAGAAAATCTCTATAATTGAATGGATAGCCTATGACTAAAAATAGAAAAAAATCTCTATAATTGAATGGATAACCTATGACTAAAAGTGGAAAACATTGTGACAAAAGGAGAAATTTCTCGTTTTGAGCAATTTCTTCCTTTATCACCATGTTTTCAAAAGCTGTCTGCTGCAGAGGCGTCAGAAAGCATCTATATGAGGGAAAGGGTAAAATCATAAGGCCTAGATCAGCCTACAGGAACCTGCATTATTTTCTTGTTTTACATTGTTATATTCTCATTTGTTTATACTCAGAAAAATAGGATCCACATATTTGGTCATTCACAACAAGTAAAAACCCAGATCAAACAGTGCTTCTGCATGGTCCGATCAAGATCTTCAAAGTTCACTGTCTAGAAATAAAATCAACTTCAAAATAAATTAAAAGAAGGTTATACGTTGTAGTATATTTAAAATATACATGAACCTGAAAAACTACTTACTGTAAAATCATTAAATGACAAGTTTAAGTAGACTAAGTTTTTCAAAAGCGGAGTTATGTCTGGCATCTCGGCAATAAAATGTGCCTGAAATATAGAAAATGAATACAAAATGGATTGTATGCTACTATAATTTGGTGCTCAATCCTTATATATATGTTCAAAATGGATGGTATGCTACCTTAATTTGGTGCTCAATCCTTATATATATACAAAATGGATTGTATGCTTCTATAATTTGGTGCTCAATCGGTATATATATATACAAAATGGATTGTATGCTACCGTATTTTGGTGCTCAATCCTTATATATATATACAAAATGGATTGTATGCTACCGTATTTTGTTGCTCAATCCTTATATATATATATACAAAATGGATTGTATGCTACCGTATTTTGGTGCTCAATCCTTATTTATATACAAAATGGATTGTAAAAAAAAATATATATATGAAAGTATAATTACTGAATAGGGGTGAAAACATTGTGGCAAAAGCAGAAATGGCTCATTTTGAGGAATTGAATAAGTACCACATATTTAGATGACCACTCACAAACGTACAGTATCTACCTACATTTGAACAATGAAGTAGTTGAGAAGCCGATATACGAGCCACCATAATAAAGTATGAGATGTCAATGATAATGAATGATTGCTTCCGGCTTATGAGCAGTAAGTCATAAGTTCAATCTCTAATTTGTTCATTCCTTAGGTACCAAGAAAGTCAAATGAAGACAATCCCAGTCACCGTGATCTTATTTTGGTACATGATGACCATCTGCCCAAGATGCATGATAGCAGCAAATTAAAACAGGAAGGAAATATGGTCAAGACAAGCTTTTTCTTAAAATAAGGTCAGAGGTCAAGGTCACAGTAAGCTGATGATGGTACAAGACACATTGTCTTCCCAAGATGCATCTCCATTTTGAAATTGGTAACTCAGGGTGCACCAGCAAAGGAGAGATGGCCTGGACAAGGTTTGTCTCTAAATGGAGTCAGAGGTCAAGGTCAGAGTAACTCCATTTTAGTATGTGACACAACATCTTACTAAAATACAACTTCATACAGGCTTTGGTATCTCTAGTTGTGATAGCAAAGAAGATATGGCCCTGACAAGAATTTACTACAAACGGTTCAGAGGCAAGGTCTAAGTGACCCAATTTTGAGATATGTGCATTATCTACCATAGATGGTTAAAAATATATTACAATTATTAGATCTACTTTTGATTTAAGTGTATTATCTTCAATAGATGGTTTAAAAAAAATATATTACAAATATTATATCTACTTTTGATTTAAGTGTATTATCTACCATAGATGGTTAAAAATATATTACAATTATTAGATCTACTTTTGATTTAAGTGCATTATCTACCATAGATGGTTAAAAATATATTACAATTATTAGATCTACTTTTGATTTAAGTGTATTATCTACCATAGATGGTTAAAAATATATTACAATTATTAGATCTACTTTTGATTTAAGTGTATTATCATCAATAGATGGTTTAAAAAAATATATTACAATTATTAGATCTACTTTTGATTTAAGTGTATTATCTACCATAGATGGTTAAAAATATATTACAATTATTAGATCTACTTTTGATTTAAGTGTATTATCTACCATAGATGGTTAAAAATATATTACAATTATTAGATCTACTTTTGATTTAACTGTTTTATCTACCATAGAAGTTTAACCCCATCTAATCATCCCAAGATCTAATCCTGATTTAAATCTATTTCTCTATGAAAGAAGGTTAACCATATCTAACCATCCCTAACACTACAGGTTTTACAAAATGTCCTCACCTTCAAGCTCAATGCCTGTCCGCCTTGTATCAGAGAATCTAATATGGCCATTTCTGATGGTGTTATCATTCCTTCCTCTGGGATAGCTGTAGAAATAGAACACAGTTCAATCATTCCTCTCTCATATAACCTAATATAGCTGTAGAGATAGAACACAGTTCAATCATTCCTCTCTCATATAACCTAATATAGCAGTAGAAATAGAACCTAGTTCAATCATTCCTCTCTCATATAACCTAATTCATCTGTAGAAATAGAATACAGTTCAATCATTTCTCTCTCATATAACCTAGTATAGCTGTAGAAATAGAACCTAGTTCAATCATTCCTCTCTCATATAACCTAATACATCTGTAGAAATAGAACACAGTTCAATCATTTCTCTCTCATATAACCTAATATAGCTGTAGAAATAGAACCTAGTTCAATCATTCCTCTCTCATATAACCTAATATAGCTGTAGAAATAGAACCTAGTTCAATCATTCCTCTCTCATATAACCTAATACATCTGTAGAAATAGAACACAGTTCAATCATTTCTCTCTCATATAACCTAATATAGCTGTAGAAATAGAACACAGTTCAATCATTCCTCTCTCATATAACATAATATAGCTGTAGAAATAGAACCTAGTTCAATCATTCCTCTCTCATATAACCTAATACATCTGTAGAAATAGAACACAGTTCAATCATTTCTCTCTCATATAACCTAATATAGCTGTAGAAATAGAACACAGTTCAATCATTCCTCTCTCATATAACATAATATAGCTGTAGAAATAGAACCTAGTTCAATCATTCCTCTCTCATAAAACCTAATACAGCAGTAGAAATAGAACCTAGTTCAATCATTCCTCTCTCATATAACCTAATTCATCTGTAGAAATAGAATACAGTTCAATCATTTCTCTCTCATATAACCTAGTATAGCTGTAGAAATAGAACACAGTTCAATCATTCCTCTCTCATATAACCTAATACATCTGTAGAAATAGAACACAGTTCAATCATTTCTCTCTCATATAACCTAATATAGCTGTAGAAATAGAACCTAGTTCAATCATTCCTCTCTCATATAACCTAATATAGCAGTAGAAATAGAACTAGTTCAATCATTCCTCTCTCATATAACCTAATACATCTGTAGAAATAGAACACAGTTCAATCATTTCTCTCTCATATAACCTAATATAGCTGTAGAAATAGAACCTAGTTCAATCATTCCTCTCTCATATAACCTAATATAGCAGTAGAAATAGAACTAGTTCAATCATTCCTCTCTCATATAACCTAATACATCTGTAGAAATAGAACACAGTTCAATCATTTCTCTCTCATATAACCTAATATAGCTGTAGAAATAGAACACAGTTCAATCATTCCTCTCTCATATAACCTAATATAGCTGTAGAAATAGAACACAGTTCAATCATTTCTCTCTCATATAACCTAATTAGTCGCCGGGCAGAAGCCCGCGACTTCTATTTTTAATAGCTTTTCGGAAATCACATGGGAGGGCGGCTTATTATTAGAAAGAAACAAATCTAGATGATTTGAACATATTACAATTGTGGTTGTTTACGAACACTAATAAATGACACATCTAAAATGAAATAAATATTCCGATTTTTTAATGTTTGCAGTTTTTTTTATTTCACTCGCATTTAAGTTTTTTGTCTTATTTACGAAGACAAAAGTGGTCCCTTCAAGACGTGAACCAACACCCCCTAATGCAGACTCTTATGTGTCATCATTGAGGTCAATTTCGGATTCTCCTTTTAATAGCAATTTTAACTTACTAAATGTTGTTTTCATGTTCAAAGAGATGTCTTGATTTGTGTAGAATTCATTTAATAATGTTAATCCATGAATATCTAAAGTAGGAACTGTTTCTAAGCTAAATATAGACCCTATTCTGTTGTGTAGTTTCGTGACCTTTAACATCGATTTTCGCGCATGCGCATTTCGATATGAAAAAGCGAGTGATATTATTTTATTTTAGACAAGTACAAGACGAATGTTTGACGCAAAGCGTCAAAGAGAAGCCGCAATATTTCGTTGTACATGTAGAAATAAGAAAAAAAGAACATTTTTAAATCCACAAACAATAGAACAATTTAAACTGTAGACGGTAATGCTGATATATTTCTCCTTTTGAAGACTTTTGTTTTCTTCAAATTACCTCCCTTTAAAGCAATACCAGGATATTTACCTTGTGATTCGAATAAGATTGACAAACATTGAAATTATATGAATGAATACTATTATTTAAATAAGTAACAACAGCAAAATTAAATTTAAGCCAGATAAATGTGTACACATTTCGTTAATTTGTTATAGATACCCTAATGTATAGGTATGTATATAAAATTTATAAGCAAATGTTTTCATTACTACGTTCCTAATGTTTGAATAGACCAAGGAAAGTCAAGAATACATAAATAAATCAATGCAGTCTTTTCCGGCGACATTGATGCCTTGCATCAACTTTCTCTTGTATAGCTGTAGAAATAGAACCTAGTTCAATCATTCCTCTCTCATATAACCTAATATAGCAGTAGAAATAGAACTAGTTCAATCATTCCTCTCTCATATAACCTAATACATCTGTAGAAATAGAACACAGTTCAATAATTTCTCTCTCATATAACCTAATATAGCTGTAAAAATAGAACACAGTTCAATCATTCCTCTCTCATATAACCTAATATAGCTGTAGAAATAGAACCTAGTTCAATCATTCCTCTCTCATAAAACCTAATACAGCAGTAGAAATAGAACCTAGTTCAATCATTTCTCTCTCATATAACCTAAAACATCTGTAGAAATAGAACACAGCTCAATCATTCCTCTCTCATATAACCTAATACAGCTGTAGAAATAGAACACAGTTCAATCATTCCTCTCTTATATACCCTAATATAGCTGTAGAAATAGAACACAGTTCAATCATTCCTCTCTCATAGTACCTAATACATCTGTAAACATATTAAACAAACAAACAATAAACATCTTGAAAATTGCCTATGCTTGTCATGTAATAGTATATAAATATTGCAATTCTTCCAGTGTGACAGTACATATTGTCAACATGAGGAAAATATTGTTACCAGAGGCGAAGCCGAGGTTAACAGTATTTACCCGAATGTTGACAATATGTACTGTCACACTGGAAGCCATGCAATATTTATTTTATTATACCGAACGAAATTACACATTTATTCAATTTATTCTGTACCTTTGTAGGGGAGGTGAATATGGGTAGATCGAACACACACATATGAATATACCGGTTAACAGTATAGTGTTACATGGCACGCGCGTCAAAAAGGTGACGTTATTGTTTGAAATGACGTCATGCACGTGCATAACCAACATTTTCACGAGCGTGCCATGTAACAGTATACTGTTAACCGGTCAAAAACGTACTGTTAGCATGAGACAGTAAGAAATTGCCCATGATGAGTATATGAGAATTTAACATTACAAAGTCACGTGAGGTATAATAAATCAGTTTATTAGTTATGCCTTTCAAAAACAATGCTTCGCTTTATAGTATATGAATATTGCAATGTTGACAATATGTACTGTCACACTGGAAACCATGCAATATTTATTTTATTATACCGAACAAAATTACACGTTTATTCAATTTATTCTGTACCTTTGTAGGGGAGGTGAACATGGGTAGATCTACTACAATGTAACACACACATGTATATAAATATACCAGTTAACAGTATACTGTTACATGGCACGCGCGTCTAAAAGGTGACGTTATTGTATGAAATGACGTCATACACGTGCATAACCAACATTTTAACGCGCGTGCCATGTAACAGTATACTGTTAACTGGTCAAAAACGTACTGTTAGCATGCAACAGTAAGAAATTGCCCATGATGAGTATATGAGAATTTAACATTGCAAAGTCAATAATAGCTTTTAACCCATTCCCAAAAACTAACGCTTTTTGACGTCTCTGAAGCAGACAATTTTTAAAAACATTGTAGCATTTGTCACAATGTTTTCAACGTTATTCAATATTTGTTCTTTCATTCATAGACACTGTCCATATTTTTGACTAAATGTTTTCAAATGTGACAATGTTTTCAACATTATCAAACTGCGATATATATTAAACTAGATGTTTTCAAATGTGACAGGGTATAACAGTCTTGCTTATAGTTTGAACCATTCCCATATGCAACAACTCTGCAGCAGACGAATTTGAAAACATACCCAAAAATTCTTAGAAACTCCCTTTAAATGAAAGTACAATAATTGAATAGAGTTGAAAACATATTGACAAAAGGAGAAATGGCTTGTTTTGAGCAATTTCTTCTTTTGTCGCCATGTTTTCACAAAACTTCTGCAGAGGCATCAGGGAAATGGTTAAACAGTTGAGCTAAAGATAATTAGTATTGGAAAAGTATATGTTGCAAACTGAGATAAATCATTGCAGGAGAAGGTGGTGTAGCTTGTCCTGAGCAAATTCTCCTTTCCCCGAAACCCCTTTAAATGTCATCTGCTGAGAAACCATCTCAAGTCATCTATATCATGTAGATAGAATTAAATGGATGTATCAATCGTTTCCTTTATTCAACAAGTCTGCATCAGACCATTTTTGAAAATAATTATTGAATTGAGATGAAAACATTGTGACATATTTTTGCCAAGTTATTTTAAAATGTGTCTGCAGCAGATCTGTTGTATGTGTGAAAGGATCATGTGTCACAACATATGCCTGTACTGAGGCCTTTCAGGGGCCATACCACTAGAATGTCTGAGGCAATAAGACTAGGAGTATAACTTTGCCAAAATATTGTGTTACTAAAAACTGTGACCAAGTTTGCCAAATATTGCAAAAGGATTGCTCAAGTAATAAGAGAGTGAAAAGAGATCAATTTACAATATACCAATACTTCAAGGGACATAAATCTACAGTTGTGTAGAAATCAAACTTCAGACAAGATATTGTCCCCATAAACATCGCCATCAGGTTTGGAAAAGATTGGACAAAGGTTTTCTCAACTTAAAAGGCAGAAAAAGTGTGTGGATGTCTCCTGCAGCAGCGCCCTACTAGAGAATCTTTAATAATGCGAAGAGCTTTTATTGTTTTTCTGAAATATTGCAATAGTACTGCTATGCAAGATGTGGGCCATATATCCCCCATCATTTTATTTTTTCAAAATATGCCTGCTACAGAGGCAATTAACTTTTATATATTAGAAAAAGACATTTTGATTGATTTTCCACTGCAATACAATACTTACTGAATGGTGAATGACTTCTCATGGAACCTTGGAAATACTTTGACCTTGCACCATGGAACATGGCATCTTTACCAGGCATTTCTGTCTCCCTGTATTACAAGTATAAATCATAGGACTAGATAAGGGACAGTCAACTGGCCATTTCCCACCTTTATTCTTCCTATGACTCAAACAAACCCTATGTTGTGGGTAATGACAAGAATAGTCTCACTGAGATGATTCTTTTGAGTGCCAACAATATAGGGTTTAAGTGTCAAATAAGGATTTAAGAACATTAAAAATGCCCTTTATCTGGAGCTCTAATAAATTTAGCTAATTTAAAAGCCAAATCCACAACCAAAAATTGTGCATTGTCATAATAATAATCTTATTTCTACTAGATAGAGAGTGAAATATACTGGTCTTTGTTCCACAATATCTCTTAACCCTTTCCCTCATAAAACAATTCTGCAGCAGACGACTTTGAACATACTTCGTCAAAAAACGAAAACGTATGTATAATTGACTCGATAACCTATGAGCAAAAGTGGAAAACATTGTGGCAAAAGGAGAAATTGCTTGTTTTGAGCAATTTCTTCTTTTGTCACTGTTTTCTAAAAGCCGTCTGCTGCAGAGGTGTCAGAAAGTGTCTATATGTGGGAAAGGGTTAAAATTAATCAATGAATCCATTGTAAATGGGAACTCCAGATAGGTTTTGGAGATAAAATAAGAACAGTAGAACATGAACTACGCCCCTGTTATCTGAGACCATGCCACAGATAAATATTCCATATAGATGGACAGTGACAGATCTGGTGAGACTGTGTGTTGGCTCTAAATCATCCGAGTTCATCACTGTCCATAATGCAATAAGATTCCTTTTTCCATTATGTTTCTCAGATGTTACTGTAAAAATATCTGTGTATCTTAATTTTTTCATAATTTTGATGATTTAAAAAGTTTCCATAACAACTATATTTTGTATACATATTCAAGATCTACTAGTAACCATAAAGTTTGACCAGATTCTATAACCATTGTTGGAACTTAGCCTTTGGTCTTTTTTTTTTTACCTGACATGACCCACATTTGACTTTAGCCTAGATACCATCCTGAAAACCATTCTGACAATGTTTTGATATATGCTTAGTTAGAAATGCAGCTTCCAGAATGTTCAACTTGATGTTTCCAATATTTTTAAATATGACCTTGACCTTCAGGCAAGCAGAAAACATTGCATATTGCACATAATCTCCTGCTTGTCCATGATTCCTTGGTGACTATAAATCAGTATCAGACTTGTGCCTTCCCCAAGGACACTATCCTCACTGTCATGGAGGGCTTTATACCCCCAGTATTATGAACCTAGTTTTTGCCTGGATGTTTTTTAAAGTGGTCTGCTGTAAATCTGTTGTACGTGGAAAAGGGTTGACAGACACTGGGATAATACAAATCATGTAATCTGTGAGAAATATGTACAAATAGGTCATTTGTGTCATGCATACAAAATCTTTGACATGTTATTAGTTATGTGTTCAATGTGAGTTATTACAATTTTGCTCCCACCATTTTTATTTATAATAATTACAAATCTGTTAGAATGTTTCAGTTTTATTACTCATCTGCTGCAGAGATGGCAGAATTCAGCTTTTTATATATAAAGGGTTTGTTAATAAAAATGATGAGAGGTTAGATTAAAATGTATGACAAAGTGGATGGGTTTTACCTGTGACTGGTGACCTGATATGATATTTTATCAGGTAAAGGGTTAAAGCATATACTTACTGTATCACATTTCTCTTTTGGTCCACTTTGGGTTTTCTCCTTCATTAGAGGCGAAAAAATTATTTCACTGTTCCATTTCATTTAGCAATTTATAACTTAATTATAGAACTTTAATAACTAAATGCCTCAAAACAAAGCTGTTCAACTACAAATTCAAAACTAGAACTATCACTGAAGACGATAAATACCCCCTAAACAGCACCTTGACCTACACCATAACTTAATAAGTAAAAGGGCCATAACTTAATAAGTAAAAGGGCCATAACTCTGTAAAATAACATGCAATTGTAACCCCTTTAGGATATGCACATCTCCTCTTGGTATAGAAGCTTCATGTAAAATTTTATTGAATTCCACCCAGTGGTTAGTAAGAAATAGGCCGGACAAAATGTGGCTTCCGACCGACAGACAGACAGACAACCCGATACAGTGACTCCTATATACCCCCTCTTCTTCGAAGGGGGTATAATTAAGTATAATGACTCTAATTCTAACACTTTTATAAATATATGTTGTAAGTTTAATAAAGACTGAAATTAGTGACTTTCAAGTGACTTATAAGTCATAAGATTCATAAACAAGAGGGCCATGATGGCCCTGGATCGCTCACCTTAATTATACAATGTACTGCAATGCAAAACACATCAAGACAATTATTCTGAATGCAACCTCCACAGTGTTAACAATATTTTCCTTCATTTGGCCTAGTGATCTATATTTTTTTTACCTGATATGACCCATGACCCATATTCCAACATGGACTAGATATCATCAAGATAACATTCTGACAAAGTTTCAACTTGCTCAAAGTAAAAATGCGGCCTCCGGAGTTTGAACAATATTTTCCTTTATTGATCTAGTTTCTGATCCAATATGACCCATATTCGAACTTGACCTAGATATAATTCAGACAAACATTCTGACCAAATTTCAAGCTGCTGAAGCAAAAAATGTGGCATCCAAAGTGTTCACAAGATTTTCCTTCAATTTGATCTAGTGACCTAGTTTTTGACCCAGCATGACACATATTCAAACTTTGCCTACATATCATCAAGAAAAACATTCTGATAAAGTTTCATCATGCTGAAATTAAAAATGCAGTATCCAGAGTGTTAACAAGATTACCCTTCAATTAGGCCTAGTGACCTAGTTTTTACCCGGCATGACCCATATCCAAACTTGGCCTAGATATCATTTAGACAAACATTCTGACCAAATTTCAAGCTGCTGAAGCAAAAAATGCGGCATTCAAAGTGTTAACAAGATTTTCCTTCAATTTGACCTAGTGACCTAGTTTTTGACCCGGCACGACCCATATTCAAACTTGGCCTAGATATCATTCAGCTCAACATTCTGACCAAATTTCAAGCCGCTTAAGCAAAACATGCGGCTTCTACAGAGTTAACAAGATTTTCCCTCAATTTGGCCTAGTGACCTAGTTTCTGATCCAATATGACCCATATTTGAACTTGACCTAGATATCTTTAAGACAAACATTCTGACCAAATTTCAAGCTGCTGAAGAAAATGTGGCATCCAAAGTGTTAACAAGATTTTCCGTCAATTTGACCTAGTGACCTAGTTTTTTACCCGGCATAAGCCATATTCGAACTTGACCTAAATATTTGAAAGACAATCATTCTGACAAAGTTTCAAACTGCTGAAGCAAAAATTGCGGCCTCTGGAGTGTTAACAAGATTTTCCTTCAATTTGACCTAGTGACCGACTTTTTGACCCGACGTGACCCATGTTTGAACTTGACTTACATATCATCAAGACAAACATTCTGATGAAGTTTCAACATGCTCAAGTTGAAAATGTGGCCTCCAGAGTGTTAACAAGATTTCCCTTCAATTAGACCTAGTGACCTAGTTTTTGACCTCATATGGCCCAGTTTCGAACTTGTCCAAGATTTTATGGAGATGAACGTTCTGATAAACTTTCATGAAGATTGGATGCAAAATGTAGCCTGTAGAGTGTTAACAAGCTCAAATGTTGACGACGCACGACGGCCGGACGCCGGACAAAATGTGATCACAATAGCTCACCTTGCACTTCGTGCATATAGGTGAGCTAAAAAAAAAGATGAAGTAAATCTTCATATTATACTTATTTAAATTAATCTTTTATAACATTTTACTCAAATACAACAAATCTGCAACAGACGACTTTGAAAACACTTACGAAAACTAATGAAAGATCTCTATAATTGAAAGTATTCTTATAGAAAAGAATACATATCTTGTCATGAGCAATTTTCCTTTGGCTACATTTAACATTCTTTCAAAAGTGGTCTGCTGCAGATAAGACAAAATGTGTCTGCAAATTTATAGGAAAGATTTAAATGTCTATGATGTGTGTATTCACATTCAAAAGAATCCCTTCAGCAAGAAGATTATTTTGAGTATCAACTTATCTGTTGCTATGATACAAACAATACACTTTGGGAAAAAGACTAATTTCATTATGAGAACAATTTTCTCAAAAGAAATCAAATATATACTCACTGTTTTGTTTGCTGTGACTGACTGGACATTTCAGCTTGGTCATCCTCAACTAGAATAATTTCTGTATGGGGTGCAGCTCCAACCTGCAACAGAATTTAAACGAAACTCAAAATCTAATATAATGCTGATAATTATCGCCTTGTATACAAACCAAATGCTGACAGTATAGACTACAATCAGTCCCCTTATGTTAGAGTATAATTACAATAAAAATCAAATGCTGACAGTATAGGTTAGAATCAGTCCCCTTATGATAGAGTATAATTACAATACAAACCAAATGCTGACAGTATAGACTAGAATATGTCCCCTTCTGATAGAGTATAATTACAATACAAACCAAATGCTGACAGTATAGACAAGAATCAGTCCCCTTATGATAGAGTCTACTTACAATACAAACCAAATGCTGACAGTATAGACAAGAATCAGTCCCCTTATGATAGAGTATAATTACAATACAAACCAAATGCTGACAGTATAGACAAGAATAAATTAGAATGGCAGAAACATGCGCTCTGCACATCATCTCAATATGGTGAACATTTATTGCGAGTTATTTCAAATTCCTTTAACCCTTTCCCTCATATAGACGCTTTCTGACGCCTCTGCAGCAGACGGCTTTTTAAAAACATAGAAACAAAAGAAGAAATTGCTCAAAACGAGCAATTTCTCCATTTGACACAATGTTTTCCAGTTTTAGTCATAGGTTATCCATTCAATTATAAAGATTTTCTATTTTTTGACAAAATATGTTCAAAGTTGTCTGCTTCAGAATTGTTGTATGAGGAAAACGGTTAAGCAGTACTTGTTATATGGAGCAGACATTAGAAGTCATATTTGATCCCTTAGTATGACCTTGATCTACAACTTAGCTGGCAGAAACGTGCACTCTGAACATCATCTTAATTTGGTGAGTACTTGTTGTGGAGTCGTTTCAAAATCTAAGAGATATGAAACAGACAAGAAATATGGTCACATAACTTTTGACCTCTAAATGTTACCTTTAACTTCAACTGAGCTGGTAGAAACATTTGCTCTGTAAATTGTCTTAATATGGTTACTATTTGTGGCAAGTTACTGCAATATCCTTCGAGGGGCTCAAGAGATATTGAGCGGAAACAAAATACAGTCATACGACATATGACCTTTGACCTATATTGTAAACTCTACACATCATTTAAAGATTGTGAACATGTATGTGGTGAGTTAATTCAAAATCTTTTTCGGAGTTCAACAGTTATAAAGCAGACACAAAATTTAGTCTTTCGACCTTTGACCTTTTATTGTGAACGTGTCTTTGATCCAAGCTGGTTGTAACATCGCTCTGCATATCGTCTCAGTATGCAGACTATTTACAATGAATTATTTCAAAAACCTTTAAGTGATTCATCATTTAACCCTTTCCCTCATATAGATGCTTTCTGACGCCTCTGCAGCAGACAGCTTTTTAAAAACATAGTGACAAAAGAAGAAATTGCACAAAACGTGCAATTTCTCCTTTTGCCACAATGTTTTCCACTTTTAGTCATAGGTTATCCATTCAGTTATAGAGATCTTCCATCTTTTGGCAAAATATGTTCAAAGTCGTCTGCTGCAGAATTATCGTATGAGGGAAAGGGTTAAAGAGCGTAAACGAAATATGATAATATGACTTGTGACCTGTAATTTCAACCAAGCTGGTTGTAACATGCGTTCTGCACATGATCTCAATATGGTGAACATTTGTGGATGAGTTATTTCAAAGTCGGTCAAGTGGTTCAACACTTATGGAGCAGACACAAATTCGAGTCATATTACTTGTGACCTTGAACCAAGTTGGTTGTATCAATATGATGAACATTTGCAGTGAGTTATTTCAAAATCCGTCAAGTGGTTCAAAAGTTTTGAAGAGGATTTCTTAAGTCTCTTTTTATAATTATACTAAGCTCCCAATTACTGAACATCTAACCAGTTCAGGTTTAGAGATTCAATAATAATGCTTCATTTATAGAGATTTTCTATTTATTCAATTGTTTATTGTATTTCAATCTCTAACCACAACAAAAATAATTTTGGCAGCAGGAAAATCTTTTACTACAAACAGAATTACCGCCAAATAAATAGTTCAATAATTACTGCAGAGAGGCAGTGTTCCCATTCAGAGTATATGCATGACAGCATTATTTAATATTATTGCAAACTAGATCCTTCATATATATATTAGGGATGTCAACTCGGAAAATAAGATAAAATATATACAGTTGTTTTTCACCTTTTGTTCTTGTTAACTTGTCATACAAAATTGACCAGAGATTAATCATTCTCACCTCGATTGGAGTGTTTAGATACCTGTGAAAAGGGCCACACTTGATTTTATTAATGACCATTTGTTTGTGTAGTGTTAGTCGAATAATTGTGATTGACCCAACGATTAATTGTAGGACAGTTTGTATCTTTTACCAAAATCTTTGACGTTTTACACAAGGTCGAAATTACATGATAATATCTTATTAATTCTGTAATTCTACGATAAACAAAATCATCATGTTTGCATCTCTTTCATTCTACATGATAAAAATTAAATAATGGTCACTTTGTTCAAAAACAGATCTACTGAATATTGCCATAATGCGGCCTTCTACATCCTTTGTTTGCAAAATATTTCAAATGCTGTGAGTGATGAGAATAAAAATGTCTCTATATGTGTATATACGCCCGTCAGTGAATTAATGCCTTGGTAGTTAGTACATATTGATTATCTATGATTTTATCCGGTAAATCAAGTTAACCGATCTGAAGATTAAACAGTTAACCCTTTCCCTCATACGACAATTCTGCAGCAGACGACTTTGAACATATTTTGTCAAAACATAGAAAATCTCTATAATTGAATGGATAACCTATGACTAAAAGTGGAAAACATTGTGTCAAAAGGAGAAATTGCTCGTTTTGAGCAATTTCTTCTTTTGTCACTTATAATGTTTTCTAAAAGCCGTCTGCTGCAGAGGCGTCAGAAAGCGTCTATATGAGGGAAAGGGTTAACAGGTTATTAATATGGGTAACCCTTGACATCCCTAATATATACAGATACACAAATTCCTAGTACAACAGCGTTCTAGCTGTAAAGAGAATCTATGCACATGTAATAATATATATACAACATATAATAATGTTTCAGACATAAGGATTATATTCTCAGTCCTTTGATATCTTATAATCATACTTTCATTTAACCCTTTCCCTCATATAGACGCTTTCTGACGCCTCTTCAGCAGACGGCTTTTTGAAAACATAGTGACAAAAGAAGAAATTGCTCAAAATGAGCAATTTCTCCTTTTGCCACAATGTTTTCCACTTTTAGTCATAGGTTATCCATTCAATTATAGAGATTTTCTATTTTTTGACAAAATATGTTCAAAGTTGTCTGCTTCAGAATTGTCATATGAGGGAAAGGGTTAAAGAGAATTTTGAAATTTGTGCATGTATACATGTTTGTCAAAGTTTTCTGCTGCAGACATGGTTGTTGTTGGAAAGGTAACCACTTCTGTGAAGCCTGTGCCATCAGTTTAGAGCCAGGCCAGCAAGGACATCCATGACATCTGAAAAGACTGAGTTTAGAGCCAGGCCAGCAAGGACATCCATGACATCTGACCAGACTGAGTTTAGAGCCAGGCCAGCAAGGACATCCATGACATCTGACCAGACTGAGTTAAGAGTCAGGCCAGCAAGGACATCCATGACATCAGACCAGACTGAGTTTAGAGTCAGGCCAGCAAGGACATCCATGACATCTGACCACACTCAGTTTAGAGTTAGGCCAGCAAGGACATCCATGACATCAGACCAGACTGAGTTTAGAGTCAGGCCAGCAAGGACATCCATGACATCTGACCAGACTGAGTTTAGAGCTAGGCCAGCAAGGACATCCACGACATCTGACCAGACTGAGTTTAGAGCAAGGCCAGCATGGACATCCATGACATCTGACCAGACTGAGTTTAGAGCCCGGCCAGCATGGACATCCATGACATCTGACCAGACTGAGTTTAGAGTCAGGCCAGCAAGGACATCCATGACATCTGACCAGACTGAGTTTAGAGCAAGGCCAGCAAGGACATCCATGACGTCTGACCAGACTGAGTTTAGAGCCAGGCCATCAAGGACTTCCATGACATCTGACCAGACTGAGTTTAGAGTCAGGCTAGCAAGGCAATCCATGACATCTGACCAGACTGAGTTTAGAGCCAGGCCAGCAAGGAAATCCATGACATCTGACCAGACTGAATTTAGAGCCAGGCCAGCAAGGTCATCCATGACATCTGACCAGACTCAAAATGTGTCAACTCAACATTTTTATCTTTTAAAATTGGCTATGAACTGTTCTAAATGCAAAGTTGGACAAGCCCATTTTAAAAATTTAGCATTGAAACGTATAAGTTTACTGACCTGATGTCCTGGAGCGTATTTGGGTAAAGCTCGAATCACGGATTTGACCTCTGTGTTCATCAGACTTCGGACATGTTGCTTTATCATTGCTGCCATCTCTATCAACAACTGTTTCTGTGGAATTCTAGGCTCTGCTGCAGGAATAGCCTGACCTAGTGAAATAAACCAACACATATTATAGGCTCTGCTACAGGTATATCCTGACCTAGTGAAATAAACAAACAAATATAGGCTCTGCTACAGGTATATCCTGACCTAGTGAAATAAACAAACAAATATAGGCTCTGCTACAGGAATATTCTAACCCAGTGAAATAAACAAACAAATATAGGCTCTGCTACAGGTATATCCTGACCTGGTGAAATAAACAAACAAATATAGGCTCTGTTACCAAGTATATCCTGACCTAGTGAAATAAACAAACAAATATAGGCTCTGCTACAGGAATATTCTGACATGTTTTCAAAAGTCATCTGCTGCAGGTGTCAAAAAATGTGGGAAAGGGTTAAAATAGCTACTTTATTTACCTCACAAGTTTCTAAAGCAGGAGACTATACAAGTATCCAATAAATAGTTACACTGAGTAAAGTAAAACAAAAGAGACGTGCTTCAGGAAACCAACCTCAGCAAAATTATTACACCAAAGTATACAAAACAAGAGGGCCAAGATGGCCCTAAATCGATCACCCGAGTGATAGTAAATTAGAAGCAAATATTTAACTGCAAATATCTGTGAAAATTTAATCAGGAGTTCAAATGAAACTGCAAGGAGTGGACACTCAGTTAAAGAAATAGTTTATCAGTAAAAAACATTTGTATCTTGAAATCTAACAAAAATTTAATAAGAATGGAATTATAAAGTTTTGTCATTTTGCACCTTTCCTGATGCTGCTTTGCTGCCCTGTTGTCAACAAAATCAATATGGCTTGAACATTTCTGCCAAATTATCTTGGAATCTGACAAACAGATTATGGAGATGGAGGTTTTTAAAGTTTGGGTAATTTTCACAATTTCTGATGCCGCAGCAACAAAAGTTCTACACAGAATGTAAGTCTTTGAACAGTTTTGAAAGAGGACCATCAACATTCCTGTGAAGTAACGTTGAAATTGGTAGAGTGGAATGGTAGGAGTTGTCATTTGTAGCTAAAAGTTCAATTTACCCCTTTTATGCTGGCGCCAGGTTGCTATGATTTTTTAACCAATCAATACTGCTTAGAAAAATTAAGTAAGTCACTGAAATAAGATTCCTATTCAATTTTCTTAATATCAGACAAGGACTTAAAAAAAATAGAATTTCCAGATTTTGTCATTTTGCCACTTTTCTGATGCCTCCTGACTGCCATGTTTTTCAACCAAACAGTATGCCTTGAACAATCTTTGTAGAGGGTCACCCAAGGAACATTTCTACTAAACTATATTGGAATCTGACATGCAGATTCAGAGAAGAAGATTTTTAAAGTTTGGACATTTTGCCCCCTTTCTGATGCCACAGCAACCAAAGTTCTCAATGGAATTTAAATCTTAGAACAATTTTGAAAGAGGGCCACCAAAGGAACATTCCTGTGAAGTTTGGATGAAATTAGTCTTGTGGTTTAGGAGGAGATGATGTTTAAAGCTAAAAGTTGACGAGGCGATATTTCCCCTTTTCTGATACCTCCTGACTGCCATGTTTTTCAACCAAACAGTATGCCTCGAACAATATTTGTAGAGCTTCACCCAAGGAACATTTCTACTAAACTATATTGGAATCTGACATGCAGATTCAGAGGAAAAGATTTTTTTAAAGTTCGGACATTTTGCCCCCTTTCTGATGCCGCAGAAACCAAAGCTCTCAATTGAATTAAAATCTTTGAACAATTTTGAAAGAGGGCCACCAAAGAAACATTCCTGTGAAGTTTAAATGAAATTGGTCCTGTGGTTCAGGAGTAGATGATGTTTAAAGCTAAAAGTTAACGACGGACGACGGACAAAAAGTGATCAGAATAGCTCACCTTGAGCCTTTGGCTCTAGGTGATCTAAAACGACCAGCCTGCATATTCATATAAAGGATCACAAGAGCACCGTGGAAGGAACGCCTCCACCTGTCTGTATTTTTCGCAGACAAAGACAATGACGCCAAGGGTATCACAATAGCCCAACTTTTTTGTCTTCGAAAAAACAGACGAGCTAAAAATGGATCCTTCTCAACAGTGTTTGTTTAAGCTTCTATAACTAATTGGCAAACAGTGCAGAGCTGAATCAAACTCTGCAGATGTGCTGACTAATCTGGATCAACACTGCTTGCAAATGCCTAAGGGTTGGTTTTGGCAGAGCGCCGCTCATATATTACATAAATTACCTTCAGGAGTAAAATGCTGGAGTCTTAATTCACCCGTAGGCTGAGGATATATGGATTCCTCAGCAATAAGTTTAGTCAACTTTTTATAGTTATGTTTAGATAGCACCGTCTCTCTCACTTTTCTTAATGTCATTCCACGAATGTCTGATATATGCACCATGAAATTTTCCAGAGTAAAAGCAGGCGGATTGTAAAACCTGATATCATCCACTATGTCTGTAGCATGCAGTAAATCAGCAGGTCTTCGAGGGGCTCTAGCTGGTAAGGGATCAGGACCTCTAGATTTATAGGGTTTTATTAGTGACTTCCCATCCACATATGTCCCTAAACTTGTCTGATCCCTGAAATACGGATCAAGAACAAATTTCTTTTCCTCTCGACTTATGAATGACACTCTACTCTGTTGAGACATGTAAGTCACTGTCCTGTAGACAGACTTCCTGGCATTTGATTCGGAGGGTGGGGGCGATACTAAACTGGGTACCACACTCGGCGTCGGAGAATGTTGAACGGTTGTACCCCTGGATTTTGCAGGTGGTAACTCATCATCAAGTCCAAAATCTATTGATTCAAAATAGTCTGTTAATTTGGCATGTGAAGAAAGTCCATTTGGCACTGGTGTCACAGGTAGTGGTGGGAGAGGCTTTGGCGCCCTGGGTTTTCTAAGAAGCTTCGTCATTCTTCAGTCACTCAATCATCTGAAAAATAAACATAGTACAATTCATAAATCATAAATCAGACACAATGTAAAATAAAACCTGAAAACTGGCAGCTTAGGTAGGACAATCTTTCCTTTTTCTAAAATGACTCAATTTATTCACAATTTGTCAATTCAAAAAACCTTAAAGCAAATGGTTGTACTTAAAAGGATGAATAAATGATAACATTAAAGACCTTAATATTTTAAGACATCTGTCTCAGTCCATTGGAAAAGGTACAATTTTGAGAACAGTGTAGATCTAGATCAGCCTGTTGTTTCTTCACAGTCTGATTAAGATCTTAGCTGCTCTAATATTTCTTACACAAGCTTGATTCAGATCGGTCAAGAACAATAGATTTTGATAATCTTGATAGAGCTCTATATGGTGTCTAATTAACACCCTCCCCTCCCCTTACAATAGGTATACGATGTCACGTCTAATTAACACCCTCCCCCATTACAATAGCTATACGGTGTAACGTCTTATTAACAAATTGCCTCCCCTTACGATAGCTATACGGTGTCATGCCTAATTAACACCCTCCCCTCCCCTTACAATAGCTATATGGTGTCATGCCTAATTAACATCCTCCCCTCCCCTTACAATAGCTATATGGTGTCATGCCTAATAAACACCCTCCCCTCCCCTTACAATAGCTATACGTTGTCACGCCTAATTAATACACACCCTCCCCTTACAAAAGCTATAGGGTGTCACGCCTAATTAACACCCTCCCCTTACAATAACTATACACAGGGTTTTCCATGACGCACAAATCCTGCGTCAATGACGCATTTTCAACTCAAATGACCCCCAAAAATAACATCCCTATGGACGCAATGTCTGTAAATGAAGTCCATTCTATTTTTCTATAATTTCGGTTTTCCAAAAATCTATATTTAACTTAGTCCTGCACTAAAACATGCGAAAAAAATTCCGACGCTTCCAGGGTCGAATCTGGCGTACGTAATGTTTGTCACACCAAAATACACATATGGGACAACATTTGACCATTTATCTATCGTATAAAGTAAACACAAACGGTCTTACTCACGTTTTTATGTGTTTTAATCTCTTTTTAATCCACCTCTTAGAGGCCTGACATTTAATAACTCACAATGTGGTCGATTTGAACTGAGGATAACCGAATACGGTATTGTGGGTATTGTTGTTAAAGTACACCAAAATGGATATTTAACGAAATAGTTATATATCTTATTCAAACAAGTTTGGGCGATATTTCGTTTACTTCTTTTTACCGATTTTGTCTAATTTATTTAACCGAAAACAAATGTGTTACAGATTTCAAATTTTTCGCCGTTGTGAATTAAATTTTAATAGATTAAAGTGGTAAAGAGGTAAGCTGCATAACTTGTTTTTGCTTGATAATAAAGTTCTAATTTGGACCCCCAACATTTATAAGATGACCCTCAACTTTGATGACATGGGGGTCACAATGACCCTCAAGTTTCAAAGCATAGGAAAAACCCTGTATACAGTGTCACATCTGTCCCCTCCCCTTACTATTGCTATAGGGTGTCACGTCTAATGACATTTTGTCACCATGTATGTGTTATGAAGTTTAATTAACACCCTCCTGTACAGAGTTCTGTGCTTTAAGGATTAAGTCTGGCGGTAAGAGGTTCCAATCTTTTATAGTGTTTGGTATAAAGCTGAATTTGAAAATATCTGTTTTTACTGGTAATCAACAGAAGTCTCTGTTTTACATGATTTTAGTTCTTCTAGTTGATTCATTTAACCCTTTCCCTCATACAACAATTCTGCAGCAGAAGACTTTGAACATATTTTGTCAAAAAATAGAATATCTCTATAATTGAATGGATAACCTATGACTAAAAGTGGATAACATTGTGTCAAAAGAAGAAATTGCTTGTTTTGAGCAATTTCTTCTTTTGTCACTATGTTTTTAGAAAGCTGTCTACTGTAGAGGCGTCAGAAAGCGTCTATATGAGGGAAAGGGTTAAGTATATTCTATTCGTATATTAGCTATCTGGTATACTCTTTTGCATAATAATATCACTATATTTTGTGTTTTTCTCTCTCCAAGTTTAAGTGATGGTAATTTTAACTGTTGTAGAATTGCTGTCATGCTTCTAGTTTCGTAGCATTGATTTGATGTTATAAATCTAGCTGCTCCGTTTTGCACTTTCTCTAATATTTCCTGTAGATAACTTGATGAGGTCCCTGCATACTTATAAATTCATGTCAAAAACCAACAATATTGACGAATAAATTCAACAATTTATTTGTAAGTAAACAAAGCACCGGTTATTATAAAATTGATTACATAAAATGTGTTTTTGGAAATATATTAACATTCCTTGAACTAAAGGTTCGAGAATAGGTGCGGTACGAGAACAGGGACCTGCACAATACATTGCATGCAGACTGTTACGTTATGAAGTTGCTAAGTTTATTCTCTAAAGACTTGACAGATTTTTCATAAAATTTTGTTTTCTCCAAGTTGTCAATATCCATAATTAGTCAGCAAACAGGGACTAATGTGTTCTGTTTAATTCAATGTAATTAGAGACGTAACAAAACTGACATGATGAGTTATGTCTCAAATGTCATATTTATTACTGTATTTAATATTTTTTAAGTTGAAAAATAAGAGAACAAAATTTGTTTTCAGATGAAACATAAATTCCTGGACAAAAAATGTCGAAATGCTAATTTATACCTTTTCCCACGGAGGGGCTCATAAATGTATGCATCATTTTTAAAGAAAATGGTAAAGGTAAATAAACAAGCACCTGCAGAAAGATATTTTAAAAAAGTATTGTCAGTTTGTTTTGTTTAAAACAAATTAAACTTTGCTCCTAGTTACATAATCAGTAATTGTTACAGTCACTTACTTAATACTCATTGTCAAATTGTCTGGAAAACTTGTAATTAAACAATTTAAAACGCCAATGTGACAGTTATGTTTTATTTCGTCTCCATAACAAATGATCACAGTTTAAAAAAAGCTTTTAAAGTCCGTAAAGTCAAGCTTCTAGCTAGACATGTTTATACTGCGGCACTAAATTGCCGACTTCTGTTATCTTAGTGTATGACCATTTAATTTCCCCCAATTGTTTTGAAACCATGTTAGAGGCTTTGTCAAGACTTAAGCATGTGTAAGTTTCTTCGTACACAAAGAAATAAGACATTTATGTAGTCAAATCGTAATCTACAGCAATCATAAACTCAGCTGTCAACTTAAATGAAATACTAGTTCCAGCAGTATATCTATACATACACGGGTTTAACAAATTCATTTAACAAGGGACGTAGATAAGAGGGACACGTAACCAAGTTGTACATACTAAAATATCACCCATCCCAATATGTGTAGCAAGTATAACTGAAAAACTGTTGAAGATATGAAAATAACAAAGATATTTTCCTGAAGTTTAATTCTTCTATTGCAATAGATAAAAATATTTTAATACACTGAATGTTTTGATAATATTTGATCCTTATGAATAATGTCAGTCTATTAATTTTTGGACCAAAATTAATAAAATTCAGAAATCGCAATACCTGTGTCTTTTAAACCAGTCAATTTTCAAAATACAAAAACATTCCAGTTGTTCAATGTATTTCTAACTTTCAAGTTGAAATATTACGCTTTAGGAATATGTACGAGTATGTGTTGTGTATGTGTCAAATGTGACTTCAAAGTTTTATTTGCTACAAAATGTGAACATTTGGACAATTTTTTTCTCCATGTGATATTTTAACCAGATAACAGGTGGAGTTGCTTATCCCTCTTATCTACGTCCCTGATTTAACTTATCAGCCAAAAACCGCATCCATAACTTCAAAACCAATACAGTCATAGATAGGTCAGCCTCGTAAATTTATGCAACAACACGGATAATGAAAGTTCATAAAGTAGGTCGACCAGGCTTGCAGATTAGTATTTAGTTGCCTGCTAACATGTTTCCATCGAAAGCAGCGCGGAGCTTTTTTTCACAATTAGCCTCAAAATCAAGGAATCTTTCCACTGGATTTATTCATGAACAAAAGTTCAATGAGCCTCTATCGGGACACGACATGCCGCGAGCAGGGGGCATTGCTTCTATGATGAGATTACCAGTTCAAGACACCTCGGAAGGTAAGAAGTCATTATTATCTTTTATCAGAAGAGTTAACTGAAATAACTAAAAATAATCTTGCATAATCCTCTCTGTAATTTTTGTTCTTCCATCTTTTCTCAGTTTTTTTATAAAAACTTTAATTATGCCTTTCCCACTGTGCAGCAGACGACTTTTAAAATAACTAGGTCAAACTATGGAACAAGAGTTGAACACATTGTGTCAAAAGAATGCTCATTATTAGCAATTCTTCTTTTTGCCACAATATTTTCAAAGGTCTTCTGTTGCAGATGTGTCAGAAGGTGCATTGTTCGAACACATAGATGTTTTTGAGCGAAGGGCCGCGTCTTAGCAGGCCTGCTTTCGAAAATCTACTTTTCGCCGCAACCATGCTGAACCTCGCGGAAGGATTTGGGAATACTGCATTTGATCACAGGCGTCCGCATTTCCATTACAGAAGAAAATAGGGAAAAACACACAATATCTCGTTAAGGTATACAAAAATCCCTCTGTATTGTTCACCCGCTATGATAATCAAAGTACTGAAAGTACTGAAATGCGGGGGATGTTGGCTCTAGAGTGTTAACACGATTTTCCTTCAATTTGACCTAGTGATCTACTTTTTGACCCAACATGACCCATGTTAGAACTTGACCCATGTTAGAACTTGACCTAGATATCACCATGAAAAACATTTTGATAACGTTTCAACATGCTTAAGCTAAACATGCAGTATCCAGAGTGTTAAGAAGATTTTCCTTCAATTTGGCCTAGTGACCTAGTTTTTAACCCGGCATGACCCATATTCAAACTTGACCTAGATATCATTTAGATAGAATTCTGACCAAATTTCAAGCTGCTGTAGCCAAAAAAAGATGCTTCGAACATGACCTGGATATCATTGATACAAACATTTTGACAACATTTCAAACTGCTGAAGCAAAAATGGACGCCTCTAGAGTGTTAACAAGCTTTTCCTTCAATTTGACCTAGTGACCTAATTTTTGACCCATCATTAACCATGTTCGAACTTGACCTACATATCATCCAAACATTCTGATAAAGTTTCAGCATTCTCAAGTTGAAAATTAGGCCTCCAAAGTGTTAACAAGATTTCCATTCAATTTGGCCTAGTGACCTAGTTTTTGATTCCTAGATATAATTTAGATAAACATTCTGGCCAAATTTCAAGCTGCCATAGTAAAAAATGCGACTTCTAGAGTGTTAACAAGATTTTCCTTCAATTTGGCCTAGTGACATAGTTTCTGACCAAATATGACCCATATTTGAAAAACTGCGACCTCTAAAGTGTTAACAAGCTTTTCCTTCAATTTGACCTAGTGACCTACTTTTTTACCCGACATGACTCATGTTCGAACTTGACTAACATCATCAAAACATTCTGATAAAGTTTCAACATGCTGAAGTTGAAAATGTGGCCTCTAGCGTGTTAACAAGATTTTCCTTCAATTTGACCTAGTGACCTGGTTTTTAACCTCAAATGGACCAGTTTCGAACTTGATGTAGATGCATGTTCTGATCAACTGTCATGAAGATCCGATGTAAAATATAGCCTGTAGAGTACGTGTTAACAAGCGAAAACGTTGACGATGCACGACAGCCATATTTCCGTTTTTATTTGTTTGGAACAAACACATTTATTAGCTACAATTCTGAAGCCATACGTCTTATGGAAAACTTCCTAAATTTCATATGCGTGAAAGTTGTACTCAATACTTGCTCTTACTTTTCAAATGTATCACGATTTTTGAAATAATGATATATTTATATCGTCTTTGTTTTCTTATTTGGTTCTTATATTCAAAGAGAATTTGGAAATAAAATGAAACATTGTATTTTAAAACATGAACGCGGAGAGATTTATAAATCTCAATGAGTGAACTGCTACAGGGAGAACTATTTCCGATTTAAGCTCCAGATACGGTATTTGAATTTTCAATCACGCATTGAAAATGTAGATAAAATTAGAATTGAAAATATTTTCTTTGTGCTTTGTCGGCCATATAAATATAGTATAAAGAATTAAAAAAACAAATATGTGCGTCATAAAATGCATTTAAAATGAGAGTAACACATTTGCAGAGAAATCGTGATCGTCGAATTCTATTTATAAATACAACGGTATGGGGGGAGGGTCTAAAGTGCGGACGCGATCTGCGGACAAATACAGTATAGAGGGAAAATGCGGACAAATGCAATATAGAGGGAAAATGCGGACGCTATAGAATATAGAGCAAATATGCGGACGCTTTGATTTGTTGTAAAAAATGTTTAATTAAAGATGGGCAAATGTGTATAATTTGTTACATATGATCATATCCGGGGTTTTCTTTGTAAATATATAATGTGTTTGATTGCTTTTATCAGTGATATAGATTAAACCAAAAATCGAGATCATGCTAAAATGGAATCTCTTTGTAAAGTGTTTTAACGACTTTCCTCTTTATATCATATCTATAGATAGCAATAACGAGAATTGATGGATTGATTTTCCGACAAGTAAATGTCTTTTGACGCATCTGCAGCGGACGAAATTTGAAAACATTGCAAGAATAGAATAGGTTGCTAGTAACTAGGTTTTGCTTCAATTATATCCTCTCCTTTACAATCGATTGAAGGGTCATGGGTTCTAGTTATTGTTGGGCCTCTTCATTTTCTACTTTGTAACTGTCAACAGTTTTATATATATACAACACTTTTAATCTTAATTTGTTTCTAGTAATTATATATATATACAACAATAATACTAATCTATAACAAATAAGTTAAATGTCTTTTTCTTGCTGTGTAAACAGTAAAAAGCAACATATATTGAAAACATTGTGGGAAAAGGCGAATTTGCTTATTTAAACAATTTCTTAATTCCCATATTGTACTATGACGGTATCGACACATCCGGGCAAGTTACAAATACATAAATGTATATGATAGGTTTATTGGGAAAAGGGGTTACATTTATAATTTGTTTGGAATGACACTCGTACACAATGGTAATTAACAGTGTATGGTCACGCATCCTTAATTGATTTGGCAAGCTTAAACACCCTTTAAAGGAAACAGCGGCCAGCTTAGGTGTATACTGTAGAGTAAAATTCGGACGGCACAGGTATTGGTTTTCTCTGGAGCATTTAATCCTTTTATAATGCAAATGAATTCAAAAGCCTCTGAAGTCTGAAGCATGTTTCTTTTAAAGTGCTCATATACATATTAGTACTGCCTTTTTCCACAATATTTTCTACACGATTTCAATTACTCTTTCATTTGGATAGATGTTTCTTTTTTAGCTCACCTGAGCACGAAGTGCTGAAAGTTAGTTATTGTGATCTCCTTTTGTCCGGCGTCTGTCGTCCGTCAACATCTTCTCCTCAGTAACGTTTGGGTCAATTGGGATGAAACTTCACAGAAAGCATCCTCTCATTGACCTCACCAGAATTCCTTCAAATGTTTGTGATTTATGCAGAATTATGGTTTCCATGGCAACGAAAATAAAAAAACTTTAAAATTCTTCTTTTACCAAACTGGTTGGCAGATTTTCAAATTATTTTAAAGAAGTGTTCCTTGGCCGCCAGGGAGCGTTTTTTTTTTTGCCTTATATGGCTATAGTGTAAACTCAAAAAAATCTTCTCCTCCAAAAGTGTCAGACCGATTTTCAAATAATTTTGTAGAAATGTTCCTAGGGTTACCCTCTATCAGATTCCTTCCAGCCAAGTTGATTGGTCGAAAAACATGGCCGCCAGCGGTCGGGGCTTTTTTGCCTTATATGGCTATAGTAAAAACTTGAAAAATCTTCTCCTCCGAAAGTGTTTGGCCAATTTTCAATTCTTTTTGTAGAAATGTTCATTGGGAGACCATCTATCAGATTCCTCCAAGCCATTTTGATTGGTCGAAAAACATGGCCGCCAGGGGGCAGGGCTATTTGGCCTTATATGGCTAAAGTGAAAACTTGAAAACTCTCTTGTGATTTTTTTTGTAACAAAAATTAGTAAATACTTAGATGAGTGAGTCGGGGCCATAATGGTTATCCATTTGTTTTACATGTCTTTTAAAACTTGGAAATTAAATATAATATTCACATGTATGTCTCATGATTTATTTTTACAGACAACTAAAATGGCATTTAATTTTAACGGATGCGTCATTTATTCTTTTACCCTAAGTTGTAATATTTATAAACAATGCATAGTTTATAAATCACACATCTATGCAAAGGCAAATGTTTGAACAGTTTTATGTACCCAAACAAATTCAGTGCCTTCAGCGCTTTGATTTTCATTGCAGGGATTTTCTCAAATGTTTTTGAGCTACCAGCTTTCAAGCTACTCGTTTTCCATATATTTAAAAGAAACATTTAAGATCCTTATGTCTAACTTAAATTTCTTAATTATGTATTCAACTTCATTGATTACAACTTTACATTGTGTACGTTTACTTTGTTGTGCATACTGTTTAGCTTGTTGTGAAACGTATTTAACTGATCCCTGGACAACCAAGAAAAATTGTCCATTTTTGAAAAAACAGAGGGCAGCACAACAAATTTACAAATTTACACTTCCTAAAAGCTGGGCATGACAAATATACGGAGGTATATATCATAGCTGAATCCCCCGCATAAAAATGATAGTAATGGTAATTTGGGGAACCCCTCCCAAGTTACTATAAACAGCCCCACTATACGGTCCATATAGTATAATAATAATGACATAATTTTATATAATACAATAGGGAGGCTATTTATCATTCTCCTTCGCAGAGTTGTCGTTCCTTACACTTATATACATGAATGTAATGAGTCGTGTTAGAGAATGGCTATTTATAGTAACACGGTCTTGTTTGGGTTTCTCCTAGTTTTCTCATACGATAACATTATGGTCGTTATTTTATAGCAAATGGACCATATAAATACTATTTGTAGAAGTTTAACCAGGTATTGTGGTTTTTTTCTTAATGTTCTCAAAAGAAAACTCTGACACCTGTGATTTGATGGGCTTCCATTCGCATCGCACTATTTTTGACGCGCCTTATTGCACAAGTTCACACAGATCCATCCGCCTTTCCCATGGATGAGTTCAATGATTCAATAATTCCACTGTGGACTAGATTATTGTCAATATGTACAGATAATTTGATTTCATTGAATATTATCCAAGTGTAAACAAGGAACCCAGTCACTTTAAACAAAGTTTTATAATATCATTATTTATATACACAGAAAACTGATACACTCAGAGGAACACTTTGACATGGCAGGTTTCGTACGTTTTCACAGGGACACTATATTACATTGTAATATAGTGTCCCTGGTTTTCATGAATGAACTATCAGTGATTAACCCTTTACGTGATAGAATACGGAACAAATGAAGAGGGTGAATTTTGAAAACTTTTCTAGAAAATACATTAATTACTTAAAACTACGTATTCCTCATTTTTACACAATGTGTCAGCCCTCTAGCATGAAGATTGTTTCAATATTCTAGATAGCACACACTTTTCTACAGCTATTCTTATACCATTTTCCGCACTGGATATGATCATATCTGCGTTCCTGTTTTTGTTGTGGATCTTAAGCAGAATACCTTTGAAAACCAGTGTGACAGCGCTTCAAACTGTATTCCGTTATACGTTCAATGACAGAGATTTTCCATATTTATGTCGGGATATTTTCCAATTCGCCGGCCTCTGATTTTGGTTTTTGAGAAAAAGGGTAAGTTAGACTGTAACACTATCAGATATTATACACGGTTATGAGGTAATCGTCTCCAGTTACTATCTCGATTATATAACTGATTGTCGCTCAAGAAGTTCAGAGAGCGGTACACTGTTCATACAGGACATGACTAAATGGTCACTTACGCGTAGCTTCTTCCTTCATTACTGCATTCCTATCATCTGTGTGACATTGTCTTTTTTTGTCTTCTTTTTAAGATTGTCTTTTTTTGGTCTTTTTTTAAGATTGTCCCTTTTGTTGTTTATAGAATTAGATCAACCAGATTGATTAATTAATTTATTTATTGATCGATTGATTGATTGATTGATTGATTGATTGATTGATTGATTGATTGATTGATTGATTGATTGATATATCCATTCATTAGTTCGTGTGTCAATTCGTACCATCAACCCATATATACATTCAACTTTTCTGATACAACAATACATTCACTTATCCATGAACATACAAGGGAAGTATTGTTGAATTATTTACTGCCAATGGACAGATTATCAAATTGTTCATTAGTGCTTCATAGTGTTCATATGAACGGTGCTGTTATAAAAATAACTGGAATGTAGTTGTGACCGTTGCATATAAAGGTCAGCTAGCACATCCGCGTATTCTGATCAGGGTCTGCACTGCACGCGAATAAGTCATAGACAATTTAAAGAAACAACAGTAATACAGAATTAATATGAATCTTAAGCGTTGAACCTCAGACAGGTCTTATAATTATAGAAATGCTGGTTTTCACAGCGTTAAAATAAATGAAGGGCGTTCGCTAATTAGTGCGATCAGCGCTTTGATTTGAATCTGCAAACATTTGAAAACATTGCTTTCATATAGACTTATATATAGATATTTCTTTGTTTCCAAGTAAATCGCCCAGTTTCAGTCCTCAATTGTCACACTTTCTAAGCGTTTCTCATGTAGAACACCATATATCATTGAAGAGAGTTACCTCTAAGCATTAAAACAATCCAAAGAAAATTGGGGGTCATTCATTATGCAAGAAAAAATTAACCAGGCGAAAATGGTTACTGTAATTATAAACCGGTGTTTAGCATTATCTGCTTTCACTTTCAGACAAGGTCAAAATACTAAAAGTGATCAAATCAATCATTTCCAGTTCCTCCTATACACATTTACAATGATTTTAAACTCAATGTCATATATTTAATGCATTCTGGTGATAGCATACACTCATTTCAACGCAAACAGTGGGTTTTTTAGGGACTATTTGGGTATTTCAGCATGAAAGTGGATGCATTTGGCGTAATTTGACCTAAATCTAATTTATTTTCTAACAAATGATCTCCATTTAATCAATGGTTTTATCTCAATTACCTTATGTAACTAGTCTGTAGGCCACATTTTATATCAAATATTCATGAAAGATCATTTATAGCATTCATCAAACTTTGGTAAAGCTCTCTACTTGGTCATATGGGGTAAAACAAAACGTCACCAGATCAAGTTTTAAATATCCTTGTGAACAATCCAGTGGCCTCCCTTTTCATAAAATCTTCATGAAACTTCATCAATCAAGTCTATTTATGTTTGAAACAGCATCATACTGGGTCATTTGGTCAAATTGAACATTGTATTTACTGCTGCAGATTCATTGTATAAACGAAAGGGATTAAGAGGGGCAATCTTATATGCATGGCTTCATTAGTCGCCGGGCAGAAGCCCGCGACTTCTATTTTTAATAGCTTTTCGGAAATCACATGGGAGGGCGGCTTATTATTAGAAAGAAACAAATCTAGATGATTTGAACATATTACAATTGTGGTTGTTTACGAACACTAATAAATGACACATCTAAAATGAAATAAATATTCCGATTTTTTAATGTTTGCAGTTTTTTTTATTTCACTCGCATTTAAGTTTTTTGTCTTATTTACGAAGACAAAAGTGGTCCCTTCAAGACGTGAACCAACAGCCCCTAATGCAGACTCTTATGTGTCATCATTGAGGTCAATTTCGGATTCTCCTTTTAATAGCAATTTTAACTTACTAAATGTTGTTTTCATGTTCAAAGAGATGTCTTGATTTGTGTAGAATTCATTTAATAATGTTAATCCATGAATATCTAAAGTAGGAACTGTTTCTAAGCTAAATATAGACCCTATTCTGTTGTGTAGGTTCGTGACCTTTAACATCGATTTTCGCGCATGCGCATTTCGATATGAAAAAGCGAGTGATATTATTTTATTTTAGACAAGTACAAGACGAATGTTTGACGCAAAGCGTCAAAGAGAAGCCGCAATATTTCGTTGTACATGTAGAAATAAGAAAAAAAGAACATTTTTAAATCCACAAACAATAGAACAATTTAAACTGTAGACGGTAATGCTGATATATTTCTCCTTTTGAAGACTTTTGTTTTCTTCAAATTACCTCCCTTTAAAGCAATACCAGGATATTTACCTTGTGATTCGAATAAGATTGACAAACATTGAAATTATATGAATGAATACTATTATTTAAATAAGTAACAACAGCAAAAATAAATTTAAGCCAAGATAAATGTGTACACATTTCGTTAATTTTTTATAGATACCCTAATGTATAGGTGAATATAAAATGTATAAGTAAATGTTTTCATTTCAACGTTCCTAATGTTTGAATAGACTAAGGAAAGTCAAGAATACATAAATAAATCAATGCAGTCTTTTCCGGCGACATTGATGCCTTGCATCAACTTTCTCTTGTACTACCTATATTTCATAATTAATGAATTTGCATGGCTTCATACTACCTATATTTCATAATTAATGAATTTGCATGGCTTCATACTACCTATATTTCATAATTAATGAATTTACATGGCTTCATACTACCTATATTTCATAATTAATGAATTTGCATGGCTTCATACTACCTATATTTCATAATTTATTAATTTGCATGCGTAATACTAGCTATATTTCATAATTCATGAATTTACTGGCGTCATACTACCTATATTTCATAATTCATGAATTTGCTGGCTTCATACTACCTATATTTCATAATTCATGAATTTACTGGCTTTATACTACCTATATTTCATAATTAATGTATTTGCATAGCTCTATACTACCTATAGTTCATAATTAATGAATTTGCATGGCTTCATACTACCTATATTTCATAATTCATGAATTTACTGGCTTCATACTACCTATATTTCATATTTAATGAATTTGCATGGCTTTATACTACCTTTATTTCATAATTAATGATTTTGCATGGCTTCATACTACCTTTATTTCATAATTAATGAATGGCTTCATACTACCTATATTTCATAATTAATGAATGGCTTCATACTACCTATATTTCATATTTAATTAGTTTGCATGGCTTTATACTACCTATATTTCATAATAATGAATTTACTGGTTTCATACTATCTAAAATTCATAATTAATGTCTATTTACATGGCTTTATACTACCTATATTCCATAATTAATTAATTTGCATGGTTTTACACTACCTATATTTCATAATTAATGAATTTGCATGGTTTTATACTACCTATAGTTCATAATTAATTTACTTTACTGGCTTCAAAGTTCATACTACCTATATTTCAGGACTTGACGCCTGCTTTGTTGGAATTCCATTGGATATTGGGACGTCCAACCGATCTGGTACTAGATATGGTCCTCGACAAATCAGGGCCGAGTCCACTTTGCTGAGGAAGGTCAATATTTCAACTGGTAAATTAGCCCATTCCCACATACAATAAAACTGGTAAATTAGCCCTTTCCACATACAATAAATCTGATTAATTAGCCGTTTCCCACATATAACAAAACTGCAGCAGACGACTTTAAACACATCTAGTCAAAATACGGAAACTCTCTAACAATAGATTCAGACGACATTTAACACCTTTCAGCAGAAGACAAATTTGAAATCAATTATTGAAAAGAAGGAGAAGTTTTTCGGATTATTATTGATATATTTTCTGCATGATTCACTTTTTGTAGGAATGATGACTTTGAAAAAGTCTGGATCAAAGTATGGAAAATTGTCGCCGGAAAAGACAGCATTAACTTATTTCTATCATACATACATTCTTGACTTTCATTAGTCTAAACATACTTATAATGATTAATTATGATAATTATTTCACAGATGTTAAAATTTATCCTCATATGTTTGAAAAATAGACCACACTTGATACCATATCAGCAAAATTGTTTATTTAAATCATTGATGCATATAATATATGTATGGCGCAAGACAAATGCCAGTTACGAGTCCAATAACAATTAAAAAGGTAGCAAGTATGAAATTAATGGGGTGCGAAAGAACCAATTTTCTTTATTTCTAAAATTATTGTTTAGCAGAGTTTGTTCTTTTCCTTATTTGTTTCAAGCCAAATAAACATTTTATATCACCTATATTTAATCATTTTAGTGTGTAATATTAGGTTTTTGAGCATCATATTGAAATGTTCACCTCGTGTCAAAATCGAGTCTTCGTGACATCGAAGAAATAATCAGTCAAAGCTCTAGTGCATGTTTTATCCCATTGCATTCGAGAGAAAAAAGCATTCTATATTATCTTTCATGTGAATACTATATGTTGTGTTAAATAAAATGATTTAAGTCTTTGTGGTGAAACAAAAGTCTTCATTTGTTAATCACAATAAACAAAGGATTTCCATGTAAACTAACTAGCCAAACAGAGAGCAAGCTGCTACCACACCCTTTTTTGATTAGTAGACAATAAACTGTCCATACATTTTACTATTTAAGAGATTTATGCACTAACGTTGTATGCGAACTACACAAACCAAGAAATATATTTTAATTTGAAAATAACTTTCAGTAATGCGGAACAACTACTAAAAAGAGAAAATTACTTTATTTTAAAATGCCTCATGTCTAATCAGGGACGAATGCATAATCCCGATTAGCTTGAAATAAAATGAAATACGAGGGTAATCAAACACAAACTTATAACCTTGGACACATGAATTTCTTTTCAAATGAATCATAACTGAGTGATTAAATAATTATAACCTAAATATTTTCGAGGCATTGACATTTGGTTTTTTCTACTAACAACTTGTCCTTCCATGTGAATTCTGAAAAGCTTTTAAAAATATTGCCGGCCCCTGCCCGGCGATGCATAATAAAGTTGAAAATGATTTAGCAAAAAAATATTTTGCCTAACGTGAGCAATTTATCCTTTTTCCGCAGAGTTTACAAAACTGGTCTGCTGCAGATGCCTCAACTGTTGACTATATTTGGGAATAGGATATTATATTTTCCAGGTGCTAATCCATTTGACTCAATGCAAGTGGCCGATGTTGGAGACGTGAACCTAAACCTATACAATCTTCCCAAAGCATGTGGAGACATCAGGAAACACTTCAGCAAATTGATTAAAGATGGATGCATTCCATTAGCTTTGGGAGGGGACCATACTCTGACATACCCTATATTACAAGCTATGAAGGTACATGTATGACAAGAATTATCACCCTTTTGAATTTTCATCTATTCCCTGAAAGTTAATTTTAGATTATTTATAGTTGGATGATACTCTTTTGGAAAATCAACACACACAAAAGTTTGCTTTTAATATAAAAGGAAACATGATGGTCAATTTCTAATTTTGTCCACAATCTTTTGACAACCATATGTGGCTTATTCTAGATACTAACAGGGTTGGAGGTTGCAAATATAATTGTGTCCAAGCTACAAGGCTTTATTATTTGATTGTGTCCAGGCTACAATGTTGTATTATTTGATTGTGTCCAGGCTACAATGCTGTATTATTTGATTGTGTCCAGGCTACAATGCTGTATTATTTGGTTGTGTCCAGACTACAATGTTGTATTATTTGATTGTTGCCAGGCTACAATACTGTTTTATTTGATTGTGTCCAAGCTACAATTTTGTATTATTTGATTGTGTCATGGCTACAATGTTGTATTATTTGATTGTGTCCAGACTACAATGTTGTATTATTTGATTGTGTCCAGACTACAATTTTGTATTATTTGATTGTGTCCAGACTACAATGTTGTATTATTTGATTGTGTCCAGGCTAAAATGCTGTTTTATTTGATTGTGTCCAAGCTACAATTTTGTATTATTTGATTGTGTCATGGCTACACTGTTGTATTATTTGATTGTGTTCAGGCTAAAATGTTGTATTATTTGTTTGTGTCCAGACTACAATGTTGTATTATTTGAAAATTCCAGGCTACAATGCTGTTTTATTTGATTGTGTCTAGGCTACAATGTTGTATTATTTGATTGTGTCCAGGCTACAATGTTGTATTATTTTTATTGTGTCCAGGCTACACTGTTGTATTATTTGATTGTGTCCAGGCTACAATGCTGTATTATTTGATTGTGTCCAGGCTACAATGCTGTATTATTTTATTGTGTCCAGGCTACACTGTTGTATTATTTGATTGTGTCCAGGCTACAATGCTGTATTATTTGATTGTGTCCAGGCTACAATGCTGTATTATTTTATTGTGTCCAGGCTTCAATTTTTTCAATCCAAATGATGCCTGTCTGTAATGCAGGGATCACTTCTCCGCTGTCTGTCCGTATGTCTCTCATGCTTTGCATTAATTGGTCATACCTTTGTTTCTATTTAGCACATTATTCTGATTCAATGATAAACATGGCCACCAGGGGGCTGAATTTGTTTCCCTTATATGTATAAAATTTCAACAATCTGGGTTTCTACCCTCAAACCAGTAGGGGACTACTAGTTGATGACTTAGTGGCAAAGGTAAATTGCTTATCATATATCTATCAATGAATGCATAGTTCGAATATGGGTCATGTCGGGTCAAAAAGTAGGTCACTAGGTCAAATTGAATGGATATCTTGTTAACACTCTGGATGCTGCATTTTTAACTCGATCATGTTAAAACTTTATAAGACTGTTTATCTTGGTGATATGTAGAACAAATTCGAATATTGGTCATGTCTGTTCAAAAACTATGTCACTAGGCTAAAATTAGGTCAGAATGTTGATCTTAATGATATCTAGGCCAAGTTCGAATATGGGTCATGCCGGGTCAAAAAATAGGTCACTAGGCCAAATTGAAGGAAACTATTGTTAACCCCCTAGAGGTCGCCTTTTTTGCTTTGAGCAAGTTGAAACTTTGTCAGAATGTGTGTCTTGATGATATATAGTCCATGTTCGAATATAGGTCATGTCAGGTAAAGATAAATAGGTCACTAGGCCAAATTGAAGGACAATCTTGTTAACACGCTGGAGGTGACATTTTAATAAATTATGAAATGTAGGTCAAATTAGTAGCACCATTATTATATTTATCTTATCATGAAGGTCAAACTAGTAGTACCATTATTATATTTATCTTATCATGAAGGTCAAATTAGTAGTACCATTATTATATTTATCTTATCATGAAGGTCAAATTAGTATTGTTCAGAAATATAAACCTTCACCCACGTACAACCAATCTGCAACATACGTCTTTGAAAACATATGGCACAAATATTGAAAACATCTACAAATGAAAGTATCATTATTTACGCTACAATGTTTTCAAAAGTTTTCTGCAGGAGTGGCGTCTACATTTTGGAAAGGGTTACATATCAATCAATCAAATTACATGACCTGACTTATAAGCATATATATATATATATATATATATATATATATATTAGGAGAAGTATGGACCTGTAGGTTTAGTACATGTGGATGCCCACTCAGACTGCAATGATACTATGCTGGGAGAGAAGATTGCGCATGGAACGCCATTTAGACGGGCTTTCGAAGAAGGTTGCCTTGACGGTAACAAGGTCATACAGATTGGACTAAGGGGAAGTAACTATAACCTCACAGACTATGATTGGGGTAAATCACAGGTAAATCTCAAGATTTTGATTGTCGACCATTTTCATGATTTTCGAAACGTAAAGAGCTACTTTTCTAATCGTTACAACATTGTTAGATTTTAATAGGAAATAAAACCACCGCGCTCTCATGCACCAATTCAAAAGGAACCTATTTCTTTCTTCTGCAACTCTTGGACAAATGAAAAATGTCTGAGATTCATCTTCCAAAAGAATAATATCTCTGGTTAATAATGTGGGAAAGGGTTTCTGAGGTCTGTTTGTAAAAGATGAAAAACTATTAGTTTTGCTTTTAGGAATTAAATCATAATTTAAAGGGTACCAAGAATGACATTCAAATACGCGATTAATATATAGGGAAAAGTCATAAAAGCCTAATGTGATAAGAATTTTCTTTGAAAAATATAAAATAAATAAAGAGTTTAAATAATGTGTCAAAAGAAAACAATGCTCATTACGTATTATGAGCAATTACTCCTTGTGCCACAATGTCTCCAATAGTCACCTGGAGCCGATGTGTCAAATTATTTTATTTTCCAAGAAAGTTGCTGATGTGGTTGCAGAAACAGTTGTCGGTATCAGGGAAGGGATTATCATAACCTCTCAGAGTTTCTTCAGATTCTATTATAGACGCGGTTCTAGAAATTTGAAGAAGCACAACAACTCTCTAATAATACATAATGATTATGCATTTCAATATCAGCATTCAAAGTGTAAACCATTTCCAATATACAGACTCTTTCTGAAATATTGTTGCAAAGGGAAGAATTACTCATAATGAGCAAGTTTTTGCACAATATTTTCAACTCTATTTAAGCAACAGATGATTTTGAAAACATTAAGAAACTATAGAAATTCTTGCTTAATGAAGGTATTTTTCAGTGGCGTCAGAAAGCTTTGACATGTTGGAAAGGGTTAATATTTAAGCTCTCATTTATTGAGATGTCTATTTTTACATTTTTGCCATTATGTTTTCAAAGTCGTCTGCTGCATTTGTTTTGTATTTAGGAAAGGGTTAATCATGTGAGTGCGGTGAATAATTCGAGAAACATCATAGGATACATTGTAACCAATGGGCTTAATAGTCTGGGAAAGTAGACATAAACACAGCCCCCAGGCCGTCAGCTCTTTCAGTGCTTTGATTTGTATTTGGGAAAGGGTTAATTATGTGACTGCGGTGAATAATTCGAGGAACATCATAGAATACATTGTAATCAATGGGCTTAATAGTCTTACTGGTAGCTCAGTTTGTAGCGACGAGAGCTGTCAATCCAGTGGTTGTGAGTTCGAACCACAGCTTGGCCAACAATCTTTTCGACGTTTGACAAAAGTCACTGTGACAATCGTCATTTTGTCTTACACCAAAGGGCCAACAGTCTATGTGTAAAAGCAGCCAGTTGCTTGGAAAGAATGATGTGTGGAGTACTGGTGTGAGAAAGCCAGGAAACACATGAGTAGGTGAACTGGCCTTGATATAACTGATTTTCTTTTAAAAAAACAGCGTTAAACCCCAATCAATCAACAAATCTGACTTACATATTGCTAAAAATCAGTGCATTCAACTCCAATTAACTTCAATCAACTATAATCAACTCCAATCCACTATAATCATCTCCAATAAACTCCAATCCACTATAATGAACCCCAATCAACTATAATCAACTATAATCAACATTAATCAACTCCAATCCACTATACTAATTATTGTTCTTACAGGGTTTTAGGATTGTTGAGGCCCACGACTGTTGGCACAAATCACTTACCCCACTAATGGAAGAGGTCAGACAAATGATGGGAAACCATCCAGTATATATTTCATTTGATATTGATGGACTGGATCCCAGTTTTGCTCCAGGAACAGGTTTGTGTGCAAGATAAACTTAAAATAGATTTAATTACTTCAAAATCATTCTGGGAAGTAGGAGAATTTTCTGTTGATAATTCTTTTTTATTATGTCTAATTGCATCGAGCATGTATACTGATATTGATCCCCTCCCTAATGTTTGGTGTCGTCCGTCTGTCTGTAGCCATAGCGAAAGCAAGATTGGAGGGATTTTATGAAAACTTCATGGAATTGACCACATGTCAAGTTTCACCAAGATTGCCCCCAGGATCACTAGACTTATGTCTCATATGTCCAGATAAGGAGGGAGTGTACAGCTCTTATCCCAACAATACCTTTTTAGCTCACCAGGGCACGAAGTTCTCAATGTTAGTGTTTGTAATCGCCTTTTGTCCGTCGTCCGTCGTCAACAATTGCCTTGTTAACACTCTACAGGTCTGATGGTCACGTGATTGTGTAAGAGTATGGACGTGTATTTTTTCCTCTCCTTAAAACTTTCTTAAAATGGTCAAAATGAAAGACTTAAAGGTGCGTTTAGGAGACACTATGTGATTTCGTATGTTATTAGTCGTCATATTTCATAGAGCATTGTGAGGATTTCTAATGGGAAAGTCAAAAAAGATTAATAAACGTAAACGTAATAGTGGTGGAAGCGATGACCGCCCAGCCAAAATAAACAATGGCGGACACGATGTTAGCGTAAGTGACTCTTTACATTCGGCAAACAATGTACTTTTCGAAGATGTTATTGTACATGATAATGTTTTCATAAATGAATCTGAATCTACTTCTACAAATCGTAACTCTTACAATACAATTGCCAATATGGATGCATCAGTAGGTCTTGTGGATTCTCAGGCGGGCGAAAGCGCTGATCACTCTACAACAACTTCTACTTCAACCTCATGTACTGATATCTTAAACTATCTGAAGCAGATGGATAAACGAATCATGGCTATAGACAACCGCCTAAGTACCCTCGATACATTGGAAAAGCAAGTGACAAATTTTGAGTCAGATTTGAAAAAACTGTGGACTCTTGTATATGACAATAATACTGTTATTCATGAAAAAACCAACAAGTTGACCGATGAAGTTGAGGGCTTAAACTATTCACTTAGCCAAGCCCAGGATGAAATATCGAAATTGAAAAGGGACAAGGTCAATATTGAGGACAATTTGTTGTATGTACAGTCTCAATCCATGAGAAATAATTTAATGTTTGCTAACATTCCGGAGTCTACACACGAGAAACCCGAGGACTGCGAGAGGCTAGTGCGTCAATTATTAACACATAAACTTCAACTTGCCCAAGAAATTGTTGACAGCATTAGTTTTGAGCGAGTACACAGGACGGGGGAGAAAGCGACGGTGGAGAACGTCAAGCCTAGAAATATTGTGGCAAAATTTTCATCGTTCAAAGATCGAGAGTTGGTACGCCGCGATAAAGTAAAGTTGAAAGGCACTAATATATTCATTTTTGAACAATTTCCGAAGGAGATTGCTGATCGTCGCAGATCCCTACTCCCCAAGCTGAAACAGGCGTTTAAGGACGGCAAACGAGCATGGTTAAGCTACGATACGTTGTACGTAGATGGCCGCCCAGTCCGATCTGGAAATCAATAGTACCACGCGGAGGGAGCCCGGCCGGGTAGCTCAATTGGTAGCGTATCTGACTCGTGATCTGGAGGTCACGGGTTCGATACCCGGTTGCGGCGCGTTCTTTCGGGCGATGTTTTCCATTGCCTCTCACCTCTGATCTATGTGAGAAAGTAGTCAGTGGCTTCGAAAGAATGTTGTGTAAGTACTGGTGTGGGAAAGCCAGGAAAACATGGGTAGGTGCACTGACCGCCGTGATATGACCAAAGCTGTTGAAAGCGGCGTTAAACTCCAAACAAACAAAAACAAAAAACCACGCGGAGGCTGAACTTAAAATCGCTTCGTGGAATGTACACGGGTTAACTAGGCATAAACTTGAAGATAATGACTTTATAAAATACTTGTGTGCGCATGATATTTTCTTTTTATACGAAACATGGGCTGATAGTTCTTCTAAAATTGATATTGACGGGTACAGCTGCTTCAATTTTTTCCGAAAATTTCAAAATAAACGTGCAAGACGATGTAGCGGAGGAGTTGCATTATACATCAGAAATTCTTTTGTAAATGGTGTATCTGTTGTGAGAAATCATTTTGACAGTGTTATTTGGTTAAAGCTTGACCAGTCTTTCTTTCATTTAGACAGTGATGTTTTTGTTTCAGGTATTTACATATGGCCAGAAAATTCTCCCATGTACAACGTAGTAAATGTCGATTTTTTTACATTGTTGCAAAATGACATTGCTGAGTTTCATTCACTAGGCAAAGTGTTTATTATAGGTGACTGGAATGCACGCACGGGTTCTCGTGCAGACTACATTGTATGTGATCGTAGCACGGATTTCATTGATGACGATAGTTATGTACCTGACATTCCATTGTCACGTGACTCCATTGATTGTGGGCGTAATACGTTTGGTTTAAACTTAATCGACCTTTGTAAATCTACCTGTATGCGAATAGCAAACGGTCGACTGTTTACAAGCAATGAGTTTACTTTTACTTGTCATACAGGGTCTAGTGTTATTGATTATTTATTGTTATATATGAATGACATGTATTGTGTAAATGAATTTAAAGTTTCTTCACTTTGTGAATGGTCGGATCATGCAAAGTTGTCCTTTAATATTATATGTAATACATCTATATCTATTTCTGAGGATGTTATAATCAATAATACACATACAAAATGGAATCCAGAACTTAAGGATAGTTTTCGAAGGGGGCTCATAGGAAAATTACCTGAATTTAACAACCTTGTCAATAGTATTGATATTACCGTTCCAGAATCGATAGACGCGAGTATTGATAAGTGTACGTCAATCATGCGTGAAATCGCGGATCCGCTTTTTTGTAAAACTAGTACTCATGTACAGCGACCATACGGGTACAATGTACACAATCAATTATGTAAACATGCAGACTGGTTCGATTACGAATGTCGTCAAGCACGGAATTCTTATATAAATGCGTTGAATAGTTTTAACCGGTTTAAATGTGCCGAAACACGACTTGATATGTGTTCAACGAAAACCTTTTATAAGAGATTAATTCGAAAGAAAAAGAGACTATATGAACTCACTAAATGTCGGCAAATAGTTAATTTACGGCATTCAAAGCCAAAGATTTCTGGCGACTGTTTAGTAAAAAACGCACAAATACAAGTAATTCTATTAATTTAGAGGACTTTCATCAATATTTTTCTTCGTTACAAAATGATCTTGTTACTGAAAATGAGGCAGAGTCAAACACGTTTTGTAACGAAAATGATTTCAATGAGACCCTTTGTAACTTTGAAGATTTAGACAAACCTATTACTGCTACTGAGGTCATAACAGCGATTCGAAGGCTTAAGACAAACAAGTCGTGTGCGGGAGATAATCTAATAAATGAATATTTTATACAATCTGTTGATATTCTAAGCGCTTATTTCGTTGACATATTCAATGCAATTCTAAATTCTGGTCATTTTCCTGTAAAATGGACATCGGGTATTCTCGTACCGCTATTTAAGAAAAACGACCCTTCTGATGTAAACAACTACAGAGGCATTACACTAGTGAGTTGTTTTTCTAAAGTTTTTACCAGTATTCTAAATAAACGTATAAGTACATGGATAAATGATAATGATATTGTCAGTGATGCACAATACGGGTTTAGGTCAGGTAGATCTACCGTAGATGCTATTTTTATATTAAATGCCATAATCAACAAAGTCCTCAATGATAAACGCAGATTATACTGTGGTTTTATCGACTTAAAGAAAGCTTTTGACAGTGTTAATCATTGCAATTTATGGTTTAAACTTTATAAACTAGGAATAAATGGTAAGCTACTTAGAATCATTAGAAATATGTATGCTTCTGTAAAAACTTGTGTAAAGGGATGTAACTCCTTTTCCGAATATTTTGAATGTGTAGTAGGTCTAAAGCAAGGAGAGGTTCTCTCCCCTGTTTTATTCTCTTTGTTCTTAGAAGATCTTGAACTATTTTTACAGAATGACCCCTCATGCGGACTAACCATTGACGAAATTGTGATAGTTATCATGTTATTTGCCGACGATATGGTCCTGTTTGGCAATTCACCAGCTGATTTACAAACTCGACTTGATTTGTTGAAATTGTACTGTGACCATTGGGGTCTTGTCGTTAACACTGACAAAACAAAGGCTATGGTCTTCCGTCGTAGAGGCAATACTAGACCGGATGAAGAGTGGCATTATGGAGGCTTAAACCTTGAAGTTGTTGATCAATTTAATTATCTTGGTACTGTTTTTAACTACACCGGTTCTTTCCGTTTAAACCAAGATACAATTGTTGGAAAAGGACTAAAGGCACTAAATGTATTAATGATTAACATAAGAAAGTATGATATAAAACTTCAATCCAATGTCAATTATTTGATTCTTTTGTAGGTTCTATCCTTAACTATGCATGTGAAGTTTGGGGTAATGGTGCTTTTAATAATATCGAAAAAGTTCATTTAAAGTTTTGTAAACGTGTTTTAAATGTTAAAAACTCTACTAGCACTCAATGTATTTACAGTGAACTCGGACGATATCCATTGTATGTGAATCGGTATTGTCGTATGATCAAATATTGGTGTAACATTGTGCATAGTGACAGTATTGTAGTGCAATATGTTTACAGTGATATGTTAGACCAACTAAATAGTCGAAGGACTAACTGGCTTGTAAACATTAAAACACTTTTAGATAATCATGGCTTTTCACATGTGTTCGATGATCCATTTAGTGTAAATTTGAAAAGTTTCCATTTGTTATTTAAAAAAAGAGTTCTTGATGTTTTCAAGCAATCTTGGTGTAACAAAATTGCATTACAAAACTCTATGGTCCTATACAAGGATTTTAAAAGCTCGATTGACTTCGAAATATATTTAGATGTTCTACCTTATAAGTTCAGACTTTCATTATCACGTCTACGGCTTTCTTCTCATCAGTTGAATATTGAGGTTGGTCGCCACGGTAGCAAAGAGTTGATAGGCACCGACGATTATGTTTACTATGTAACACAACTGATATTGAAGATGAGTTTCATCTTGTTCTAATTTGTCCAATTTACTTACATTTTAGAAAGCGTCACATTAAGCCATATTTCTACAAACGACCAAGTGTGCATAAATTTATAGAACTGATGCAATCTTCAAACAAATGTATTATCAAAAACCTAGGAAAATATGTTTATGAAGCACTTGCTTTGCGTAGTTCACTTAATGATTAGTAAAGTGTACCTTGTTAAACTGTCATAAAACACCGTTCGAATTTTTTAAGTAATAGCAATTGTTATAGTTAGATGTATTGAATAAATGTACTGCATGTACGTTCAACCTCCATTTTAAGATCTTAGGGAGGATAATTCGAGAGATTATTATTTACTTTTGTGTTCTGTAATTTTGTATTTTTTTTTACACATTCACGTAGGATATGTTATGTTAATATGTTTGTACGATGATGATCTGGATTTAAGATCAAATCAATAAACTTATGTTCTGTTCAAAAAAACTCTACAGGCTACATTTTGCATCTGATCTTCATAAGAGTTTATCAGAATATTCATCTCCACCATATCTTGGACAAGTCTGAAACTGGGCCATATTAGGTCAAAAACTAGATCACTAGGTCAAATTGATGTAAAGACCTTGAAATTTGGAGGCCGCATTTTTTACTTGAGCATGTTTGCTTCAGCAGCTTGAAATTTGGTCAGAATTTTTGTCCTAATGATATCTAGGTCAAGTTTTAATATGGGTCATATTGGGTAAAAAACAAGGTCACTAGGTCAAACTGAAGGAAAATCTTGTTAACTGCATTGGAGGTTGCATTTTTAACTTGAAAATATTAAAACTTTGTTTTGATGATATGTAGGCCACATTTAAATATGTGTCATGTACAGTCAAAAAGTAGGTCACAATGCCAAATTTAAGGAAAATCTTGTAAACACTCTAAGAGGCCGTATTCGGTCTAGTTCGAATATGGGTCAATATTGTCTCTAAAACTAAGTCACTTGAATTGAATTGAATTTTTATATCTTGACTGTCAATAGATACGATAAGCTCTCCAATTTAGTCTCTTTACTTTTAATATGTAATTATGCAAAATAATGTCTAGAAGAAAATGTCTGTATGTAGGAAAGTGCTTAACTCTGTCAGTCTTTCAGCGCCAATGGCAATTTTGAGGGTTTTGCAAATAATACAGATTCAGGTGAGTCAACTGGAAAAATCAAAATTGCTGTTCATCGGAAATAAGCATTGTTTGCCATTTAGATATTAACATATTCCGAAACACTTATTACAGGAAAAATGGAGTTGCCCTTGATTTGAACATGGAAAATATATGCTGAAAGAGTCAAGGATGAAACAAAGATTTTCACTTGCACTCATACAGACACATTTTGACTCCTCTATAGCAAACAACATACATTTGAAAACATTGTGACAAACGGGGAAATTCCTCTTATAAGCAATTTCTCCTTTTGACACAATATTTTAACCCTATTCAACCATTTTACTTTCTTATATAGAGATGTTCAATATGTCTGCCTAGATGACGTTTCAAAGTCAACTGCTGTAAATTTGTTATATGTGGGAAAGGGTTAAATAATAATTATGAAAAACACCCTTTATCTAAATCTCAGCTGTCTGTCTTTTATTTATCTTTTAGGAACTCCAGAAATAGGGGGACTCACCTCCATACAGGGATTAGAAATTGTCCGAGGATGCAGAGGCTTGAACATTGTGGGTGGGGATTTGGTGGAGGTCAGTGAAGTTTTCACATTGTTAATTTTGATTAAGCTATTTGAATGTAGTTTTCAACAGTAACTTTTCAGCTCACCAGTTGTGATGGCCTGATTGCTACGGCATCAGAAATAGAGAACAATGCCAAAATTAAAAAAAAATCTTGTCCAAAAATACTGGCCGGATTTATATTATTTGACACAAGTATTCCTATTTATTTGACCCTCAACCAAAATTCTTCAAATAATTCCAATCGGTATAAACAGAGACGTAAACAGATATCTTAGGTCTCTGGTTGAAAAACATGACCACGAGGGGGACCGAGATTGTTTTCGCAGTATGTGTATAATAAAATAGTAAAATCTTCTTGTACAACAGTACTGTCCCGATTTGAAAATAATTTGGCACAAATGTTCCTAGGGTGATCCGATACTAAGGTTGTTCAAATTATTATGATCTGTTGAAAAACATTTTTGTGAAGGAGCGGGGATTGTTTTTACTTGTATGTGTATAGTGAAAACTCAAACGATCTTATTGTCCAAAAGTGCTTGATTGATTTGAAAATAAATTGGGCTTCTTTTCCTTATATGTGTATATAGTGAAATTTAAAAAAAAAAAAATTCTTGTGCAAAAGCATTAGCCAGATTTGAAAATAATTTTCCATGAGTGTTTCTTGGGTCACCCTCTACCAAGATTATTTGAATAATTCCAATCCATTGCTAAACATTGAGGCCAAGGGACAGGGCTTGTTTTCCTTAAATGTATATATTTTTTGAAAATTTTAAAAATCTTCTTGATCCAAATTATATGTATTTATATGAACAAATATTAAAATAGGGGGTATACACATATAAGAATAAAAGGCATTTCCTTATATTTATATGAATGTGTGCATAAGGGGTATGTCTATACATTTATGTGAATAAGGGGTATGTCTATACATTTATGTGAATAAGGGGTAATGTCTATACATTTATGTGAATAAGCAGTATATCCATACATTTATGTGAATAAGCAGTATGTCTATACATGTATGTAAATAAAGGGTATGTCTATACATTTATGTGAATAAAGTGTATGTCTATCCATATATGTGAATAAGCAGTATGTCTATACATTTATGTGAATAAGGGGTATATCTATACATTTATGTGAATAAGGGGTATGTCTATACGATTATGTGAATAAGGGGTATATCTATACATTTATGTAAATAAGGGGTATGTCTATACATTTATAATTGATAAGGGGTATGTCTATACATTTATGTGAATAAGGGGTATGTCTGTACATTTATGTGAATAAGGGGTATGTCTATACATTTATGTGAATAAGGAGTATGTCTTTACATTATGTGAATAAGGGGTATATCTATACATTTATGTGAATAAGGGGTATGTCTATACATTTATGTTGATAAGGTGTATGTCTATACATGTATGTGAATAAGGGGTATGTCTATACATGTATATGAATAAGGGGTATGTCTATACATTTATGTGAATAAGGGGTATGTCTATACATTTATGTGAATAAGGAGTATGTCTATACATTTATGTGAATATGGGGTATGTCTATACATGTATGTGAATAAGCAGTATGTCTAGACATTTATGTGAATATGGAGTATGTTTATACATTTATGTTGATAAGGGGTATGTCTATACATTTATATGAATAAGGGGTATGTCGATATATTTATGTAAATAAGGGGTATGTCTATACATTTATGTTGATAAGGGGTATGTCTATACATTTATATGAATAAGGGGTATGTCTATACATTTATGTGAATAAGGGGTATGTCTATACGATTATGTGAATAAGGGGTATATCTATACATTTATGTAAATAAGGGGTATGTCTATACATTTATAATTGATAAGGGGTATGTCTATACATTTATGTGAATAAGGGGTATGTCTGTACATTTATGTGAATAAGGGGTATGTCTATACATTTATGTGAATAAGGAGTATGTCTTTACATTATGTGAATAAGGGGTATATCTATACATTTATGTGAATAAGGGGTATGTCTACACATTTATGTTGATAAGGGGTATGTCTATACATGTATGTGAATAAGGGGTATGTCTATACATGTATATGAATAAGGGGTATGTCTATACATTTATGTGAATAAGGGGTATGTCTATACATTTATGTGAATAAGGAGTATGTCTATACATTTATGTGAATATGGAGTATGTCTATACATTTATGTGAATAAGCAGTATGTCTAGACATTTATGTGAATAAGGAGTATGTTTATACATTTATGTTGATAAGGGGTATGTCTATACATTTATATGAATAAGGGGTATGTCCATATATTTATGTAAATAAGGGGTATGTCTATACATTTATGTTGATAAGGGGTATGTCTATACATTTATATGAATAAGGGGTATGTCGATATATTTTTGTGAGTAAGGGGTATGTTTATACATTTATGTTGATAAGGGGTATGTCTATACATGTATGTGAATAAGGGGTATGTCTATACATGTATGTGAATTATGGGTATGTCTTAACATTTTTGTGAATAAGCAGTATGTCTATACATTTATGTGAATAAGGGGTATGTCTATACATTTATGTTGATAATGGGTATGCTTATACATTTATGTGAATAAGGGGTATGTCTATGCATTTATTTGAATAAGGGGTATGTCTATACATTTATGTGAATAAGGGGTATGTCTATATATTTATGTGAATAAGGGGGTATGTCTATACATTTATGTGAATAAGGGGTATGTCTATACATTTATGTTGATTAGGGGTATGTCTATACATTTATGTTGATAAGGGGTATGTCTATACATGTATGTGAATAAGGAGTATATCTATACATTTATGTGAATAAGGGGTATGCTTATACATATATGTTGATAAGGGGTATGTCTATACATTTTTTTGAATAAGGGGTATGTCTATACATTTATATGAATAAGGGGTATGTCGATATATTTTTGTGAGTAAGGGGTATGTTTATACATTTATGTTGATAAGGGGTATGTCTATACATGTATGTGAATAAGGGGTATGTCTATACATGTATGTGAATTATGTGTATGTCTTTACATTTATGTGAATAAGCAGTATGTCTATACATTTATGTGAATAAGGGGTATGTCTATACATTTATGTTGATAAGGGGTATGCTTATACATTTATGTGAATAAGGGGTATGTCTATGCATTTATTTGAATAAGGGGTATGTCTATACATTTATGTGAATAAGGGGTATGTCTATACATTTATGTGAATAAGGGGGTATGTCTATACATTTATGTGAATAAGGGGTATGTCTAAACATTTATGTGAATAAGGGGTATGTCTATACATTTATGTTGATTAGGGGTATGTCTATACATTTATGTTGATAAGGGGTATGTCTATACATGTATGTGAATAAGGAGTATATCTATACATTTATGTGAATAAGGGGTATGCTTATACATTTATGTTTATAAGGGGTATGTCTATACATTTTTTTGAATAAGGGGTATGTCTATACATTTATGTGAATAAGGGGTGTGTCTATACATTTATGTGAATAATGGGTATGTCTATACATTTATGTAAATAAGGGGTATGTCTATACATTTATGTTGATAAGGGGTATGTCTATACATTTATGTGAATAAGGGGTATGTCTATACATTTATGTGAATAAGGGGTATGTATAAACATTTATGTGAATAAGGGGTATGTCTATACATTTATGTTGATAAGGGGTATGTCTATACATTTATGTTGATTAGGGGTATGTCTATACATTTATGTGAATAAGGGGTATGTCTGTACATGTATGTGACTAAGGGGTATATCTATACAATTATGTGATTAAGGGGTATATCTATACAATTATGTGAATAAGGGGTATGTCTATACATTTATGTGTATAAGGAGTATGTCTATACATTTATGTTGATAAGGGGTATGTCTATACATTTATGTGAATAAGGAGTATGTCTATATATTTATGTGAATAAGGGGTATGTATATACATTTATGTTAATAAGGGGTATGCCTATACATTTATGTTGATAAGGGGTATGTCTATACATTTATGTTGATTAGGGGTATGTCTATACATTTATGTGAATAAGGGGTATGTCTTTACATGTATGTGAATAAGGTGTATATCTATACAATTATGTGAATAAGGGGTATATCTATACAATTATGTGAATAAGGGGTATATCTATACATGTATGTGAATAAGGGGTATGCTTATACATTTATGTTGATAAGGGGTATGTCAATACATTCACATATCTGTCGTCTGTCAATAACACAGGTGATGTAATGTTATGTTCCTTCAAAGTCCTCTTGTTTTTATTTCAGGTTTCACCGCCTTATGACTTGAGTGGCTCTACGGCTCTACATGGTGCCAATCTGTTGTTTGAAATGCTGTGTGTTTTACCCAACGTCAAGTTTCAAAGCCAATCTAAATAGGCTATCAGAATATCCATGTCCCACAAAAACATATAGGCATAGATAGTTTGTTTCACAACTCAATCTTATTATTTTTATGTCACTTGTGCACGAAGCTATTGTGATCACATTTTTTCCAGCATCCGTCCGGCGTCTACAATTGCATTGTTAACACTCTACAGGCTACAGTTTGCATCCGATCTCCATGAAAGTTTATAAGAACATTCATCTCCATCAAATCTTGATGGAAACGTTCGAAACTGGGCCATATGAGGCCAGAAACTAGGTCACAATGTCAAATTGAAGGAAAATCTTGTTAACACTCTGGGGGGCTGCAATTTTAACTTGAGAATGTTAAAACCTTTATCAGAATGTTTGTCTTGATGATACATAGGCCAAATTCGAATATGGGGTCAAAATCTTGTTAACACTCTAGAGTGCAACATTTTTGGGTCCCTATTTTTAGATCACCTGAGCCGAAGGCTCAAGGTGAGCTATTCTGATCACTTTTTGTCCGTCGTCCGTCCGTCCGTCCGGCGTTAACTTTTAGCTTTAAACATCATCTCCTCCCAAACTCCAAGGACAATTTCCGTGAAACATCACAGGACTGTTCCTCTGGTTGGCCTCTTTCAAAGTTGTTCAAAGATTTAAATTCCATTGAGAACTTTGGTTGCTGCGGCATCAGAAAGGGGACAAAATGTCCAAACTTTAAAAATCTTCTCCTCCGAATCTGCCTGTCAGATTCAAATAATATATCTATAGGTGCTACCTATTTACGAAAAAACGCAAGATAATTATAAACACAAATTAAAGAACATACTTTGGCCATACAAAAAGGATTTATAAGTAATTGACTAGACAATAATAATGTTAATGTCATGTTTCTTGCATTATCAAAACATATTTGGAATTCGTATTGCTGTCGTCTATTATTACGAACAGAAAATAATAAAGTAAAAACTTTCAGAAAATCAAGGAATACATTTATAATGAACGAGGTTAAAACATGAGGGCCAAGATGATCCTTAATCGATCACCTGCATTATGGTAAAGAAGCAAATAGATCAGCCCTTTTCTGATGCCATCTGGCGACTACCTTTTTCAACCAGTCAATATGATTGGAACAAATTATGTAAGGGGTCACATTTCTGCTAAACCCTTTCCCTATTAGAGACAATTTCTGAGGCCTATGCAACAGACGATTTAGGAAAAGATTGTCACCAAAAGAACAATTGCTCCTTATGAGAAAGTTATCCTTTTGCCACAATGTTTGATAAATAATTATACTTTGAATGAGTGTGGCAATAGCTCATGTATAAGAATTTGGGGTCTTTCATGTTGATACCACTTTTTTTGCGGGAAACGACGTCGCTCCATTGACGTTACGCCAAGATGAAGTGTAACGGAAATGACGTCACATCCTTCTTTGGCAACGATACAGTCAAAATTTAGGTTCGGGCGTAGAAGGCTAATGCTGTCGGTATTTTGACGAACGGGAAAACATATTTATGTTATTATGTTTTAACTTTTCGTACACATGTTTATTCCCACATAACACAGCATTTTAATGATCTTAAATATAAATAAAAAAAAAATGATTAAAAAGAACGACAATAATTTTCAATCCGTGTTTTTCCGCTCATTTAATACATACCCAAAATACCGATTTTAAAAAAAATTATTAAAAAGACGACAATAATTTTCAATCCGTGTTTTTCTGCTCATTTTATACATACCCAAAATACCGATTTAAAAAAATGATTAAAAAGACGACAATAATTTTCAATCTGTGTTTTACGTCTGCCTTTTATACATATCCAAAATGGCGGCCCCCATGGATTTTTCCAGTTTCATTTCAGAAAGCTTCATAGGTTATTGAAAAAAAAAAAAAAAAAAAAAAATCTCACACGCGTTAACTATAAGCGAAAAAACCCATTCATGGGGTTTTTTCGTATAATTTGGTAGAAATGTTCCTTGGGTGACCCTCTATAAAAATTGTTCAAGCCATACTGATTGGGCGAAAAACATGGCAGTCAGGCGGCATCAAAAAAGGGGCAAAATGACAAAATTTGAAAATTCCATTTTTAGCTCACCTGAGCTTTGCTCAAGGTGAGTTATTGTGATCGCCTTTTGTCCGGCGTCCGTCGTCCATCGTGCGTCGTCCGTCGTCCATCGTGCGTCGTCCGTCGTGCGTCGTCCGTCGTCCGTCGTGCGTCGTGCGTCAACTTCTTCTCCTCAGTAACCAGTGGGTCAATTGGGATGAAACTTCACAGAAAGCATCCTCTCAATGACCTCACCAGATTTCCTTCAAATTTTTGGGATCCATGCATAATTCTGGTTTCCATGGCAACGAAATGAAGAAAACTTGAAAATTCTTCTTCTCCCAAACTGGTTGGCAGATTTGCAAATAATTTTGTAGAAATGTTCCTTGGATGATCCTCTGTCAGATTCCTTCAAGCCATGTTGATTTGTCGAAAAACATGGCCGCCAGGGGGGGCGGGGCTATTTTGCCTTATATGGCTATAGTGAAAACTTAAAAAATCTTCTTCTCCCAAACTGGTTGGCAGATTTTCAAATAATTTTGTAGAAATGCTCATTGGATGACCCTCTATCAGATTCCTTCAAGCCATGTTGATTGGTCAAAAAACATGGCCGCCAGGGGGCGGGGCTATTTTGCCTTATATGGCTATAGTGAAAACTTAAAAAATCTTCTCCTCCGAATGTGTCAGGCCGATTTTCAAATAATTTTGTAGAAATGTTCCTTGGATGACCCTCTATCAAATTCCTTCAAGCCAAGTTGATTGGTAAAAAAACATGGACGCCAGGGGGGGCGGGTCTATTTTGCCTTATATGGCTATTGTGAAAACTTAAAAAAATCTTCTTCTCCAAAAGTGTCAGGCCGATTTTCAAATAATTTTGTAGGAATGTTCCTAGGGTGACCCTCTATCAGATTCCTTCAAGCCAAGTTGATTGGTCGGAAACTATGGCCGCTTATATAGCTAAAGTGAAAAAAAAAATCAGGTGAGCGATTCCAGGGCCATCATGGCCCTCTTGTTATGAAAGTGCTTGTCTGATTTTAAGAAAATATCATATGAATCTTACTGTAATGATCCTCTATTTAATTTGATTAAGGCGTTTTGATTGGTTACACAATCATAGCAACCAGGCGTCATCTCAAAAGGGGTAAATTGAACTTTTAGCTACAAATGACAACCAACTCCTACCATTCCAATAGACCAATTTCCACAAAACATCACAGGAATGTTCCTTTGGTGGTCCTCTTTCAAAATTGTTCAAAGATTAAAATTCCAATGAGAACTTTGATTGCTGCGGCATCAGAAAGGGGACAAAATGTCCAAACTTTAAAAATCTTCTCCTCCTCAGATTCAAATATAATTTGGTAGAAATGTTCCTTGGGTGACCCTCTATAAAAATTGTTCAAGGCATACTGATTGGTCGAAAAACATGGCAGTCAGGCGGCATCAGAAAAGGGGCAAAATGACAAAATTTGAAAATTCCATTTTTATGAAAGTGTTTGTCTGATTTTAAAAAAATATAATACGAATCAAGAATGTTCCTTTGGTGGTCCTCTTTCAAAATTGTTCAAAGATTTAAATTCCATTGATAACTTTGGTTGCTGCGGCATCAGAAAGTGAGAAAAATACCCAAATTTTAAAATCCTTTTCCTCCATAATCTACTTGTGCGATTGCAAGATAATTTGGTAGAAATGTTCCTTAAGTGACAAAAACTTTATAATTCCATTCTTATTAAAGTTCTTGTTAGATTTCAAGATATAAATGGCCTTTACTGATAAGCTGTTTCTTGAGAAGTGTCCACTCCTTTGCAGTTTCATTTACACTCCCTGATAAAATTTTCCCAGATATTTGCAGTTAAATATTTGCTACTAATTTACTATCAATTAGGTGATCGATTTAGGGCCATCTTGGCCCTCTTGTTATAGTAATGGACCATATAAAGACTATTTGAAATTGTTTAACCAGGTATTGTGCATGTTTTGGGTTTTTTCCCCCAAAATTATTATTATTTCACGTCCCCTTGAACTTATCGACTTTTATCTGAGCTTGTATCATACTTGTAAATGTTTATCTGCGAAAAGTGATATATTTTATTGAGATATTAAAAGTGAACTTTTAGTCAGAACAGCCTTTGTGTTTCTTTTCTACTTGCCCGAAGCACTGATTTCCTTTTCTACTTGCCCGAAGCACTGGTTTCCTTTTCTACTTGCCCGAAGCACTGATTTCCTTTTCTACTTGCCCGAAGCACTGATTTCCTTTTCTACTTGCCCGAAGCACTGATTTCCTTTTCTACTTGCCCGAAGCACTGATTTTCTTTTCTACTTGCCCGAAGCACTGATTTTCTTTTCTACTTGCCCGAAGCACTGATTTTCTTTTCTACTTGCCCGAAGCACTGATTTCCTTTTCTACTTGCCCGAAGCACTGATTTTCTTTTCTACTTGCCCGAAGCACTGATTTTCCATTTCTACTTAACTTAACCAACGATTGACATGCATTTTGCCTTTGTGTTCCTTTTCTTCTTGCCCCAACCAATGATTTTCATTTTCTACTTAAAATAACCAACGATGTGGAAGACAGTGGTGCAGTGGAAGACAGTGGTGCAGAGGTAGAGCGTCGGCCTCTCACATCAAAGGTCCCTGGTTCGAGTCCCGTGATGAGCGGGTCCTGACTTTGGGATTTTTCCACACAATCGGCGAGAGTACTGGTTAAGTAGACATCGATCGTGATTAATATAAGCTTAAAGCTTGTTTCGCAATCGATTTAAAATAAATAAGTTTAAAGTTTAAACCAACGATTGACATGCATTTTGCCTTTGTGTTCCTTTTCTTCTTGCCCCAACCAATGATTTTCCTTTTCTACTGAACTTAACCAACGATTGACATGCATTTTGCCTTTGTGTTCCCAGAGTTTTAATTCAATCTTCATGACATTTTTTTCAGTTTGATTGTCTTGATGATATTTATGCAAAGTTCAAATATAGGTCATAATGTCAACTTTGAAAAAGATCTTGTGGACAATCTAGAGGCCTCATTTTTTGAATCCAGAATCTTATAGCTTTGTGTATTTGAATATGGGTCATGTCGTTCCCAAAGCTAGGTCACTAGGCAACATTGAAGGGAAATCTTGATAACTGCCTGGTAGCTGCATTTTAAGTTTGAGCATATTGTATCTTTGTAAGAATGATTAACATGATACTTTCTAAGCTAAGTTTGAAAATTGGTCATATCTGTTCAAAAACTATATCACTAGTTTTTGAAAAGAATATTTTAACACTTTGTAAGTCTGATGTTTAACAAAATCATGTTGAAACGATGTCAGAATTAAATCTAGGCCATGTTTGAATAATTAAGGGCCATGTTTGAATAATTATGGGCCATGTTTGAATAAGTATGGACCATGTTTGAATAATTATGGGCCATGTTTGAAAAATTAAGGGCCATGTTTGAATAATTAAGGGCCATGTTTGAATAATTATGGGCCATGTTTGAATAATTATGGGCTATGTTTGAATAAATATGGGCCATGTTTGAATAATTAAGAGCCAAGTTTGAATAATTAAGGGCCATGTTTGAATAATTATGGGCCATGTCCAGTCAAAAACTAGGAAATAGGGAAAATTTAAGAAAAACCTTGTTAGCACTATAACCTTTATGTTTAGCATGGTGGAGCTTTGTCAGAATGTTTTCTTGGAGATATCCGGGCTAAGTTCCAATGTGGTTCATGTCGGGTTTAAAAAAAAGGTCACTTGGCCAAATTGGAGGAAAATCTTGTCAACACTGTCGACACCGCATTTTTGACTTCAGCAACTTGAAACGTTATCAGAATGTTGGTGTTCATAAAATATGTAGCCAGTTTCGAATATTGGGTATGCTGGGTCAAACACTAGACAACATTGAATGACAATCTTGATGACACCCTGGAAGTCACATTTATAGTTTGAGCAGGATGAATCTTTGTCAAAACATCTAGTCTTAGTTCAAATTCGGGTCATATGGAGTGGAAAAAAAACCAGGGTCAGTATAGGGCACACTTAAGAACAAATATCACATTGCATAACTCAGGGGAGCGATCCAGGGCCATAATGGCAAACTTGTTTATTTGAAAATGTTAAACCAAATGTCTGACCCGTCAAGCTAAAGATGTGATGGAGTATCTTTATGTACTATAATGTCAGACCCGTCAATGTAGAGATGTGATGGAGTATCTTTATGCACTATACTGCCTGATCCGTCGAGCTAGAGATATGAGTGAGTATCTTTATGCACTATAATGTCTGACCCGTTGAGCCAAAAATGTGACTGAGTATCTTTATGCACTATAATAATGTCTGACCCGTTGAGCTATAGATATGACGGAGTATCTGTATGCACAATAATGTCTGACCCGTTGAGCTATAGATGTGACGGAGTATCTGTATGCACTATAATGTCTGACCCGTCTAGCCATAGATATGACGGAGTATCTGTATGCACAATAATGTCTGACCCGTTGAGCTATAGATGTGACGGAGTATCTGTATGCACTATAATGTCTGACCCGTTGAGCTATAGATGTGACGGAGTATCTTTATGCACAATAATGTCTGACCCATCGAGCTATAGATGTGACGGAGTATCTGTATGCACAATAATGTCTGACCCGTCGAGCTATAGATGTGACGGAGTATCTGTATGCACAATAATGTCTGACCCGTCGAGCTATATATGTGACGGAGTATCTGTATGCACTACAATGTCTGACCCGTTGAGCTATAGATGTGACGGATTATCTGTATGCACTATAATGTCTGACCCGTTGAGCTATAGATGTGACGGAGTATCTGTATGCACTATAATGTCTGACCCGTTGAGCTATAGATGTGACGGAGTATCTGTATGCACTATAATGTCTGACCCGTTGAGCTATAGATGTGACGGAGTATCTGTATGCACTATAATGTCTGACCCGTTGAGCTATAGATGTGACGGAATATCTTTATGCATAAAAATGTCTGACCCGTCGAGCTATAGATGTGACGGAGTATCCTTATGCACTATAATGTCTGACCCGTCGAGCTATAGATGTGACGGAGTATCTGTATGCACTACAATGTCTGACCCGTCGAGCTATATATGTGACTGAGAATCTTTATGCACTATAATGTCTGACCCGTCTAGCTATAGATGTGACTGAGTATCTTTATGCACTGTAATGTCTGACTCGTCTAGCTATAGATGTGACGGAGTATCTGTATGCACTGCAATGTCTGACCCGTCTAGCTATAGATGTGACTGAGTATCCTTATGCACTATAATGTCTGACCCGTCGAGCTATAGATGTGACGAGGTATCTTTATGCACTATAATGTCTGACCCGTCGAGCTATAGATGTGACTGAATATCTTTATGCACTGTAATGTCTGACTCGTCTAGCTATAGATGTGACGGAGTATCTTTATGCACTACAATGTATGACCCGTCTAGATATACATGTGACGGAGTATCTGTATGCACTATAATGTCTGACCCGTCGAGCTATACATGTGACGGAGTATCTTTATGCACTATAATGTCTGACCCGTCGAGCTATAGATGTGACGGAGTATCTGTTTGCACAATAATGTCTGACCCGTTGAGCTATAGATGTGACGGAGTATCTTTAGGCACTACAATGTCTGACCCGTCTAGCTATAGATGTGACTGAGTATCTTTATGCACTATAATGTCTGACCCGTCGGGCTATAGATGTGACGGAGTATCTGTATCCACTGCAAAGTCTGACCCGTCTAGCTATAGATGTGACGGAGTATCTTTATGCATTATAATGTGTCACCCGTCGACCTATATATGAGACGGAGTATGTGATGGAACTATATCTTTTATCACTATAATGTGAAAGCCGTCGAGCTAGAGATTTGATTTAGTAGTATTATTCCCTATAATGTCGGACCCGTTGTGCTAGAGATGTGATTGTGTGTCTTTATTCACTATAATGTCAGAGCCGTTGAGCTAGAGATGTGATGGTGTGTCCTATTCGCTATAATGTCAGACCCGTTTTGCTAGAGATGTGATGGTGTGTCTTTAGTCACTATAATGTCAGACCCGTTGAGCTAGAGGTGTGATTGTGTGTCTTTATTAACTATAATGTCAGACCCGTTTTGCTAGAGATGTGATGGTGTGTCTTTAGTCACTATAATGTCAGACCCGTTTTGCTAGAGATGTGATGGTGTGTCTTTAGTCACTATAATGTCAGACCCATTGAGCTAGAGGTGTGATTGTGTGTCTTTATTCACTATAATGTCAGACCCGTTTTGCTAGAGATGTGATGGTGTGTCTTTATTCACTATAATGTCAGACCCGTTTTGCTAGAGATGTGATGGTGTGTCTTTATTCACTATAATGTCAGACCCGTTGTGCTAGAGATGTGATGGTGTGTCTTTATTCACTATAATGTCAGACCCTTTCAGCTAGAGATGTGATGGTGTGTCTTTATTCACTATAATTTCAGACCTGTTTTGCTAGAGATGTGATGGTGTGTCTTTATTCACTATAATGTCAGACCCGTTGTGCTAGAGATGTGATGGTGTGTCTTTATTCACTATAATGTCAGACCCTTTGAGCTAGAGATGTGATGGTGTGTCTTTATTCACTATAATGTCGGACCCGTTTTACTAGAGATGTGATGGTGTGTCTTTATTCACTATAATGTCGGACCCGTTTTGCAAGAGATGTGATGGTGTGTCTTTATTCACTATAATGTCCGACCCGTTAAGCTAGAGGTGTGATGGTGTGTCTTTATTCACTATAATGTCGGACCCGTTGTGCTAGAGATGTGATGGTGTGTCTTTATTCACTATAATGTCAGACCCGTCAAGCTAGAGGTGTGATGGTGTGTATTTATTCACTATAATGTCGGACCCGTAGTGCTAGAGATGTGATGCTGTGTCTTTATTCACTATAATGTCGGACCCGTAGTTGTAGAGATGTGATGGTGTGTCTTTATTCACTATAATGTCGGACCCGTCAAGCTAGAGGTGTGATGGTGTGTCTTTATTCACTATAATGTCGGACCCGTTTTGATAGAGGTGTGATGGTGTGTCTTTATTCACTATAATGTCAGACCCGTAGTACTAGAGATGTGATGGTGTGTCTTTATTCACTATAATGTCGGACCCGTAGTGCTAGAGATGTGATGGTGTGTCTTTATTCACTATAATGTCAGACCCGTAGTGCTAGAGATGTGATGGTGTGTCTTTATTCACTATAATGTCGGACCCGTAGTACTAGAGATGTGATGGTGTGTCTTTATTCACTATAATTTCGGACCCGTAGTGCTAGAGATGTGATGGTGTGTCTTTATTCACTATAATGTCGGACCCGTAGTACTAGAGATGTGATGGTGTGTCTTTATTCACTATAATGTCGGACCCGTAGTGCTAGAAGTGTGATGGTGTGTCTTTATTCACTATAATGTCAGACCCGTTGTGCTAGAGATGTGATTGTGTGTCTTTATTCACTATAATGTCAGACACGTTGTGCTAGAGATGTGATTGTGTGTCTTTATTCACTATAATGTCAGACCCGTCAAGCTAGAGGTGTGATGGTGTGTCTTTATTCACTATAATGTCGGACCCGTCAAGCTAGAGATGTGATGGAATATCTTTATTCACTATAATGTCAGACCCGTTGTGCTAGAGATGTGATGGTGTGTCTTTATTCACAATAATGTCAGACCCGTTGTGCTAGAGATGTGATGGTGTGTCTTTATTCACTATAATGTCGGACCCGTAAATGTAGAGGTGTGATAAAGTGTCTTTATTTACTATAATGTCGGACCCGTTTTGCTAGAGGTGTGATGGTGTTTTTTTTATTCACTATAATGTCAGACCCGTTGTGATAGAGATGTGATTGTGTGTCTTTATTCACTATAATGTCGGACCCGTTGTGCTAGAGATGTGATGGTGTGTCTTTATTCACTATAATGTCAGACCTGTTATGCTAGATATGTGATGGTGTGTCTTTATTCACTATAATGTCAGACCCGTTGTGCTAGAGATGTGATGGTGTTTCTTTATTCACTATAATGTCGGACCCGTTATGCTAGAGATGTGATGGTGTGTCTTTATTCACTATACTGTCAGACCCGTTGTGCTAGAGATGTGATGGTGTGTCTTTATTCACTATAATGTCATACCCGTCGAACTAGAGGTGTGATTGTGTGTCTTTATTCACTATAATGTCGGACCCGTAGTACTAGAGATGTGATGGAATATCTTTATTCACTATAATGTCAGACCCGTTGTGCTAGAGATGTGATGGTGTGTCTTTATTCACTATAATGTCAGACCCGTTGTACTAGAGATGTGATGGTGTTTCTTTATTCACTTTAATGTCAGACCCGTTGTGCTAGAGATGTGATGGTGTGTCTTTATTCACTATAATGTCAGACCCGTTGTGCTAGAGATGTGATGGTGTGTCTTTATTCACTATAATGTCGGACCCGTAGTACTAGAGATGTGATTGTGTGTCTTTATTCACTATAATGTCGGACCCGTAGTGCTAGAGATGTGATGGTGTGTCTTTATTAACTATAATGTCGGACCCGTAGTATTAGAGATGTGATGGTGTTTCTTTATTCACTATAATGTCGGACCCGTTGTGCTAGAGATGTGATGGTGTGTCTTTATTGACTATAATGTCAGACCCGTTGTGCTAGAGATGTGATGGTGTATCTTTATTCACTTTCATGTCAGACCCGTTGTGCTAATGATGTGATGGTGTGTCTTTATTCACTATAATGTCAGGCCTGTTGTGCTAGAGGTGTGATGGTGTGTCTTTATTCACTATAATGTCAGACCCGTCAAGCTAGAGGTGTGATGGTGTGTCTTTATTCACTATAATGTTAGACCCGTTGAGCTAGAGGTGTGATGGTGTGTCTTTATTCACTATAATGTTAGACCCGTTGAGCTAGAGGTGTGATGGTGTGTCTTTATTCACTATAATGTTAGACCCGTTGAGCTAGAGGTGTGATGGTGTGTCTTTATTCACTATAATGTTAGACCCGTTGAGCTAGAGGTGTGATGGTGTGTCTTTATTCACTATAATGTTAGACCCGTTGAGCTAGAGGTGTGATGGTGTGTCTTTATTCACTATAATGTTAGACCCGTTGAGCTAGAGGTGTGATGGTGTGTCTTTATTCACTATAATGTTAGACCCGTTGAGCTAGAGGTGTGATGGTGTGTCTTTATTCACTATAATGTTAGACCCGTTGAGCTAGAGGTGTGATGGTGTGTCTTTATTCACTATAATGTTAGACCCGTTGAGCTAGAGGTGTGATGGTGTGTCTTTATTCACTATAATGTTAGACCCGTTGAGCTAGAGGTGTGATGGTGTGTCTTTATTCACTATAATGTTAGACCCGTTGAGCTAGAGGTGTGATGGTGTGTCTTTATTCACTATAATGTTAGACCCGTTGAGCTAGAGGTGTGATGGTGTGTCTTTATTCACTATAATGTTAGACCCGTTGAGCTAGAGGTGTGATGGTGTGTCTTTATTCACTATAATGTTAGACCCGTTGAGCTAGAGGTGTGATGGTGTGTATTTATTCTCTATAGTGTTAGACCCGTTGAGCTAGAGGTGTGATGGTGTGTCTTTATTCACTATAATGTTAGACCCGTTGAGCTAGAGGTGTGATGGTGTGTATTTATTCTCTATAGTGTCAGACTTGTATCACAATTACAGTGATGAGTCAAGAGTGAGATTAGTGGTAAACCACGCCTGAATGCGATAGTCCGTGTTTCGTCGGTAATACCGCTAGCCTGTGTTACATTATAGAATGCGATAGGTCCGTGTTTCGTAGGTAATACCGCTAGCCTGGGTTACATTATAATCCCGAATAGTTTGTTATGTAACGCTGGCGTTCATGAACTCTCCGATACCTATTGTATTATGATTATACAGTGCCGCCTCTCCAGAACAACATCTTGCTGTTTTATGGTGGTGTCGCTCTACACAGGTGAATATTTTCCCTGATAAAACACTGTTTGACACCCCTGATGAAAACCACTATACAAAACATAGTCGGAAAGGGATAATAACTCGGAACAAGCAATTACTCATTTCCCCACAGAGTTTTTCGACCTCAATTACGAATATATTTTGTGTCCATTGTTCATATACTTTCAAGTTTTCATCCGTGTGGTGAAAGATAACCAAATACCACATACGGACGCTTTTTGACGTCTCTAAAGCATACTACTTTTGCCACAATGTTTTTTTTGGTTTGTTTAACCTTATTTTATAATCATACTTTCATATATAGAGAGTTTTCATATTTTTACGTAGATGTGTTCCAAATCGTGTCGTTATGAAATCTTGTACTCAAATGAAAACCACTATGCAACACATAGTAGGAAGGGGAAAATAACTCGGGACAAGCAATTACCCTTTTCCCCACAGTGTTTTCAACCTGAATTACGAATATATGTTTTGTCCGTTTTTCATGTACTTTCAAGTTTTCATCCGTGTGGTAAAAGATAACCAAATACCACATACACACGATCTTTCGTCTCTGAAGCATAGTTACTTTTGCCACAATGTTTTTTTGTGGTTTTTCTTTTTCAACCCTATTTTATAATCATACTTTCATATTTAGAGGTTTTTCATATGTTTGCGTAGATGTGTTCCAAGTCGTGCCGTTATGAAATCTTGTTTTCAATTGAATTCATATTTTTTGCCACACGTACCTATCTAGGTGTGAAATCGGCTCAAAGAAATCAATATATTTTCCCTATTGTTTTAAATCCCACTCAGTAATTAACCCGTTCCCACATACAGACGCGTTTTGACGCCTCTGCAACAGTCGACTTTTGAAAACAGTGTGTCAAATGGAGAATTTACTCCTTATGTACTCAACTTTATTCCTTAATAATACTTTCATTTAAAGGCTTTTTCCATATTTGTGTTGTTATGATTTGTTTTATGTGGGAAAAAAGGTTAGGGCACTATTACATGTGTTTATTGTTAAATTCGTCATAGATAAGGTAAATACATCATTGTGATAAAGCAACTATTGACTTTTACATCAACGACCCACAGTCGGGAGTCATTGTATATAACAATGGTATATTCTCCGTTTCCGCACAATGATATTTCCAAAAGTCGTTTCCTTAATAGACGGTAAGCTACAAGGTCACGTGAGGTAAAGGGTAAAACCCGCAGTCAATGTTCCGGATAGTTGATCGTCTATAGACAAGTTCCATTATATAGCAACGACGGTTAACATTGACAAGGCGAAAGCAAATAAGATAGACAATAGCTTATACTTATATTCATATGAATTAGGATTTATATAAAAGCTAATTGCATAAAATTTCATATTTGAAGTTTCAATATTAAAATACATTGTGTACTTCATTAGGGTGTGTCAACAGTTTCATTATAAACGATGGTTGGAAGTGCTATTTGATGTAAATACACCTCTATGGGACCTCACGGTAAGTTCGGCATTTCTTTAGTTCATTTTACGTACGGATGTGTGTGTGTCTGTTTACAAATATATAGTTACTATTCATCAGAAACATAACCAACAAGTCACATAACAAGAAAATGCGCCTTTGCATTAACGAGGTTCAGGTTTTCTCCAGTTTAGCAAATCAGTGCGTTCCGTTTCAGTTCGATAAATAAAACAAACAAAAATTCTGTTTACAATTGAGGCATTATTAGCACCTTAAAGCCAAACGCCTTGAAGATGGATTTACTTCAGTTCTAATACCACGATAGTTCAGTTATTTCAGTTTTTCGACCACGGTAGTTCGGTTATTTCAGGTTTACGATCACAGTAGTTCAGTTATTTCAGTTTTACGACCACGGTAGTTCAGTTATTTCAGTTTTACGACCACGGTAGTTCAGTTATTTCAGTTTTACTACCACGGTAGTTCAGTTATTTCAGTTTTACGACCACGGTAGTTCAGTACTTTCTGTTTTACGACCATCTTAGTTCAGTTATTCAAGTTTTACGACCACTGTAGTTCAGTTATTTCACGACAGGCCATTAGTGACAGACGAATGCAGTTGGCCAAACTGACTTTTTTCAATGCAGTTAAATCTGTGCTAAAGACCACCTTTTTTTATAGCAATTCCCTGTCTATAACAACCACACTTTTAGTAACCCAATTACTCATTTCCTGCATGAGTTACCCTGTTATTAAAGACCACCTGTGAACAAAGACCAAGTTGGTCTCTTCCTATAGGTGGTCCTTAAACACAGGTTGGACTGTAATCGGGACTCAAACTTCCGTCCACTGGATTGAAATCCCTTATCCACTGAACTATTGCGGCTCGACAAGACATGAAGCGTGTTTAAGAAGATTATAGGAGACAAGACATCACTATGTGAACAATGCAAACAATAAACAATGTGATACACGGAGGCAAGCTATTTTCATAACGTTTAACCCTTTCTCACATGTAGACACTTTCTGACGCCTCTGAAGCAGACAACTTTTGAAAACATTGTTACAAAGTGCTATTGCCATGATATTGTCATTAATTTAACTTTCATTGATATATATTTTCCATATTCCCTTTCATTATCCAAAAGTCGTCTGCTGCAGATTTGTTGTATTTGAAAATATTGGCATAATTCGGTCGGGGATCGAACCCTGGTCCTTCATGGCACGAGTTTACAACGGGATTAGGCTAGCATATGCAAAAAACAACAGGGAAATCTAAAACGGAATACCGAACATAAAACTCAAGCCGGAATAGAAATCCGCCATGGATTTGGGGGAATTTGAGATCGGGCGTCCGGTTTCGATCTCTTGCTCGTGGCAGAAACTAAGGAATGGACATGCACAGGGCATATTTTACTATCAAAGTACGAGTTTGTTTGCCTGTCATTGACCATGGCCAGGGCACCATAGCCGATCAAGGTACATGTGAGTCTGCCTCTCATTCACCATGTACAGGGCACACTTTCCTGTCAAAGTACGTGTAAGTCTGCCTGTCATTGACCATGGACTAGGCACAATTTCATATTAAAGTACGTGTAAGTCTAACTGATATTGGCAATGGACAAAACGCACAATTGCATATCAAAGTACTTGTTAGTCTGCCTGTCATTGACCATGGACTAGGCAATATTTCATATCAAAGTACGTTTTAGTCTGCCTGACATTGGCAATGGACAACGCATAATTTCCTTTCAAGGTAGTATAAATCTCTTTATTATTGACCATAGACAATACACAATTCCCTACCAAAGAACGCATAAGTCCGCCTGTTATTGACCATGGACAAGGAACAATTTCATATCAAAGTATGTGTGAGTCTGCCTAACGTTGACCATGGAAAAGTCTTTTACGAGAACCGAAATTCTATTGAAATCTGTGTATACCCCAACATTAAAGACTGAACACTCAGTGTTTGTACATATTTCAGACCTTCTGTGTAAATGGTGCAGTACCTTTGTTGGTAAAGACAAACAGTTCTGTAGTATATTCTGTGAGTCGAGACACACACGGAGTAAAAGGCGTAAACTCGCTTACAAACGGGTAAGTATATTCTCTGGAATTGTTATGTATTTTGCTATTTGCACTATTTGTTTACGTATAATGATTCTATATAATATTTAATTTTTACAAATACATGTACATGCACATAACATGTTTATACATGCAGCCATACTATTATCATAGTTCATGCACATATCATGTTTATACGAGTAGGCCTACTACTATCAAAGTTCATGCACATAGCATGATTATATATGTAGGCCTACTGCTAACTGAGTTCTTGAACATATCATGTTTATGCATGTATGCCTACTACTATCAACGTCCATACACATATCATGTTTATAATTGTAGGCCTACTACTATCAGAGTTCATGCACATATCATGTTTATGAATGCAGGCATCCTACTATCAGAATTCATGCACATATCATGTTTATAATTGTAGGCCTACTACTATCAGAGTTCATGCTCATATCATGTTTATGCATGGAGGCTTCCTACTACCAGAATTCATGCACATATCATGTTTATAATTGTAGGCCTACTACTATCAGAGTTCATGCACATATCATGTTTATACCTGTAAGCCTCCTTCTATCAAAGTTCATGCATATATCATGTTTATATATGTAGGCCTTCTGCTTACTGAGTTCCCGTACATATCATGTTTATGCATGCAGGCCTCCTACTATCAGATTGCATGCACATATCATGTTTATACTTGTAGGCCTCCTACTGTCAGAGTTCATGCATATATCATGTTTATACTTGTAGGCCTCATACTATCAGAGTTCATGCATATATCATGTTTATACTTGTAGGCCTCCTACTATCAGAGTTCATGCATATATCATGTTTATACTTGTAGGCCTCCTACTCTCAGAGTTCATGCATATATCATATTTATACTTGTAGGCCTACTACTATCAGAGTTCATGCATATATCATGTTTATACTTGTAGGCCTCCTACTATCAGAGTGCATGCACATATCATGTTTATACTTGTAGGCCTCCTACAATTAAAGTGCATGCACATATCATGTTTATATATGTATGCTTACTGCTAACTGAGTTCATGCACATATCATATTTATACCTGTAGGCTTCTTACTATCAGAGTTCATGCACATATCATGTTTATACTTGTAGGCCTACTACTATCAGAGTTCATGCACATATCATGTTTATACTTGTAGGCCTACTACTATCAGAGTTCATGCACATATCATCTTTATACCTGTAGGCTTCTTACTATCAGAATTCATGCACATATCATGTTTATAATTATAGGCCTACTACTATCAGAGTTCATGCACATATCGTGTTTATATATGTAGGCCTACTACTATCAGAGTTCATGCACATATCATCTTTATACCTGTAGGCTTCTTACTATCAGAGTTCATGCACATATCATGTTTATATATGTAGGCCTACTACTATCAGAGTTCATGCACATATCATGTTTATACTTGTAGGCCTCCTATTATCAAAGTGCATGCACATATCATGTTTATATATGTAGGCCTACTGCTAACTGAGTTTATAAACATATCATGGTTATACCTGTAGGCCTTTTACGATCAGAGTTCATGCACATATCATGTTTATACTTGTAGACTTCTTACTATCAGTGTTCATGCGCATATCATGTTCATACTTGTAGGCCTTCTACTATCAGAGTTCATGCACATATCATCTTTATACCTGTAGGCCTCCTACTATCAGAGTTCATGCACATATCATGTTTAATAACGTGTAGGCCTCCTACTATCAGAGTTCATGCACATATCATGTTTAATAACGTGTAGGCCTCCTACTATCAGAGTTCATGCACATATCATGTTTAATAACGTGTAGGCCTCCTACTATCAGAGTTCATGCACATATCATGTTTAATAGCGTGTAGGCCTCCTACTATCAGAGTTCATGCACATATCATGTTTAATAACGTGTAGGCCTCCTACTATCAGAGTTCATGCACATATCATGTTTAATAACGTGTAGGCCTCCTACTATCAGAGTTCATGCACATATCATGTTTAATAACGTGTAGGCCTCCTACTATCAGAGTTCATGCACATATCATGTTTAATAACGTGTAGGCCTCCTACTATCAGAGTTCATGCACATATCATGTTTAATAACGTGTAGGCATACATTTAGAAATGAGCTGCGTCTGGCGATTTGGGTTCTAAATGACTATTTGTAACGAGATCGCGAATTAAGTCGAGCAAAACACATGGGATCAAAATTCTAGATATTTGTTTAGATTTACATCTAGGACTTAATTACATGTAGATGGACAGTGTAGACTCTTGTGAGACTCTGTGGATGCAAAGGATCGCTGGATTCTGATTTGTGCGCACGTGCATAAAGACCCCAAATCGCTAGACGTGGCTTAATTTTGGTTTTCAGCCTGTCAAATCTTCGGGCTCGGAAGGTCATTTCACCGAATACGTGTCGCCGAGGACCAATAACACAGCGCCGTCAAAGAAACAGTTTCTAGAAGGTATACTGGGGTGTTTTTTTTATAGATCAAGTTAATCAAGATTTTGTTAGATCTTGAACATAAATATATTTTGGGCAATAGCAATGTCGCCACAAGGGCCTCACAGACAGTATACATAACAGGACAGTTTACCGCTCTTGTCGCCGAATTTAAATGTGAAAAAGAGACGGATCGGATAAAATACCATTGGAAAAGATAAAATTAGAAGCGGATATGATCCAAAGACTTATATAAGTAATCAGTTGCGCTGTGGTAATGGCACTTGTCTAAACTCTTATATAATTGATAATTGACTATGCCACTTATCTAATCTATTGTATGATTAATTGGTTGCTGTAAGGCAATTCCACTTGTCTGAACTCTTATACACTAATTAAGTTGCTATGTGGAAAAGGCACTTATCTAATCTGTATTTAATTGTTTAGTTGATATTTGGCAATGACTTATATGAACTCTTATAAAATGGATGTGTTGATATGTGGCAAAAGCGCTTATCTAACCTCTTATATGATTCATTATTTGCAATGGCATTTATGTGAACTCTTATATAATTATTAAAGTACTATGTGTCAATGCCACTTATTTAAATCCTCATATAATGGATAAGTTGATATATGACAGTGGGACTTATTAAACCCTTATATAATGGATAAGTTGCTATGTGACAATGCCACTTATTTAAATCATTATATAATGGATAAGTTTCTATGTTACAATGCCACTTATTTAAATCATTATATAATGGATAAGTTTCTATGTGACAATGCCACTTATGTAAACCCTTATATAATAGATAAGTTACTATGTTACAGTGTCACTTATCTGAACCCTTATATAATGGATAAGTTACTATGTGACAATGCCACTTATCTAAATCCTCATATAATAGATTAGTTGATATATGACAGTGGGACTTATCTAAACCCACATATAATGGAAAAGTTGCTATGTTACAATGTCACTTATCTGGACCCTTATATATTTGATAAGTTGTTATGTGATAGTGGCACTTATCTAAGCCCTTATACAATGGATAAGTTGCAATGTGACAATGCCAATTATTTAAACCCTTACATAATGGAAAAGTTGCTATGTGATAGTTACACTTATCTAAACCCACATATAATGGAAAAGTTGCTATGTGATAGTTACACTTATCTAAACCCACATATAATGGAAAAGTTGCTATGTGACAATGAGACTTATTTAAATCCTCATATAATGGAAAAGTTGTTATGTGACAATGCCACTTATCTTAACCCATATATAATGGATAAGTTTGCTTTGTGACAATGTCACTTATTTAAACCCTTATGTATTGGATTAGTGAAAATGGCGTGACCAATAACAGACAACACGGATACACGCTGACCGTTAAAGTCTGGATAGTCGGTTTTCCGGTCATCTCGTTCTTTTGTTCATTCGCACATTGCCAACAAATTTAACATAACATTTTGAGCATGTCTATTTTGAAAAATTAAGTTGTCGTGGAAAGTGCATGTATCATTCGGGTAGACAAGATACTTTCGGAACTGTTCGTTGGTTTGTGCACATAACGAACATCGGTTATATGAACGTTACGAAGGTGTCGTGTCTATACATGTGACCGCGGTCAGATATTTTTCCTATTTATTATTGTTTTATTTTCATAGATGTGATAACAGCAATGACTATGGATGACTACAAAGCACGTGATAAAGGACGAAGTAAGTTTTATACTTAATAACTTATCTTAATCATCTGCTGATTAATGGAATGATTGATTTTGATTGACGCTTTAACAGTATATCAGTTATATGTATCGTTTTAACAGTATATCAGTTATATGTATCGTTTTAACAGTATATCAGTTATATGTATCGTTTTAACAGTATATCAGTTATATGTATCGTTTTAACAGTATATCAGTTATATGTATATCACGCCAACCAGTTTTCACCTAGTCATATGTATGTTTTCACATGTTCTTATTAAATCAACTCATTTCGAAAAAGGAATGTGTCAGCATCCGTCAATAACGGTCAGCGATACGTCCAATGTTACCTGTCGTCCGATCTTCGAAAGTTGCAAGCATTTTCTTTCAATTGCATCTTCTCCTTGTGTCGCTATGCCAATTTCAATCATGAGGAAAAGGTACAAAATGTTATTTCTGAACACTATAGATTCAGATCATATTGTCCACCTGTTAAATAGTATCCGAGTCCACACACGTTGACAGGATCTTCTAACAAATTTTTCTGAGTAATATGAGCCGTCCCGTGAGAAAACCAACATTATGGACTCTGCGTAATGTCTCGACCCAGATCAGCCTGCACAATCCGCGCAGGCTAATCCGGGCCGACACATTCCGCCTCAGGAGAATAGAGTAATGATTCCTGAAACAGAAAATCTACAGGAGGCGAAAGGTGTCTATCCGGGTAAGCCTGCGTTGCATGCTTAGGCTGAGCCGGGTCGATACGTTACGCAGAGTCCACAGTGTTGGTTTTAATTTAAACATATTTAATTCTCATATATTTTTACATAGTAGGTAACATCAAAAAATATACAATGGAGAAGTGGATTGGACTGAAAGCTCATAGCTTATTGAAGGTCCTCTCCAATAAATATTGATTTACAGGAAGCACGGTGAATATTTAACATGTGCAGAAGATATCAGCTTACTTTAGAAACAGATACATAAAAGAGAGTGGAGAGAGAGAGCAAGGAGGGAGAAAGAGCAAGAAAGAGATAGATGTAAAGAGAACAGAAATAGATAAAGGAGGGTGGTGCGCGTATGGACTGTTAGTTAATGTATATATGTCGATTATCCATACCAAATAAAATATAACATAAAAAGATACCTAAAAAGTTGCAAGTTAACAAAAAAGCAAGGAAAAGGGTAAATTATCGTGAGCATGCATTCGGTCAAACTTTATTCTGCGGTGAAAATCTACTTTGGTTACTCATGGCTTATTACATTTCAATTCTAATCAAATCTAACCTATTTAAAACAAGACATAGAATTCACCCTCTCGTATAAACATCTTATGACTGTCCCCCCCCCCCAAGGTCGGCACAGATTGGCCTTTACGTCAGCCAATCAATTTGTCGCTTACATAATCGTTCGGTATCAAACAAATAAAATAACTCATATAAATAAAGGAGACAGAAAAGCGGTGAATGTCGATTGTTCCGATTGTATCAAACTGAGCGTTTGTTGCATCGTGCAATTTATTGGACAAACAGCCGATCACGTGCTCATGAGTATTTTTAAAAGTGTTAAGGGTCAATTCCATACGACCTTTATCGTCAGGTCTAATACACGTATATAGTGAAGTACGTAAAAAATGGTCACGTTACGCGAAACTAACCCTCGGCAGTATTGACGATCAAACTACATACATTTACGTGTGACCAGCTTGAAGCGGGACAAGGCTAACCCTCGGCGGCATTGATCGCACATCACACCTAACACATGTCGATTATGTGCCTAGTTTCACATGACACGAATTTCTCTGTTCCATTGGTTCAATCAATTGAAGTGTTGTTCCGTTATCTTATAAACGTTGCATCAGGAAAACCTAACTAAGCATAACCATTACCTATATAAATAAGGTTTTTGTACAACTATGCATAACAATTACCTGTATAGATAAGATTCCTGTACAACTATGCTAACGGATCCAAATGAATACTAGTTATCAAGAGTTAGGGCCAATTGGCGTAAAGTGTTAACCCAGATCAAGCTGTTCGGATCCACATGTTAATTTAAATCTACGCTGTTCAAATAGTCCATGAGATTGTTTTCGCAGATCATTCATCATATGAGCCTTTTCATGAGAAAACCAACATTATGGTATCTGCGTAATATTTTGACCCATATCAGCCTGCGCAGTCCGTGCAGGCTAATCCGGATCGACACATTCCGTCTCAGGGAAATAGAGGTAATGAGTAATGATTCCTGAAGTAGAGAATTCACAGAAGGCTAAAAGTGTCTGCCCGGATTAGCCTGCGTGGCATGCATAGGCTTATCTGGATCGATACTTTACGCAGAGTCCACAATGTTGGTTTTCTCGCGGGACGGCTCATATCAATATATCTGCGTAATGTATCGACCAGATCAGCCTGCGCTGTCCGCGCAGACTGATCCGGCCGACACATTCCGTCTTGGGGGTATAGATGTATACAGTAGTTATTCCTGAAACAGAAAATCCACAGGATACGTACAGTGTCGTTCCAGGTAGGCCCGTGTGGCATGCTTAAGCTGATCCGGGACGATACTTTACGCAGAGTCCACAATGTTGGTTTTCTCGCAGGACGGCTCAATTCTGGTATTGTCACTCATTATGATCAAAGTGATTCGGAAGACCTTTCCATTTGTTGTGTACTTAAATAACCTTAAAATGAACGTTCGCCAATATCAATTTTTTGAAAATATGAATAAGACAGAACCGAATCGAGGATGACTGTTAGTACGCATGTGAACGATATCAGAGAATGTCTACCAATGTTCTCTTGATAGCTCACCTTTGCTGATACCAATACACGTTTTGTAATAAAGTTAAACGGACATATTTTGTGTCAGACCATGGGGAAACGGTAATCGTTGGCTTTTGTGAATAGTGTAGATCAAGTTGAGCCTGTGCATCCACATAGTCTGATCAGGATATACACTTTTCACATTTTACTGACACAAGTTTGTTTGAAGCTTCTGTGAACATTTGTAGTTAAGATCCGATAAGATGGGTCAGATGTACATGTTGATAAGATGGGTCAGATGTACATGTTGATAAGATGGGTCAGATGTACATGTTGATAAGATGGGTCAGATGTACATGTTGATAAGATGGGTCAGATGTACATGTTGGTAAGATGGGTCAGATGTACATGTTGGTAAGATGGGTCAGATGTACATGTTGGTAAGATGGGTCAGATGTACATGTTGATAAGATGGGTCAGATGTACATGTTGATAAGATGGGTCAGATGTACATGTTGATAAGATGGGTCAGATGTACATGTTGTTAAGATGGGTCAGATGTACATGTTGATAAGATGGGTCAGATGTACATGTTGATAAGATGGGTCAGATGTACATGTGATAAGATGGGTCAGATGTACATGTTGATAAGATGGGTCAGATGTACATGTTGATAAGATGGGTCAGATGTACATGTTGATAAGATGGGTCAGATGTACATGTTGATAAGATGGGTCAGATGTACATGTTGATAAGATGGGTCAGATGTACATGTTGATAAGATGGGTCAGATGTACATGTTGATAAGATGGGTCAGATGTACATGTTGATAAGATGGGTCAGATGTACATGTTGATAAGATGGGTCAGATGTACATGTTGATAAGATGGGTCAGATGTACATGTTGATAAGATGGGTCAGATGTACATGTTGATAAGATGGGTCAGATGTACATGTTGATAAGATGGGTCAGATGTACATGTTGGTAAGATGGGTCAGATGTACATGTGATAAGATGGGTCAGATGTACATGTTGGTAAGATGGGTCAGATGTACATGTTGGTAAGATGGGTCAGATGTACATGTTGGTTTGAACCTATATTGTCTAAGATCCGATAAGATGGGTCAGATGTACATGTTGGTTTGAACCTATATTGTCTAAGATCCGATAAGATGGGTCAGATGTACATGTTGGTTTGAACCTATATTGTCTAAGATCCGATAAGATGGGTCAGATGTACATGTTGGTTTGAACCTATATTGTCTAAGATCCGATAAGATGGGTCAGATGTACATGTTGGTTTGAACCTATATTGTCTAAGATCTGATAAGATGGGTCAGATGTACATGTTGGTTTGAACCTATATTGTCTAAGATCCGATAAGATGGGTCAGATGTACATGTTGGTTTGAACCTATATTGTCCAGAATTGCTAACTTGTACCTTTTCCAATTGGCACGATCATATATGCTGCACAGCGATTTCTCTTTGACGTATGCACACTATATATACTAAAATCTGAAAATGAAAATATAGTCAAAAACTTGGCACTATTTGTTTACAAAGGTTTTGAAATAAGGAACAACAATAATTACGTAGAGTAGTTGAGGTTTAGTTGCAGCCTTTAGAGGAAATCAATGTAGAAATTGAGAAATTGCTGACATTGAGCAACTTCGTCACCTTCTGCAATGATTTCTAAATGATTTTTATGGGAGTTATATCTTCTCTCAAATGACTGTTACATTAATGATTTCATTTATATTAACTTATTATCTTTGATTAGAGTATATTAATTCGTTTGTCAATCAAAGGGGGAAAAAATCTTATTTAATTTTTCTATATTATTTTTCAAACATTTTCTCCCCGGATTTTGACCATTAGTCCGCTATTTGACTGTTAAAATGAATGTGTTATATGTTTGTGGTATGTTGGGCATATTTGCCCTTTTTCCAGAATAAAATCTATCTATCTATCTATAAAACAATTAACTGTTTTGACAAAAGCCATTTCTGTATGCAGTGGAATTTTCAGATTTACCGAACACACCTAACTAACACTGCTAGTTCAAAACTGTAATTTGATTTGTTGAATTATTTTTCAACCTCCGAATAACTTTTTGTATGGTGAATATAAAGACACACACTTATTTCGTTTGTTTATTTGTTAAACCATATATACAGCCGTATAAATAAATATAATCATTGGAATTAATACTGGAACACTCAACCAAATTACTAAGTTAACACTATAAAAAAAAAACTTATCTCAAAACTATAATCGAGTTGTAGCCGATTATTTAACACACGCTCATCTTTAAAGCCATAACGCCGCCGTGATATAATTGAGAAATTGTTAAAAACGGCGATAAACCCCAATCAATCAATTAAAGCCATAACATATGTGAGATATAGTCTTTGATTTTCACACAAAATCTCTTTGACGTGAATAACAAATAGAAAATAGAAATAAGAAAACAAAAATAATCGACTTTATATCTATAGAAAATGTTAAAATGACAATAAATTCTGTATTAGTCTCCTACACACAGACGCATGTTTTCAGCAGACGACACAGTTTTCAACTCTTTAAAAGAATTATACTTTAACTTGGAGGGGGTTTATTTCAACTTTTGCCAGGATGTTTTCAAAGTTTTCTGCTGCAGATAAGTTGTAGATGGGAAGGAGTTTAAAGTTGCACTTTTATAGAAATTCATAAACAAAATAAGTAAAATAACAATTGTTTTCCCTTATAAACCTTTATGAGGCGATGTTTGATTCTAATTAGACTGTAGTATGAGAAAGATTTCATATCTTAATTATTTAAATAAAATAGTTTTTCCCTGATGATTTGAACGTTTTTTTACATGAATTTCTTCTCTCTGGATAGAAATGCCACTTTAATAAAGTAAAGAGGAGAATACATTTGGAAAGGAGAAACTGAGTTTTGCTAGTCAAATTTTGTACTTGCCGGAAGGGTCTACGTGTCACTTATTGTCTGATAGAGCAACGGGGTGAAATAAGTTTACTAGCAAATCTCATGTCTTTATTTCCTTGAAAACACTTCAATCCGGACCATTTTGGCCACGAAATAAGATATTGAGATTGCTAATACAATTTATTTTACTCAACAGCCGATAAGCGAGGAAATGACGCCACGATGTCTAAAGGTATCCAGACAAGCGGAAGTAGTAATATAGTCACATCCCGGAAGTCGGCAATACCAAGACTTGACATGAGCAAACTCAGAGATAACAATGATAAGCAAGATAAATCGGAAAAACGGTCAAAAGACACGAGCAAACCTGAGTACAAACTGAAATCGAAAACACACACTATACTTGTTCATCCAAAGAAAGATAGTAACACATTAAATCGTAAGACTGCAGTTTCTAGTGCCAAAGGGAGCTTAAATAAGGCAACACTTCGTAAATCCGACATTTTTGAAACACCAAGTGAAAAGCCAAAGCTCGGTGAAAGTGACGCAAAAGAAAATATTTCTAAAAGCATTATTGGAACACAGATTGAGAGTGAAACGAAACAGATCGCAACAAACAATGCAGAAAATAAATCAAAAACAGTATCAAAATCTACAAAGTCTGAAAACTTTAAAAGTCAGACACTAAATGATTATGTAGGTTCTAAAAAGGAAGGGACACTTTTAGAAAATAAATCAACGAAACCGTACATGTATGCGTTGGATGATAAAACAAAAAGGACACATGCAATTGATAAAGGTGATCCCATTGAAATTAAGCCAGATTCGAAAACTCAAAGTCAGAAATATAAATCGGACAAGTCGGATAAAACTGATAGTGATAAAGCGTTTGCATCAGAACATACGGGAATCTCGGACGACATAGACACTCTTCCCATGCAGCATTCAACAATGTCTTCAGACCTGGCACAGCGGATTCGATCCTCTGGTTACGGTGCCCCAGTTAACCCCAGACTGCGGCCTGTCGCTCTGAAACCAAGAAGTGCAAATATGCTACCTAGTAAAATGAAACGCGAGTCAAGTGCTACTTCTACGAAATCATTAACGCTAGGCGTAAATCGAGAGAAATCGCGACCAATCATAACCGACACGGGACAATCGAAATGGGAACTGGTGCAAAAGCCAATCAAAGAAGAGCAACCCAATAAAGATGTACGTGTTGTGAATGAGAAAACAAAAAGAACACTGGAGCATGAGGACCCAAGTCCAACATCCTCGTCGAGAACCAAATCTAAGGAGGCCAAAGATAAGTTTGACAATTCAAAACGAGAACTTCAAAGTATTGACGAGCTCTTACGTGAAGAGTCCACTGGAAGTATATTGGATCAGTCTGTTCTACAAAATCGGTTGAGGTCAATAAAGAAGAAGGTGGAAGTTCGACGGAGAGGTCGCGACAGTCGGTCGTCCATTGGAAGTGACTTGGACAGTACGCTGGATACGTAAGTACCACTACTCACTAGTCAGAGTCCCTGCTCATATGTTGTACTAGTCACTTGATCGAATTCCTGACCTCTAGACAAGAGGCGTATTGCATGTTCTTACATCCTTATTTGATACTCAAGCCCTTCATTGTAAGTGTTCAAAAGAATAGTTTCCCGATTAGCAAAGACGTTGAGGGTGATTTGCTCCCGTTTAGCAGATATGTTGAGGGAGATGTACTCCTGCTTAGCAGATATGTTGAAGGGGATATACTTCCATTTAGCAGATATGTTGAGGCGGATATACTCCCGTTTAGCAGATATGTTGAGGGGGATGTACTCCTGCTTAGCAGATATGTTGAAGGGGATATACTCCCGTTTAGCAGATATGTTGAGGGGGATATACTCCCATTTAGCAGATATGTTGAGGGGGATGTACTCCTGCTTAGCAGATATGTTGAAGGGGATATACTCCCGTTTAGCAGATATGTTGAGGGGGGTATACTTCCGTTTAGCAGATATGTTGAGGGGGATATACTCCCGTTTAGCAGATATGTTGAGGGTGATGTACTCCTGCTTAGCAGATATGTTGAAGGGGATATACTCCCGTTTAGCAGATATGTTGAGGGGGATATACTTCCGTTTAGCAGATATGTTGAGGGGGATATACTCCCGTTTAGCAGATATGTTGAGGGGGATATACTTCCGTTTAGCAGATATGTTGAGGGGGATATACTCCCGTTTAGCAGATATGTTGAAGGGTATGTACGTTCGTCCATCAGATATGTGGAGGGGATATACTCCAGTTTAGCAGAGGTGTGGAGGGGGATATATTCCCGTTAAGCAGAGATCTTGAGGGGAATATACTCCCGTTAGGTAATGACAAACGACACTGACATTCTGATGGGTTTTTCTATTTTTTAATTGCTGTTGTAATACATAGCAAATGTGTACAGACGGTGCTCATTAGTGAACAATATCGATTGGTAATTTGAATGACGGGTTGAATGATTGAACATTAAACACTGTATTATTTATTTGACTTCTTTCAAACATTAAGCTACGGGACTGTTGAAGTCAAGATCAGCGTAGTCATTAAACATTCTCTGATTAAGTGTTATGACAACATGTCAAACATGACTTCATAATTATATGGTTCCATCATAATTCCCATTAATATCGGTGTTTTATGTGGCATGACACAAATTATATTTCGGTTTATTTCAGATCCTTTGAAGTCCCGACGAGCAGAGATAAGTTAAACACGTCATACGGCGATGGTACCACTCCGTCGTCAACAGCACGAACATCTGCCAGAGCTAACATAACACGCATTTCCAAGGAGTTTCGATCGACCAAAGTGAATTAAGTTTCATTTAATGACATTTTCAACAATATATCTGTTGTTTTCTAGCAAGTTAACACTAGTGCCTTGTCCCGAGGTTGTCTAGCTATTTTCCAATAGTGTTCCATGCCGTTTTCAATAGCAGTTTGTTTTATATTATAGCTTTCATTTATCGACTAGCAGTACTACTTGAAAGTGTTTCTGAAGACTAGCTTGTAAACCGTAATGATGGGAATACGCAATGGCCGAATGATAAGCGATGGGGATTTGGAACCGAGCGTCCCGGGTTTGATCTCCCGTCACGGCGGCGATGCTGGGATGCCATTGGTCAAGGCACATTTCCTAGCCTAGTACTGGTTGGTTTACCCAGGGATCATGAATAAGTGAACTGTCGCCGTGATATAACAGAAATAATGATGAAAACAGCGTAAATCCCCAATAAGACAAATAACTCTTTCAGCGCCGAATTTCTTAAAGTAGACAAGCTCTGTCATGTTTCAAAATCGGGCTGCTCCACTGTTCATGTAATAAGAGTTATGGAATATTACCTAAACGACAAACATTATCGGGCTGCTCCACTTTTCATGTAATAAGAGTTATGGAATATTACCTAAACGACAAACATTATTGATTTCAGGTGAGCCGGCTCGGTTAGAGCCGACTCACCTGAATCTGTATTGTTTGCAAAAACCTCAATATTGGCAACATTGCTAATACTGGAACCGTTGAGGACCAAGGAGAGAGATTCATGGTATTGTGAATGAACCAACATGGCTTCATACCCAAAGTCCGGCTATTTGGGCTTAGCTTAGTTACGAAATTTAGGATATATTGTTCTTGCTAGGAGTGAAGGAAGTTAAGGTATGCACTTATTTTTTTTTTTTTTACATATTTGCATTAAAAATAGTTACTTTTATAAAAGATTAACGACGCTTACGAGAAGTTACACCAATGTTCGTCGATCGTCTATGTAGAACATGAGTATTTACCCAGTTGGACGTTTGATACTAAAAATGTTATGCCTTCGCGATTTTACCTCGTTGTATCTGATTTGTTACACGTGGATGAATATCCCTGGGTATAGAATTCCCGTATTAAAAGTCCATTGGTATATATCCTTCTTTATACCTGAGTTATGCACGTTGTATATATTTTACCCTTCATTTGTCTAACTTTTGTGAATTTAATGAACTAGTGCAATTAGTTTAAATATATACTTTCACTTAATCATTTCAACATTCTTACCAACTTAGTGTTTTCTCGACATGTCTTTAGTTCGTTAGCTACTTTTGTCTATAGTAATGTAACTATGTTATATATTATATTTTATGTTTATTTTAAATTGTTATTTATATGATTAAAACATTACAATCCACAAAATACACTTTTTCTTTTTCTGAGCAGTGCTTTCAAAAATAAAATCATTATATTTGATAGGTAGGCCTACTTTTTGGGTTTTTTTATTTTAAAAGAGAAAAGAAAAAGCACGTCATTTGGGTTTGTCTGACAGATGTAAAGTGTCGCTTAAGGTATAGTAATGACGCTGTAACAGTTTATCCGTCCGTCAATCCGCGTGTCCCCAAATAATTAATACAAACTTCTCATGCTCCACTGGAGAGCATTCCGTGACATTTTGCAATACACATCCTGGTATAAAGCTATTTGAGTTGTGTCTTTGTTTTGTTGATGTAGTGTTTTGCGCCGCTGTCAACATTTTGTTCTCAGTTATATTATGGCGTTTCCTTTAATAAGTTACCGATACCGTTTGGTCCATTTATCCAGACACCAGCGGTTCCGTTGAAATGACCCCGTAACCCTGACGACACTTGATAGATGAATACAGAAATGACCCCGTAACCCTGACGACACTTGATAGATGAATACAGAAATGACCCCGTAACCCTGACGACACTTGATAGATGAATACAGAAATGACCCCGTAACCCTGACGACACTTGATAGATGAATACAGAAATGACCCCGTAACCCTGACGACACTTGATAGATGAATACAGAAATGACCCCGTAACCCTGACGACACTTGATAGATGAATACAGAAATGACCCCGTAACCCTGACGACACTTGATAGATGAATACAGAAATGAGCCGTCCCGCTCGAAAACCAACAGTATGGCCTCTGCGTAATACATCGACCCAGATCAGCCTGCGCAGTCCGCGCAGACTGATCCGGGCCGACACATTCCGTCTCAGGGGGATAGAGGTATAGAGTAATGATTCCTGAAACAGAAATTCGACAGGAGGCGAAAAGTGTTAATCCGGGTAAGCCTCCGCCGAATGCTTAGGCTGATCCGGGTCGATACATTACGCAGAGATCACACTATTGGTTTTCTCGCAGGATGGCTGAAATGTAAAGTGAAAGCTATACAATTATTCTCCTCTGAAGCCATTAAACCTGGGGCTACATATTTTGGTATGAAGCATTTTATTGTGATCCATTGGGTCTGAATTAAACCCAACCCGGGTACTTGTAGTTTTACAAAAGCCAACATTTTTAACTCTTTCAGCGCAAATGGTAATATTGAGGCTTTTGTAAACAATGCAGATTCATGCGAGTCAGCTCGTAGCGAGAGATTCAGAGTTTCTTGTTATGTGATAAATTGCAACGAATTAGACAGTATTCTTCTCTGATACCAATAGACCGATTGAGGCACTCATTGACCTCTTGTTGCACCATTTAAACCATTTAGATACCATCAGAGCGATTCAGGGCCGAATGGGCCTCTTGTTAACGATTTGGGATCACAAACTTAACCCTTTCCCACATTTAACAAGTATTCAAGAGTACACTCTGAAAACGGATAAAACACCTCTATATTTGAAACATTTTACATATACCATACATCGTTACAGACTTGAAAGTTAATTTTGAAGAAAACAAACAAACCACAAAACACTGTTTTTGGACAGAAAAAATATAGTTCAGACAAAATGAAAATAAACCTTGAGTCTAAAAACTTCAAAATGCTACGAATTATTTTTCATGTGAGGTTTAGACAAAATGATATATCTTAACTATTACCATAAAAAAATAGAAATTGAAGAAACCAATAATCGATGGAATATACGAATCTTAACACCAAGAATTAAAAGATCAGTAATCAAAAGTTTTAAAGTTTCAAAATTAAATCATATGTTCTTTCTTTCTGAAGCTAATCCAACAGAAGAAATGTTTACTAGACTACAAACTATCATACTCACTTTCACGTGTTCTTGTGCGATCTCCAACATTTCTTGCATTCTAGCGCTTTGATTAAAGAAATGCACTTATATCGCAAAAATCCTAGCATTTTCAAAAGTCGAGTAATAAATTATCCCTGTCGACGGGAAAAGGTTAACATTGATCAATAATTATTCCGTACATGTACATTACAAAAAAGACAATGTCACATTTTAGATATTCATCGCATGACATTATGATTAAAAGGGTAGACACTTATCCATAGCAAGAGGAAATAGATACTGCAAAGTTTGTAAAAAGCAATATATTTATGATATAGAAGACGAATATCATTTCTTTTTCGAATGTAATAGCTTTGAACAGATAAGGGAAACATATTTTGAAAAACATTGGCTTAGAAATGCATATTCATACCTAATAAATACATATTCATATCTAATAAATGCATATTCATACCTATTAAATGCATATTCATACCTATTAAATGCATATTTATACCTAATAAATACATATTCATACCTAATAAATGCATATTCATACCTAATAAATGTATTTGAATTACGTCAAATGTTATTAGTAGAACATTCCTAATATATATATAGCGACCTTGTAGCGACCTTGTAGATGGATTTCTGTAATATTATTGATTACTATTGACATATTTTTATAAGTGGAAAGGTGATTGTCACTCTTTAGATATACATAATTGTAAATATATATGCTGTATTATGGGCTTAAATATTTGAATATTCAGAAACTCAAACTTGTACATTTTCCCATGAACTGGTTCATTTCAGAACAGACGCATTTAAAAGTGCTCCCTTTAGGAATTTACTGCCCACTCTTCATGTGATTGCGAGAATTGCCAGAAATCTCTGTCTTCTCTGTTTGTTATTCAAACTCGAGCAAAGCTGGATACAGGATAAGGGTTATTATTATATAAAAAATATTCTAATTCTAAATATCGAAATAATGAATTCCTTTAACAGAAATCCGCTATAACTACACAGAGAGTGGTGATCTAAACTACTGCCAGTATTGTAGGCGGACCTTGTACTATGCGGACATACAGTTCTGTAGCCGTGCCTGCCAAAACCGAAAACGACAGCTTAGTTGGAAGTCCGCCCATATAGGTAAGGATTCCGGATCCCGAGCCCCGGGTTATTACGTTACTGTTGGTTTGCATGCCTAAGCAATTGGGTCACAGGCATTATTACTGGGTTACAGCCATTGATATGGGGGGTAGTTTCTTAAATATAGGACAACATGCATTATTTCGGGTTTAAGTGCATTATTGTTGGGTTTATATGACTAATTATTGGATCACATGTATTATTACTGGGTCACAATCGTTGTTATTGCGGCAATGCATTAGTATAGGGTTACAGGTATTAGTATAGGGTTATAGGTATTAGTATAGGGTTACAGGCATTAATATACTGTTACAGGCAGTATTAAAGGGTTACAGGCATTAGTATAGGGTTACAGGTATTAGTATAGGGTTACAGGTATTAGTATAGGGTTACAGGTATTAGTATATGGTTGCAGGCATTAGTATAGGGTTACAGGTATTAGTATAGGGTTATAGGCATTAGTATAGGGTTATAGGTATTAGTATAGGGTTACAGGTATTAGTATAGGGTTACAGGTATTATTATAGGGTTGCATGCATTAATATAGGGTTACAGGTATTAATATAGGGTTATAGGCATTAGTATAGGGTTATAGGTATTAGTATAGGGTTATAGGCATTATTATAGGGTAACAGGTATTAGTATAGGGTTACATGTATTAGTATAGGGTTATAGGCATTAGTATAGGGTTACAGGCAGTATTAAAGGGTTACAGGCATTAGTATAGGGTTACATGTATTAGTATAGGGTTACAGGTATTAGTATAGGGTTACAGGTATACGGTTATATGCATTATGATAGGGTTATAGGTATTAGTATAGGGTTAAATGTATTAGTATAGGGTTATAGGCATTACTATAGGGTTACAGGCATTAGTATAGGGTTATATGCATTAGTATAGGGTTATAGGTATTACTATAGGTTACAGGTATTGGTATAGGGTTACAGGTATTATTATAGGGTTATAGGCATTAGTATAGGGTTATAGGCATTAGTATAGGGTTACAGGTATTATTATAGGGTTATAGGCATTAGTATAGGGTTACAGGTATTAATATAGGGTTATATGCATTAGTATAGGGTTATAGGTATTAGTATAGGGTTACAGGTATTATTATAGGGTTATAGGCATTAGTATAGGGTTACAGGTATTAGTATAGGGTTATATGCATTAGTATAGGGTTATAGGTATTAGAATAGGGTTACAGGTATTAGTATAGGGTTATAGGCATTATTATAGGGTTACAGGTATAAGTATATGGTTATATGCATTAGTATGGGTTTATAGGTATTAGTATAGGGTTACAGGTATTTGTATAGGGTTACAGGTATTAGTATAGGGTTATTGGCATTATTATAGGGTTATAGGCATTGGTATAGGATTACAGGTATTAGTATAGGGTTACAGGTATTAGTATATGGTTACAGGTATTATTATAGGGTTACAGGCATTATTAAAGGGTTACAAGCATTAGTATAGGGTTATAGGCATTATTATAGGGTTATAGGCATTAATATAGGGTTACAGGTATTAGTATAGGGTTACAGGTATTAGTATAGGGTAATAGGTATTAGTATAGGGTTATAGGCATTAGTATAGGGTTACAAGTATTAGTATATGGTTATAGGCATTAGTATAGGGTTACAGGTATTAGTATAGGGTTATAGGCATAATTATAGGGTTATAGGTATTAGTATAGGGTTACAGGTATTAGTATAGGGTTACAGGTATTAGTATAGGGTTATAGGTATTAGTATAGGGTTACAGGTATTAGTATAGGGTTTGAGATATTAGTATAGGAGTGCAGGCATTAGTATAGGGTTATAGGTATTAGTATAGGAGTGCAGGCATTAGTATAGGGTTACAGGTATTAGTATAGGGTTACAGGTATTAGTATAGGGTTACAGGTATTAGTATATGGTTATAGGTATTAGTATAGGGTTACAGGTATTAGTATAGGGTTTGAGATATTAGTATAGGATTACAGGCATTAGTATAGGGTTATAGGTATTAGTATAGGGTTACAGGTATTAGTATAGGGTTACAGGCAGTATTAAAGGGTCATAGGTATTAGTATAGGGTTATAGGTATAAGTATAGGGTTACAGGCAGTATTATAGGGTTATAGGTATAAGTATAGGGTTACAGGCAGTATTATAGGGTTATAGGCATTAGTATAGGGTTACAGGCAGTATTAAAGGGTTACAGGCACTATTAAAGGGTACAGGCATTATTAAAGGGTTACAGGTATTAGTATAGGTTACAGGTATTAGTATAGGGTTACAGGTATTAGTATAGGGTTATAGGTATTAGTATAGGGTTACAGGTATTAGTATAGGGTTACAGGCAGTATTAAAGGGTTACAGGCACTATTAAAGGGTACAGACATTATTAAAAGGTTACAGGTATTAGTATAGGGTTACAGGTATTAGTATAGGGTTACAGGCAGTATTAAGGGTTACAGGCATTATTAAAGGGCTATATGCATTAGTATAGGGTTACATGCATTAGCATAGGGTTACAGGTATTAGTATAGGGTTACAGGTATTAGTATAGGGTTACATGTATTAGTATAGGGTTATATGCATTATTATAGGGTTATAGGCAGTATTAAAGGGTTACAGGCATTAGTATAAGGTTATATGTATTAGTATAGGGTTACAGGCATTAGTATAGGGTTACAGGCAGTATTAAAGTGTTACAGGCATTATTATAGGGCTATAGGCATTAGTACAGGGTTACAGGCATTAGTATAGTGTTACAGGCATTAGCATAGGGTTACAAGCATTATTATAGTGTTACAGGCATTATTGGTGGAGTTAAATGCATTATTATAGGGTTACAGGCATTAGTATAGTGTTACAGGCATTAGCATAGGGTTACAGGCATTATTGTTGGAGTTAAATGCATTATTAAAGGGTGACAGGCATAAGTATAGGGTTACAGGCATCAAAATAGGATTACAGGCATTATTGTTGGAGTTAAATGCATTATTATTGGGTTACAGGCAATATTGTTGGAGTTGCATGCATTATTATTGGGTTATATGAGACTAATAATTGGGTCACATGCGTTATAACTGTGTCATAATCATTGTATTAGAATATTGCATTATTATATGGTGACATGCATGGTTGTATGCTTTATTATTAGTTTGAAGGTAGCGTTATTAGGTTACACGCATCATTATTGTTTTGTGGGCATTGTTATTGGGCCATAAGCATTATTATTGGCTTATATGCATTATTATTTGGGTTACATGCATCGTTATGGTTTTTCTTGGCAATTGTAATGGACTTTAAGCATTATAATTATGTTACAGGCGTTACTATAATGTCGAATGCATAACTAGTTGTGGGTAACAGGCATTATTATTGGGTTATAGCACTTGTATGGGGTTAAAGGCATACATAGTTAGCAATAAATATCAGTATATCTTACTTTTATGTAGATATGATATCATATCTGATCATATATTTCCAGTGGTTTTACAGAAAATAAGCACATAAATCAATGTTGATCGAACACAAGTTGTTAATTGACGATATATACATATATACAAATGCATAACCTATGTCCATTGTATATAGTAGTGTTTTTATCCAAAATCAGTAAATAATGTTTCTGTTTAAAATAACAAATATGTTATCTTTTCTTTTCATTTCAGAGATGCCTACAGCTCGACGAAATCGTTTCTGTAAGAAATGTTTCTTCTTCTTCTTCTTCTTCTTCTTCTTCTTCTTCTTCTTCTTCTTCTTCTTCTTCTTCTTCTTCTTCTTCTTCTTCTTCTTCTTCTTCTTCTTCTTCTTCTTCTTCTTCTTCTTCTTCTTCTTCTTCTTCTTCTTCTTCTTCTTCTTCTTCTTCTTCTTCTACAATGTATGATTCACCTAATATATACGACGGTATAAAAATGTTCAAAATCTCACATATTGCATTGAAAACCGATTTCGAGGACGAGTGTCATATTTATTTATCTATCTATTTACAGCGTGGGGCGAACAGCCTGAGACGATTGAAGAGCCTCCGAACTACACGAGTTATATTCCGTCCTGGGAGCTCTACGGCAAATAAATGTGTTCGGGACTTATCTTATTGCACCAACGTTCACCTTAAATATTTTCTAAGTACAGACGCCATTTCACGCCCTTGCAACAGACGACCTTTATAAAAAACATTATGGGAACAGGAGAAACTGCTTAAATTGAGACATTTCCCTTTCAGTGCAATGTTTTCGTATTAAACGTATGTGTCAAACCAGGTCCATCTTTATATATCTTTTTATATCTTTCCTACATGCTTATCGGCCTAAAATGACATTAAAGGGTTAACTAAAAGTAGGTTGTCAGAAGATCTATTTAAGGTATATATATTTGACAATGATGACCTATGTTCACCTGAGGCTTCACTGTTTGCATATCCACGAATGAATGTATAGCCTTTAGAGAGTCTAGGCACGCATGAAACCAAAATAAATGCTATTTTGCAATTGTAATATGAATCCAATTTGCTACACGCAGCCCGAATTTAATTTACTCGACAAATTATGTTATACCACAGTTTAACCCTTTCCCTGATATGACAATTCTGCAGCAGACGACTTTGAACATATTTTGTCAAAAAATGGAAAATCTCTATAATTGAATGGATAACCTATGACTAAAAGTAGAAAACATTGTGGCAAAAGTAGAAATTGCTCGTTTTGAGCAATTTCTTCTTTTCTCACTATGTTTTCAAAAAGCCCTCTAATGCAGAGGTGTCAGAAAGTGTCTATATGAGGGAAAGGGTTAACTAATATTATATTGTAAAGAGAGTTCAATTGATTACCATAGTCTAAGTTGGTCGCATTGATCCTTTGTCTTCAATACCTAGAACTGAGATATTCCGAAATTGATAACAAAACATCTGAATGGTTGAGTTTTTGACCCGACTTGTGACGACGGATATTTGACAACATAAAACAATGTGCTCATATTAGGCAGCTTCTCCGACCGTAAACCATCTCACAATCATGTTTTCATATTATTATATACCTGCACAATTTTCGGCGCAAATACAGGCAGATTGTTACGGGCAGATTAGAATATTATAGTAATTATGGTAATTGTACATTACTGAAATATTATTTCACGTCATTCAAATGCGGTAGATGAGAGTGATTCACACGACATTCATATATTTTATTTGATGTGTAAATTGTGTTATTTCGTTATTAAACATAAAGAAATTATTTTTTTCCTTTTCTGTCTTGAAAACTTTAAAATTATTCTAGGTATATAATAAAAGGAAAATATTGTAGTAACATATTATGGCTTTGTATTGTCAACTCAGAGCGTGAAGAAATGGACATATCTCTCGAGCTTCGGTCTCGTATTGTCATCTCGGAGCGTTAAGAAATGGACATATCTCTCGAACTTCGGTCTCGTATTGTCATCTCGGAGCGTTAAGAAATGGACATATCTCTCGAGCTTCGGTCTCGTATTGTCATCTCGGAGCGTTAAGAAATGGACATATCTCTCGAACTTCGGTCTCGTATTGTCATCTCGGAGCGTTAAGAAAGGGACATATCTCTCGAACTTCGGTCTCGTATTGTCATCTCGGAGCGTTAAGAAAGGGACATATCTCTCGAACTTCGGTCTCGTATTGTCAACTCGTAGCGTTAAGAAAGGGACATATCTCTCGAACTTCGGTCTCGTATTGTCATCTCGGAGCGTTAAGAAATGGACATATCTCTCGAACTTCGGTCTCGTATTGTCAACTCGTAGCGTTAAGAAAGGGACATATCTCTCGAACTTCGGTCTCGTATTGTCATCTCGGAGCGTTAAGAAATGGACATATCTCTCGAACTTCGGTCTCGTATTGTCAACTCGTAGCGTTAAGAAAGGGACATATCTCTCGAACTTCGGTCTCATATTGTCAACTCGTAGCGTTAAAAAAGGGACATATCTCTCGAACTTCGGTCTCGTATTGTCAACTCGGAGCGTTGAGAAACGGACATATCTCTCGAACTTCGGTCTCGTATTGTCAACTCGGAGCGTTGAGAAACGGACATATCTCTCGAACTTCGGTCTCGCGAGATATCATTTTTCCTAGGTTGTCGTAGTACAATACAAAGCTTGTTATCGCTACTGAAACATTTAATTCCATATGTTTATTTGTTTCATTGGTTTCTTCTGATACACGTATCCTCAATGAAATAAATTCTTAATATCTTAAAGCATGTCGTGATACTGACGACGACAACAAAGAAAAGTTGAAATGGGAAAAGGTCATTTCTTCATTTATACAAATGGTTTTCTGTGTCTTAAAAGTAGATCCAAGACCCTTTCATATGCCTTTCAAAACTGACAATAGAAGGATAATATGAACAAAGACCAAATCTTATTGAAATCGGACCGAAGTACTTCGCTGTGCGTATATTGAAATAGGACCGAAGTACTTCGCTGTGCGTATATTGAAATCGGACCGAAGTACTTCGCTGTGCGTATATTGAAATCGTACCGAAGTGCTTCGCTGTGCGTATATTGAAATCGGACCGAAGTACTTCGCTGTGCGTATATTGAAATCGGACCGAAGTACTTCGCTGTGCGTATATTGAAATCGGACCGAAGTACTTCGCTGTGCGTATATTTTGGATCAGACGACACCGCAAGAAGGTCGTCTCTATACATTTGAATAGTCTATACAATCGGAACACGGGTTATCTCTCCTTTTGATACCTAACGAGTTTGGTTGGATGACGCAAACGTCAGCCTGAGATGACCCATACTAGGCAGTCATCAGATATATAAGAACATTTGCTACTGCAGCGAAGCCTATGTCTGATTTTCTTCAGATTGTACAAAGAAAATACATTACATGTATAAATGTTCAAAGAAATAATGCATCATGTATGGCTTAAAAAACACAGGCATTAACCAATGACGTTTTGATTAATAAAGGACTTTTGTATATGCTTTTCACTACAGGAAAACCGCAATAATTAGCATTTTATATATAATTAACAGTACAAAAAACCACATAATAACTAGCACTTTGTTTATGATTTACAATACAAACAAAACACAATAACTAGCCATTGCAGTCTCTATATACAACTTATGTGTCCGTGAAAAATTGACCTGTCGCAGTAACTTGACTACTGATCCGTGAAATGTCAACATGTCTATGTGAACGTACCGTACCGTGTATTAACTATGCGACAGTTCAATTTACACGGACTAAAATCCATTACAAGCCATTGTACAAGTATTATGCGACAGTTCAATTTACACGGACTAAAGTCCATTACAAGCCATTTTACAAGTATCCACGGGGTATTTTTGTGCTCATATGTAATCTTATATTTATAAAGGTGGAATAATTTGTAAATAAAAAACATTTTCGTATGACAAATTTATTAACTTGCGTTTAGCTCGCCGCAAAGAACATTGTTATCTTATCACTAGGTCACGTTTATTATCTGCACTTGAAACGTCACTGTTAGTTTCAACCCAAGTATAGGAGCTCAGATGCAGAGTCAGCATAAGCCATCAAGTCCAGAACACCAGTTTCATTTGAAATTATAATTATTCTGATATATATCCGTCTATCCTTAAAATAAAGATAAATCGATTTAGATTTATATTTCTGTGCCTCTGTAGTAAAACATCCCACGTGGTTGATTTCAAAACTCGCCAATGACACATACCAGAAGGTAAATATCCCACGTGGTTGATTTCAAAACTCGCCAATGACACATACCAGAAGGTAAATATCCCACGTGGTTGATTTCAAAACACGCCAATGACACATTCCAGAAGGTCGATATCCCACGTGGTTGATTTCAAAACTCGCCAATGACACATACCAGAAGGTCGATATCCCACGTGATTGATTTCAAAACTCGCCAATGACACATACATACCAGAAGGTAAATATCCCACGTGGTTGATTTCAAAACTCGCCAATGACACATACCAGAAGGTCAATATCCCACGTGGTTGATTTCAAAACTCGCCAATGACACATACCAGACGGTCGATATCCCACGTGGTTGATTTCAAAACTCGCCAATGACACATACCAGAAGGTCGATATCCCACGTGATTGATTTCAAAACTCGCCAATGACACATTCCAGAAGGTCGATATCCCACGTGGTTGATTTCAAAACCCCCCCCCCCCCCCCCCCCCACCCCCCCCCCCCCCCCCCTCGCCAATGACACATACCAGAAGGTCAATATCCACGTGGGTTGATTTCAAAACTCGCCAATGACACATACCAGGCGGTCGATATCCCACGTGGTTGATTTCAAAACTCGCCAATGACACATACCAGAAGGTCGATATCCCACGTGATTGATTTAAAAACTCGCCAATGACACATACCAGAAGGTAAATATCCCACGTGGTTGATTTCAAACTCGCCAATGACACATACCAGACGGTCGATATCCCACGTGATTGATTTCAAAACTCGCCAATGACACATACCAGACGGTCGATATCCCCACGTGATTGATTTCAAAACTCGCCAATGACATATACCAGACGGTCGATATCCACGTGGTTGATTTCAAAACTCGCCAATGACACATACAAGACGGTCAATATCTCACGTGGTTGATTTCAAAACTCGCCAATGACGCATACCAGAGGTCAATATCCCACGTGGTTGATTTCAAAACTCGCCAATGACACATACCAGACGGTCAATATCTCACGTGGTTGATTTCAAAACTCGCCAATGACACATACCAGACGGTCAATATCTCACGTGGTTGATTTCAAAACTCGCCAATGACACATACCAGACGGTCAATATCTCACGTGATTGATTTCAAAACTCGCCAATGACAGATTTCAGAAGTTCACTTATAGAACAGTTAGTGAGTAGTAATTTAGGCTTTAGATAGAAGGGTTGAGTTTGTGTGCGCCGTCGTTTGCAGACGACATGACCCTTCTCTCTTTGTCTAGTAAAGCCTTGCAGGAAATGATAAATAGTTGTTATAGGTATACCTGTTTAAGGAGATATCAATACAACCCCGACAAGTGAATCAATGAATCGAAGCTTGTATTCAAACGCAATCTCTGCCCTGGATTGTTGGTAATGATGTCATTCTTGAAAAGAAGATTATACTCATTTAGTATAGTGTGTAACACATATAGTAACACTTCGATCATTATCAAACAAGTAGACAGGAACTTAAATTATTTTTTTCTTTGGGAGAAAGACGGGCTTCATATAAATGGGCTTAACCAGTTTGCCGAGCCCCGGTGGCTCAGGGTGGTAGCGACGCCGGCTGTCAATCCAGGAGTTGTGAGTTCGAATCCCGGCTCGGCCAACTTCTTTCCGAGGATTGACAAAAGTCAATGCGACATGCGTCATTCGTCTTCCACCAATGGGCTAAGTATATGTGGAAAAGTAGCCAGTTGCTTGGAAAGATTGTTGTGTGGAGTACTGGTGTGAGAAAACCAGGAAATGCATGAGTAGGTGAACTGGCCGCCGTGATATAACTGAGAAATTGTTAAAAACGGCGTTAAACCCCAATCAATCAAACCCTTAACCAGTTATAAAATGTATACATCGATCAATCCCCAGAGCTCTTTTCGGATGTGAATTGATACAGTCGATCTCTGATCGAGATATGTTAACCATCGAGAGATCACACAGAAACTGTTCAAGGCAAATCCAGGGGTTACAGATTATGTCAAGAACAGGTATCCTTGGCCAAATATGTGTTCTTCCTATCGCGGCTGAAATAGAGAAGAGAAAACTCAACTTTCTTGATCAACTGTGTCGTTTAGAGAGGGCCTGTGCAAAAAAAAGCAATGGTTTCTATTACGTGTCTGTTCTGTTGTAAATGGTATCGGGTTTGTCCAAGATATTGTTATTCTTTTACGTAAATATAACATGTACAATGTACTACAAGATTATGTAGATTATGGTGTTATATAACAGCACTGATTCTTAATTAGTCCGATATGGGATTATGCTAAACGTAATCCGGATATGTTGCGTGCTTGCTTTTCGATTGCTCAACTAAGTGCATATACGGCTTATACCGATTGTTCTCGATGTACACATTGTAGCTGTAGCGATATTAAAGCAAGTTTGACGGAACATATCTTGATTAACTGTACAAGTGTGCGATCGTTTACTGTCTTGTTTCAAAAGAGAACTTCATTGAAGGTTTAGTAGAATAATTTTCAATTTATTATTTTCATTGTAGACAAAGAATTACAAGGAAACTATGATACTCTTTACAAAATCATGTTGCGTTGTTTTTATATGCGATTATGGACATGTTATAAATACTTTGTTAAATTATAAATAAGATATAGTTTTCTGAATGAAATTGGGGGGTGGGGTTACAATTTAGCGGTTGTTTTGTAATACACAATAGGTTATAAATACACTTATAAAATATTCGTGCATGACTTCACATGACGGACATGTACTTACAAATGTTCAAATGTGTTTTTTGTGTTTTTTGTTTTTTGTGTATTCTGTTTATAGTTACGCTGGTATATGTCACGATGTGCGCTTACATTCATCCATCCTAATTAAACGCTTTTCATTTCGTTTCGGTCAAGTGTTTGAAGTTGGGAACTACATGTATATTGTTCCTACAGGCATATATTGGTGTTACAGACATGTGTCTACTGTGTCAGGAGGGTGCTATGCATTTATAAATAGCAACTATTCCTTCGCATTATATTACGTGTGACAGTTCTGTTGTGCAGGAGGTATATATGTACCTTAGGGTTTCGTGCATTAACACATATACAAATGTAACTCTCTCTCTCTATCTCTGTCTGTCTGTCTGTCTGTCTGTCTGTCTGTTTCTCTCTCTCTCTCTCTCTCCTCTCTCTCTCCTCTCTCTCTCTCTCTCTCTCTCTCTCTCTCTCTCTCTCTCTCTCTCTCTCTCTCTCTCTCTTCCTCTGCCTCAGTCTCTCTCTTTCTCTCTCTCTCTCTCTATCTCAATCTTCCTCGCTCTGTCCATCTCCCTCTCTTGTGTGTTGTGGTGGTGTGTGTGTGTGTGGTGTGTGTCGTTTCTCTCTCTTTATATCTCTCCTCTCTCTCTCTCTCTCTCTTCTCTCTCTCTCTCTCTCTCTCTCTCTCTCTCTCTATCTCTCTCTCTCCCTCTCTCTCTCTCTCTCCTCTCTCTCTCTCTCTCTGTCTCTCTATATGTCTCTCCCTCTCTGTCTCTCTGTCTCTGTCTCTCTCTCTGTGTGTCTCTCATCTCTGTCTCTCTCTCTCTGTGTGTCTCTCTCTGTGTCTCTCTGTGTCTCTCTCTGTCTCTCTGTCTCTGTCTGTCTGTTCTGTCTGTCTGTCTGTCTGTCTGTCCTGGTCTGTCTGTCTGTCTGTCTGTCTTCTGTCTTCTGTCTCTCTATGTCTCTCTCTCTCTGTCTCTCTATATGTCTCTCTCTCTGTCTCTCTCTCTCTGTCTCTCTCTCTGTGTGTCTCTCTCTGTCTCTCTCTCTGTGTGTCTCCTCTCTGTGTCTCTCTGTGTCTCTCTGTCTCTGTCTCTCTGTCTCTGTCTCTCTCTCTTCCTCTGTCTGTCTGTCTGTCTGTCTGTATGTATGTCTGTCTGTCTGTCTGTATGTCTGTCTGTCTGTCTGTCTGTCTGTCTGTCTGTCTGTCTGTCTGTCTGTCTGTCTGTCTGTCTGTCTGTCTGTCTGTCTGTCTGTCTGTCTGTCTGTCTGTCTGTCTGTCTCTCTCTCTCTCTCTCTCTCTCTTCCTCCCTCCCCTCCCTCCTTCTCTCTCTCTCTCTCTCTCTCTCTCTCTCTCCCTCTCTCTCTCCTCTCTCTCTCTCCTCTCTCTCTCTCCTTCTATCTCTCTCTTCTCTCCTCTCTCTCTCTCTCTCTCTCTCTCTCCTCTCTCTCTCTCTCTCTCTCTCTCTCTCTCTCTCTCTCTCTCTCTCTCTCTCTCTTCTCCTCTCTCTCTCTCCCTCTCTCTCTTCTCTCTCTCTCTCTCTCTCTCTCTCTTCTCTCTCTCTCTCTCTCTGTCAAGTATATGTACATGTAGTTGTATAACAATTTGTTTTGATGTATAATTTGGTTCACAAAATTGAAATATTCCTTAATAAGAGGAAATAAAGATTGATAATGATGATGATGTATTAATTCGATCTTCTGATATAATAAATCGCAATCAGTTTAAACACCCTCCTCCTCGCGCGTTTCAACCAATCACGTAAACATTCACAAATCAAAGGATATTTCCGTCCCCAGTTGTCCGAACAAAGAGCCTCGATATAATAACAATTCCATCGGCTCTCATTACTTACATACGTCGGTTCAAATATCATATATACTAGAGGATCTTGTACATAAGCCTTAGCTCAAAAAAGACAGAGTCTATGCGGTATAACATTAAACTGATCATTTAATAATGTTGAAAACTGACCCTTAC
>JASEVX010000031.1:328477-334064 GCA_031761405.1 Serripes groenlandicus | reverse complement strand
TGGGGTAGAACAATGTGCGTACGTCGGTCGTCGTGCGATGTCGTCAATAACTTCTTTAACAACATCTCCTCAAAACTCTGGACCAATTTCAACTAAACGTTACAGGGGTGTTCCTTTGGTTGCACAAGAAAAGAGGATGGCGAAATTTAAACTGTTCAATCCTTTTTCGATTAGTTAAACACATGTCAATCAGGCGGCACTAAAATGGGGAGTTTATTTTTGTTTTATCAGGGTTTTATGCTGTTGTCAACACTATTTTAGTTATATCAGGGCGAAAGTTCATCTATTCATGATCGCTGGGTAAACAAACCAGAACGAGGCTAGGAAATGTGTAATAAGATGACTCTCTACAAACTTATTTCAAGCCATGTTGAGCTTCAGAAAATAAGTTAAATGACAAACTTCGTCAGTTCTTGTTTAATTTTAAGATAATTTGGCAGAACAGACTATTTATATAGTCTATTACAATCCAAAAGACCTTATGAATTCAGCACTGACTTACTAACACTGGTAGTCAGTAATGACCGTTAAGTGGACAATAAATCGAATTATCTGTTGAATTGAAGACCCCCTCTCCCCCATGTTAGCAGGGTCAATGTTTTCTGTAAAAAGGGTCGGTGTTAATTTTCAACTGCCGCAGATGAGATTTTTATTCATGTGGGATAATATAAGTCTAAACATCTTCTCAAATACAAAACAACAACACTTTATTTGCAACGGCCCAGACGAGCGCTTTATTGTTAGACAGAGTGACCTGTCATGTATTTCATATTATAGATGTATTGTTATTTTCGTTTAGCACATATCTCCCATCAAAATGGTACTAACCGCCCACGTAAAACCCCCTATTAAGAGGAACTGTGCATCCATGTGGAACTGACGAACATGCACTAAAGTTACCGTATATATACTCATGCCCGAGCGCACATCCCGTACAACTACAATATATAATAACCCTGTATGCGTTTACCGTGTTGAGACAGACAAACATTCCCTGCTTTACTACGTTCCACTCAAAATTACTTATTTAACTTTACGTTAATTTTTATTATGAAAATTTTCCCTGCCACATAGTATATGAAAATATTTTATGTACATTTTTGTGAAGAATAGACACTTTTCTATCGATCCAATTCAAAGCAAAACTATCTTTCAACTCGAATATGTTATAATCTTCAGGTTTAAGGTTGTTATTTTATGTTTTAATTGCATGGTAGTTTTCGCTTCAAATTGCTGTATAAATTTGAACGGCATGAATCGCTCTTTTGTGCGGTTAAGATTTATATTAATGAACCCACGTTATACAAGGAAGTGACACATTCCCGATATTTTAATTAAAATACAAAGAACACATTCTGACATGATGTCATGGTGGTTTTTCTAAAATCAAGGGAAACACTCTTAAAAGCAATACTTAAAACAGCCGGGTCTCTTGTCCAAACCAAAATACCACAATACTATATAATACTATGTTTTAACTTTATCATACTAAAGATACGTTAGTCTTGATTAATAATTTGGTTGTTTTTACCAACCACTTATTTAGTGAAGTAAGATAAATAGTCTTGCCAACTCCAGTCGGAACAGATTGTCTATTTTATGTAATCTTAATTGCCTTTAACTATGTGTTAATTCAAAGACAGTATATGATGTATGTCATCCAAAAGGGACAGACTGGATCTAAGTCGTTATAACTTGTAGTCTAACCATTTTGTCATATGCATAATGAATGTTGTATGACATCTTGTGTATTATCTATATGGCAATAAAATATGTTTAAACTAAACTAAAAACATGCCTTTCCATGTAAACATAGCTTATGTAAAGGGTGACTCTCTAACTACAGAATAAGGTATGACTAAATGCAACTCTAGACCTAACTATCTATGAGGTATTACTGAATACAGCTCTGGTCTAGTAAAGGACAACAACCTAACTATCTGTTAGATGATACTGAATACAGCTCTGGTCTAGTAAAGGACAACAACCTAACTATCTGTTAGATAATACTGAATACAGCTCTGGTCTAGTAAAGGACAACAACCTAACTATATGTTAGATGCTACTGAATACAGCTCTGGTCTAGTAAAGGACAACAACCTAACTATCTGTTAGATGATACTGAATACGGCTCTGGTCTAGTAAAGGACAGCAACCTAACTATCTGTTAGATGATACTGAATACAGCTCTGGTCTAGTAAAGGACAGCAACCTAACTATCTGTTAGATGATACTGAATACAGCTCTGGTCTAGTAAAGTACAACAACCTAACTATCTGTTAGATAATACTGAATACAGCTCTGGTCTAGTAAAGGACAACAACCTAACTATCTGTTAGATGATACTGAATACAGCTCTGGTCTAGTAAAGGACAACAACCTAACTATCTGTTAGATGATACTGAATACAGCTCTGGTCTAGTAAAGGACAGCAACCTAACTATCTGTTAGATAATACTGAATACAGCTCTGGTCTAGTAAAGTACAACAACCTAACTATCTGTTAGATAATACTGAATACAGCTCTGGTCTAGTAAAGGACAACAACCTAACTATCTGTTAGATAATACTGAATACAGCTCTGGTCTAGTAAAGGACAACAACCTAACTATCTGTTAGATAATACTGAATACAGCTCTGGTCTAGTAAAGGACAACAACCTAACTATCTGTTAGATAATACTGAATACAGCTCTGGTCTAGTAAAGGACAACAACCTAACTATCTGTTAGATAATACTGAATACAGCTCTGGTCTAGTAAAGGACAACAACCTAACTATCTGTTAGATAATACTGAATACAGCTCCGGTCTAGTAAAGTACAACAACCTAACTATCTGTTAGATAATACTGAATACAGCTCTGGTCTAGTAAAGGACAACAACCTAACTATCTGTTAGATAATACTGAATACAGCTCTGGTCTAGTAAAGGACAACAACCTAACTATCTGTTAGATAATACTGAATACAGCTCTGGTCTAGTAAAGGACAACAACCTAACTATCTGTTAGATAATACTGAATACAGCTCTGGTCTAGTAAAGTACAACAACCTAACTATCTGTTAGATAATACTGAATACAGCTCTGGTCTAGTAAAGGACAACAACCTAACTATCTGTTAGATGATACTGAATACAGCTCTGGTCTAGTAAAGGACAACAACCTAACTATCTGTTAGATAATACTGAATACAGCTCTGGTCTAGTAAAGTACAACAACCTAACTATCTGTTAGATGATACTGAATACAGCTCTGGTCTAGTAAAGGACAACAACCTAACTATCTGTTAGATAATACTGAATACAGCTCCGGTCTAGTAAAGGACAACAACCTAACTATCTGTTAGATAATACTGAATACAGAAATTGTCTTTTCCCAGCGGCATTGCAACGGCATTGCATCAAGGCCGCTGCTAGGAAATGTGCCATGTTCAATAAGAACAAGCCTCTAAACTCCGACTTACTGTCACTAGGAAATGTGCCATGTTCAATAAGAATAAGCCTCTAAACTCCGACTTACTGTCACTAGGAAATGTGCCATGATCAATAAGAATAAGCGTCTAAACTCCGACTTACTGTCACTAGGAAATGTGCCATGTTCAATAAGAACAAGCCTCTAAACTCCGACTTACTGTCACTAGGAAATGTGCCATGTTCAATAAGAATAAGCCGACAAACTCCGACTTACTGTCACTAGGAAATGTGCCATGTTCAATTAAGAATAAGCCGCCAAACTCCGACTTACTGTCACTAAGAAATGTGCCATGTTCAATAAGAATAAGCCGCCAAACTCCGACTTCCTGTCACTAGGAAATGTGCCATGTTCAATACAAATAAGCCTCTAAACTCCGACATACTGTCACCAAGAAATGTGCAATGTTCAATAAGAATAAGCCGCCAAACTCCGACTTACTGTCACTAAGAAATGTGCCATGTTCAATAATAATAAGCCGCCAAACTCCGACTTACTGTCACTAAGAAATGTGCCATGTTCAATAAGAATAAGCCGCCAAACTCCGACTTACTGTCACTAAAGAAATGTGCCATGTTAAATAAGAATAAGCCGCCAAACTCCGACTGACTGTCACTAGCAAATGTGCCATGTTCAATAAGAATAAGCCGCCAAACTCCGACTTACTGTCACTAAAGAAATGTGCCATGTTAAATAAGAATAAGCCGCTAAACTCCGACTTACTGTCACTAGTAAATGTGCCATGTTCAATAAGAATAGTCCGCCAAACTCCGACTTAGTGTCCCTAAAGAAATCTGCCATGTTAAATAAGAATAAGCCGCCAAACTCCGACTTACTGTCACTAAGAAATGTGCCATGTTCAATAAAAATAGGCCACCAAACTCCGACTTACTGCCACTAAAGAAATGTGCCATGTTAAATAAGAATAAGCCGCCAAACTCCGACTTACTGTCACTAAGAAATGTGTCATGTTCAATAAGAATAGGCTGCCAAACTCCAACTTACTGTCACTAAAGAAATGTGTCATGTTCGATAAGAATAAGCCGCTAAACTCCGACTTACTGTCACTAAAGAAATGTGTCATGTTCAATAAGAATAGGCTGCCAAACTCCAACTTACTGTCACTAAAGAAATGTGTCATGTTCGATAAGAATAAGCCGCTAAACTCCGACTTACTGTCACTAAAGAAATGTGTCATGTTCAATAAGAATAAGCCGCCAAACTCCGACTTACTGTCACTAAGAAATGTGTCATGTTCAATAAGAATAGGCTGCCAAACTCCAACTTACTGTCACTAAAAAAATGTGCCATGTTCGATAAGAATAAGCCGCTAAACTCCGACTTACTGTCACTAAAGAAATGTGCCATGTTAAATAAGAATAAGCCGCCAAACTCCGACTTCCTGTCACTAAGAAATGTGCCATGTTCAATAAGAATAAGCCGCCAAACTCCGACTTACTGTCACTAGTAAATGTGCCATGTTCAATAAGAATAAGCCTCTTACTCCGACTTACTGTCACTAAGAAATGTGCCATGTTCAATAAGAATAAGCCGCCAAACTCCGACTTACTGTCACTAAGAAATGTGCCATGTTCAATAAGAATAAGCCGCCAAACTCCGACTTACTGTCACTAAAAAATGTGCCATGTTCAATAAGAATAAGCCGCTAAACTCCGACTTACTGTCACTAGGAAATGTGCCATGTTCAATTAAGAATAAGCCGCTAAACTCCGACTTACTGTCACTAAGAAATGTGCCATGTTCAATAAGAATAAGCCGCCAAACTCCGACTTACTGTCACTAGGAAATGTGCCATGTTCAATTAAGAATAAGCCGCCAAACTCCGACTTACTGTCACTAAGAAATGTGCCATGTTCAATAAGAATAAGCCGCCAAACTCCGACTATGTGCCTTGCCCATATGTCACACAGCCGTAACCGCCACTAACGTAGATCGAAACAGAGACAATGAACTTTGAACTTGGTGGTAATCGTTGTTTGGTAACCACTCTTTAATAGAGGCTGTCTGACTGCTTGTTCGACCTGAAGGCAAACAGGCAACATTCGGATCAGACTTCGAGAAATAATATCCACACCTGATGTCAGTTGTATATAA
>JASEVX010000031.1:313477-323477 GCA_031761405.1 Serripes groenlandicus | reverse complement strand
ATAGTTTTCGGGAGTTAGAAGTGATTTAAAATGGTTGTAAAAATAACGCCGATCAGAACGTTTTATATCAGAGTTCCACGTCTGAGTGGCACAGTCATTTAGCCTTTGTTTGAATTGTGATATCCAAACGATGACATATCCATATTGGAAAATATTTTTTTTTACTTTAGAAGTCCATGTAATTCTACCCAAGTCATCTAACCCTTTCAACATTTCGTAGAACTGTTTAGGTATGGATAAGTTTACAACAACATTTCGTAGCACTGCTTAGGTTTGGATGAGCTTACAACAACATTTCGTAGCACTGTTTAGGTATGGATGAGTTTATACCAACATTTCGTAGCACTGTTTAGGTATGGATACGTTTACACCAACATTTCGCAGCACTGTTTAGGTATGGATGAGTTTACGCCAACATTTCGTAGCACTGTTTAGGTATGGATAAGTTTACAACAACATTTCGTAGCATTGTTTAGGTACATGTATGGATAAGTTTACACCAACATTTCGTAGCACTGTTTAGGTATGGATGAGTTTATACCAACATTTCGTAGCACTGTTTAGGTATGGATGAGTTTATACCAACATTTCGTAGCACTGTTTAGGTATGGATAAGTTTACACCAACATTTCGTAGCACTGTTTAGGTATGGATGAGTTTACGCCAACATTTCGTAGCACTGTTTAGGTATGGATAAGTTTACAACAACATTTCGTGGCATTGTTTAGGTATGGATAAGTTTACACTAACATTTCGTAGCACTGTTTAGGTATGGATGAGTTTACGCCAACATTTCGTAGCACTGTTTAGGTATGGATAAGTTTACAACAACATTTCGTGGCATTGTTTAGGTATGGATGAGTTTACACCAACATTTAGTAGCACTGTTTAGGTATGGATGAGCTTACACCAACATTTAGTAGCATTGTTTAGGTATGGATGAGTTTACACCAACATTAAGTAGCACTGTTTAGGTATGGATGAGCTTACGTAAACCAACACTTCGTAGCATTGTTTAGGTATGGATAAGTTTACACCAACATTTCGTAGCACTGTTTAGGTATGGATAAGTTAACACCAACTTTTCGTAGCATTGTTTATGTGAGGATGAGTTTACACCAACATGTCGTAACATTGTTTAGGTATGGATGAGTTTATACCAACATTTCGTAACACTGTTTAGGTATATATGAGTTTACATCAATATTTCGTAACACTGTTAAGGTATGGATGAGTTTACACCAACATTTCGTAGCACTGTTTAGGTATATATGAGTTTACACCAATATTTCGTAGCACTGTTTAGGTATGGATGAGTTTACACCAATATTTCGTAGCACTGTTTATGCATGGATGAGTTTACACCAACATTTCGTAACACTGTTTAGGTGTGGATGAGTTTACACCAACATTTCGTAGCACTGTTTAGGTATGGATGAGTTTACACCAATATTTCGTAACACTGTTTATGTATGGATGAGTTTACACCAACATTTCGTAGCACTGTTTAGGTATGGATAAGTTTACACCAACTTTTCGTAGCATTGTTAAGGTGAGGATGAGTTTACACCAACATGTCGTAGCATTGTTTAGGTATGGATGAGTTTATACCAACATTTCATAGCATTGTTTAGGTATGGATGAGTTTACACCAACATGTCGTAGCATTGTTTAGGTATGGATGCGTTTATACCAACATTTCATAGCATTGTTTAGGTATGGATGAGTTTACACCAACATGTCGTAGCATTGTTTAGGTATGGATGAGTTTACACCAACATGTCATAGCATTGTTTAGGTATGGATGAGTTTATACCAACATGTCATAGCATTGTTTAGGTATGGATGAGTTTACACCAACATGTCGTAGCATTGTTTAGGTATGGATGAGTTTATACCAACATTTCGTAGCATTGTTTATGTATGGATGAGTTTACACCAATATTTCGTAGCACTGTTTAGGTATGGATGAGTTTACACCAACATTTCGTAGCACTGTTTAGGTATATATGAGTTTACACCAATATTTCGTAGCATTGTTTAGGTATGGATGAGTTTACACCAATATTTTGTAGCACTGTTTAGGTATGGATGAGTTTACACCAACATTTCGTAGCACTGTTTAGGTATGGATGAGTTTACACCAATTTTTCGTAACACTGTTTATGTATGGATGAGTTTACACCAACATTTCGTAACACTGTTTAGGTGTGGATGAGTTTACACCAACATGTCGTAGCACTGTTTAGGTATGGATGGGTTTACACCAATATTTCGTAGCATTGTTTAGGTATGGATGAGTTTACACAAGCATTTCGTAGCACTGTTTAGGTATGGATGAGTTTACATCAACAGGTCGTAGCACTGTTTAGGTATTGGATGAGTTTACTCAAGCATTTCGTAGCATTGTTTAGATATGGATGAGTTTACATCAATATTTAATCAATTGTTTATGTTATGTAACTCTTAATGGTATTCTTCAATATTCTCCCGGAGCCATACAAGTATTTGTTGAGCTGTGTACAACAAAAACCCTGATTGGACTGATTCATTGATATACACATGTACACTTCGCCTAGGACTGATTCATTGATATACACATGTACACTTCGCCTAGGACTGATTCATTGATATACACATGTACACTTCGCCTAGGACTGATTCATTGATATACACATGTACACTTCGCCTAGGACTGATTCATTGATATACACATGTACACTTCGCCTAGGACTGATTCATTGATATACACATGTACACTTCGCCTACCGGCGTTACTTCTGCATAAGAAACAATTACAACAAAGCCTTGCGGCTATCACGTTTACATGTTATATAGGAAAATGTAATAACCATCAATTTGCTCAATGATTGTGTTTTGCATTTTATTTCAAATCCAATGTTTTCTGAATCTCCGAATTTGTCGTGATATAGCAAGAAAGTATGTCAATAGAGCTTTTTCTACGTATGAATTGATAAATTCGCTTTTGCTTGTGTTATCAGAACACGGAAATAAACAGCGAAAAGTGTCAATGTTGTCAAAACAAAATGGGAACAGGAGCATGACTACTTTTAAACACTTTTAGTACGATATGCCTGTGTTTTATACTGAAGATAATGCTTTTAATAATACAACAGAAGCCAGTGGGGCAGTGATACCAAAGGTCCCGAGTTCGAATCCCGTAATAACCGGGGCCTCCTTTTGAAATGTTTCCACACAAACGTCGCGAGTAACGTCATGTCATGTCTCTAGGAGGCAGAACTCGAGCGTAATCAATATAAGCTTAAAGCTTGTTTCACATTCGATGTAAAATAAATACATTTAATCTAATAATACAACCATTGTCGAATTTCAAAAAGAAAAAAAAAGAAAAAGAATGAATTGCATTAAGCAGAGTGTCATGGTGGTTCTGTATCGCTCACCTGAGTTCCATATATATATTGTTCGTCAGGCGATATTAATGCTCCGTCCCCTGGTGGACAAGTGAATGTTAGACAGTCAACCAATCAATATAATGTTGATAAATAAATCAAAATATGGCTTGTTGTTTTGAAGAGAATGTCTTATAAGTTTGCTATTTAGTCATATCATGTAAATTGATCCATACCTCGGCAGTCTTGTGTTTTTCTTATCATCAATTATCATGACTTATATGAATCTGGACAAGGGTCAGCCTAGAAACATATCGGGGGCAATTATTTCAAAATAAACATTATGGGGAATATCGGCTTTTGCCACTATGTTTTCAACTTTTTTTTAAACAATTATACTTTCCGTTTATTTTTATGTCGATAATTTGCCTTTTTACCTTCGTGTTTTTAAAGTCGTCCAATGAAGATGTGTTGTATGTGGTAAAATAGTTTAATCACATTTTCGAGAGGCATAAACAAAAATCAGGCAAAACAATATCTATCGATCAGGGGTCGTGGGTTCGAACTCAGCTCGGCCATTCATTCTGTATTCGATGGATAAAAGTCGTTGATCATTCTTTATTCGATAGATACAAGTCGTTGATCATTCTTTATTCGATAGGTACAAGTCGTTAATCTTTCTTTATTCGATAGATACAAATCGTTGATCATTCTTTATTCGATAGATACAAATCGTTGATCATTCTTTATTCGACAGGTACAAGTCGTTGATCATTCTTTATTCGATAGATACAAGTCGTTGATCATTCTTTATTCGATAGATACAAATCGTTGATCATTCTTTATTCGATAGATACAAGGCGTTAATCATCCTTTATTCGATAGATACAAGTCGTTGATCATTCTTTATTCGATAGATACAAGTCGTTAATCATTCTTTATTCGATAGATACAAGTCGTTAATCATTCTTTATTCGATAGATACAAATCGTTGATTCGATAGGTACAAGTCGTTGATCATTCTTTATTCGATGGATACAAGTCGTTGATCATTCTTTATTCGATAGATACAAATCGTTAATCATTCTTTATTCGATAGGTACAAATCGTTAATCATTCTTTATTCGATAGATACAAATCGTTGATCATTCTTTATTCGATAGATACAAATCGTTGATCATTCTTTATTCGATAGGTACAAGTCGTTACTCATTCTTTATTCGATAGGTACAAGTCGTTAATCATTCTTTATTCGATAGATACAAATCGTTGATCATTCTTTATTCGATGGATTAAAGTCGTTAATCATTCTTTATTCGATAGGTACAAGTCGTTAATCATTCCTTATTCGATAGATACAAGTCGTTAATCATTCTTTATTCGATAGATACAAATCGTTGATCATTCTTTATTAGATAGATACAAATCGTTGATCATTCTTTATTCGATAGATACAAATCGTTGTTCATTCTTTATTCGATGGATTAAAGTCGTTAATCATTCTTTATTCGATAGGTACAAGTCGTTAATCATTCCTTATTCGATAGATACAAGTCGTTAATCATTCTTTATTCGATAGATACAAGTCGTTGATCATTCTTTATTCGATAGGTACAAGTCGTTAATCATTCTTTATTCGATAGATAAAAGTCGTTAATCATTCTTTATTCGATGGATACAAGTCGTTGATCATTCTTTATTCGATGGATACAAATCGTTGATCATTCTTTATTCGATGGATTAAAGTCGTTAATCATTATTTATTCGATAGGTATAAGTCGTTAATCATTCTTTATTCGATAGATACAAGTCGTTGATCATTCTTTATTCGATAGATACAAATCGTTGATCATTCTTTATTCGATGGATTAAAGTCGTTAATCATTCTTTATTCGATAGATACAAATCGTTGATCATTCTTTATTCGGTGGATTAAAGTCGTTAATCATTCTTTATTCGATAGATACAAGTCGTTAATCATTCTTTATTCGATAGATACAAATCGTTGATTCGATAGGTACAAGTCGTTGATCATTCTTTATTCGATAGATACAAGTCGTTGGTCATTCTTTATTCGATAGATACAAGTCGTTGATCATTCTGTATTCGATTGATAAAACTCGTTAATCATTCTTTATCCGATAGATACAAGTCGTTAATCATTCTTTATTCGATAGATACAAGTCGTTGATCATTCTTTATTCGATGGATAAAAGTCGTTAATCATTCTTTATTCGATGGATACAAATCGTTAATCATTCTTTATTCGATGGATTAAAGTCGTTAATCATTCTTTATTCGATGGATACAAGTCGTTGATCATTCGTTATTCGATAGATACAAGTCGTTGATCATTCTTTATTCGATAGATACAAGTCGTTAATCATTCTTTATTCGATAGATACAAATCGTTGATCATTCTTTATTCGATAGGTACACGTCGTTAATCATTCTTTATTCGATGGATACAAATCGTTGATCATTCTTTATTCGATGGATTAAAGTCGTTAATCATTCTTTATTCGGTGGATTAAAGTCGTTGATCATTCTTTATTCGATATATACAAGTCGTTGATCATTCTTTATTCGATAGATACAAGTCGTTGATCATTCTTTATTCGATGGATAAAAGTCGTTAATCATGCTTTATTCGGTGGATTAAAGTCGTTGATCATTCTTTATTCGATATATACAAGTCGTTGATCATTCTTTATTCGATGGATACAAGTCGTTGATCATTCTTTATTCGATAGATACAAGTCGTTGATCATTCTTTATTCGATAGATGAAAGTCGTTGATTATTCTTTATTCCATAGATAAAAGTCGTTAATCATTCTTTATTCGATAGATACAAGTCGCTGATCATTCTTTATTCGATGGATACAAGTCGTTGATCATTCTTTATTCGATAGATACAAGTCGTTAATCATTCTTTATTCGATAAATACAAGTCGTTGATCATTCTTTACTCGATGGATACAAGTCGTTGATCATTCTTTATTCGATAGATACAAGTCGTTGATCATTCTTTATTCGATGGATACAAGTCGTTGATCATTCTTTATTCGATAGATACAAGTCGTTGATCATTCTTTATTCTATAAATACAAGTCGTTGATCATTCTTTATTCGATGGATACAAGTCGTTGATCATTCTTTATTCGATAGATACAAGTCGTTGATCATTCTTTATTCGATAGATACAAGTCGTTGATCATTCTTTATTCGATGGATACAAGTCGTTGATCATTCTTTATTCGATAAATACAAGTCGCTGATCATTCTTTATTCGGTAGGTACAAGTCGTTGATCATTCTTTATTCGATGGATACAAGTCGTTGATCATTCTTTATTCGATAAATACAAGTCGCTGATCATTCTTTATTCGATAGGTACAAGTTGTTGATCATTCTTTATTCGATGGATACAAGTCGTTGATCATTCTTTATTCGATGGATACAAGTCGTTGATCATTCTTTATTCGATGGATACAAGTCGTTGATCATTCTTTATTCGATAGATACAAGTCGTTTATCATTCTTTATTCGATAAATACAAGTCGTTGATAATTTCTTTATTTGATGGATACAAGTCGTTGATCATTCTTTATTCGATAAATACAAGTCGTTGATCATTCTTTATTCGATGGATACAAGTCGTTGATCATTCTTTATTCGATAGATAGAAGTCGTTTATCATTCTTTATTCGATAGATACAAGTCGTTGATCATTCTTTATTCGATGGATTAAAGTCGTTAATCATTCTTTATTCGATGGATACAAGTCGTTGATCATTCTTTATTCGATGGATACAAGTCGTTGATAATTTTTTATTCGATAAATACAAGTCGTTGATCATACTTTATTCGATAGATACAAGTCGCTCATCATTCTTTATTCGATGGATACAAGTCGTTGATCATTCTTTATTCGATAGATGAAAGTCGTTGATCATTGTTTATTCCATAGATAAAAGTCGTTAATCATTCTTTATTCGATAGATACAAGTCGCTGATCATTCTTTATTCGATGGATACAAGTCGTTGATCATTCTTTATTCGATGGATACAAGTCGTTGATCATTCTTTATTCGATAGATACAAGTCGTTGATCATTCTTTATTCTATAAATACAAGTCGTTGATCATTCTTTATTTGATGGATACAAGTCGTTGATCATTCTTTATTCGATAGATACAAGTCGTTGATCATTCTTTATTCGATAGATACAAGTCGTTGATCATTCTTTATTCGATGGATACAAGTCGTTGATCATTCTTTATTCGATGGATACAAGTCGTTGATCATTCTTTATTCGATAAATACAAGTCGCTGATCATTCTTTATTCGATAGGTACAAGTCGTTGATCATTCTTTATTCGATGGATACAAGTCGTTGATCATTCTTTATTCGATAAATACAAGTCGCTGATCATTCTTTATTCGATAGGTACAAGTCGTTGATCATTCTTTATTCGATGGATACAAGTCGTTGATCATTCTTTATTCGATGGATACAAGTCGTTGATCATTCTTTATTCGATGGATACAAGTCGTTGATCATTCTTTATTCGATAGATACAAGTCGTTGATCATTCTTTATTCGATGGATACAAGTCGTTGATCATTCTTTATTCGATAAATACAAGTCGCTGATCATTCTTTATTCGATAGGTACAAGTCGTTGATCATTCTTTATTCGATGGATACAAGTCGTTGATCATTCTTTATTCGATAAATACAAGTCGCTGATCATTCTTTATTCGATAGGTACAAGTCGTTGATCATTCTTTATTCGATGGATACAAGTCGTTGATCATTCTTTATTCGATGGATACAAGTCGTTGATCATTCTTTATTCGATGGATACAAGTCGTTGATCATTCTTTATTCGATAGATACAAGTCGTTTATCATTCTTTATTCGATAAATACAAGTCGTTGATAATTTCTTTATTTGATGGATACAAGTCGTTGATCATTCTTTATTCGATAAATACAAGTCGTTGATCATTCTTTATTCGATGGATACAAGTCGTTGATCATTCTTTATTCGATAGATACAAGTCGTTTATCATTCTTTATTCGATAGATACAAGTCGTTGATCATTCTTTATTCGATGGATTAAAGTCGTTAATCATTCTTTATTCGATGGATACAAGTCGTTGATCATTCTTTATTCGATGGATAAAAGTCGTTGATCATTCTTTATTCGATAGATAAAAGTCGCTGATCATTCTTTATTCGATGGACAAAAGTCGTTGATCATTCTTTATTCGATGAATAAAAGTCGTTGATCATGCGTTTTTTAACAATAGGTTAAATAGTCTATGTTGGAACGAACATCTAGCGGGGTTGGGTTGCCTGTGAAGAGAATTGGTGCGAGAAAGCAAGGAAAACACATTATGTGAACTGGCCGTCGTAAAATAACTGAAATACCTGTAAACGACGTTTAACTCCAATAAATCAATCAATTTATCGGACAAAGGATTAAGGAATTCCAAAATAGAAGAACGGGCTTATCTAAAATAGGATAAACATAAATTCTATAAATTCTTCACATATTTTGGACATAAATAAATAATGAATAAAAAGCATTTCGCTGCGTCTAGTTTCGGTTAAAATTGTCATTTTGTCAAACAGAATAAAATCATTATTACCATTGATTTTCAACTCTAATAATGGAACTATACTTCACTTGAAGTAAAACATAATCAATAAGACAATTACGGGAAATCCCCATATGATGTGAAATATGCAATGATAGGACGTTGACACAGGATACCCGTGTGCACACGATAATGTCTCGGTTACATAAGGTGCACAATAGCCATATGCAGTAAACGACCTTATCAGCTGGAAATGCGAATTCGTTCAACTAACTGGTCCGCGGCCAAACTGGCGAAAACTTGAGACAGAGAATTGTTCTCTCGACCTTCAATATGAGAAACAATATTGTTATCAAAAGATAAGTTCAAAAGTGGAACTCATTTGACAGTTTTATTCAGCACAATCTCGTAAAATTACCATGTGAAAAAAAACGTATATCATTATTCGATTAACATTTGTATATGTCTAAATGAAACGGATAAATTTAAATATAAATAACAATTGTATTAAAGGATGGATTGTTTCGTAATATAGCTATTTAACCTTTTCCCACATGCAGATGCATTTTGACGCAACTCTAGTGGACGACTTTTAAAAACTATTTTGGCACAAGGAGAAGTTTCTCATATTAAAAGAAAATCTCCTTTTACAATAACGTTTCATCTCTTTTCAAAAATCAAAGGTTCGATCATAGAGAATGTTCATAGTTTTGCGTAGATTTGTCCAAAGTAAGTCCGTTGCTATAGATATGGCGTAACCTTTGTCGGAAAGGGTTACATTCAACTAGACGAACAATCACAAATAACTTCCTGTTTAGACAATTCACCCAGACGAACAATCACAAACAACTTCCTGTCTAAACAATTCACCCAGACGCATAATCACAAACAACTTCCTGTTAAGTCAATTTACCCAGACGCACACTCACAAACAGCTTCCTGTTAAGTCAATTCACTCAAACGCATAATCACAAACAGCTTCCTGTTAAGTAAATTTACGCAGACGAACAATCACAAACA
>JASEVX010000031.1:278339-313277 GCA_031761405.1 Serripes groenlandicus | reverse complement strand
GAGAGAGAGAAAAAAAGAGAGAGAGAGAGAGAGAGAGAGAGAGAGAGAGAGAGAGAGAGAGAGAGAGAGAGAGCGAGACAGTCAGTCAGACAGACAGACAGTCAGACAGAAAGATGTAGAGACAGACATATAGACAGACGGAGACAGACAAACAGAGACAGCGAGAGAGAGAGGAAGAGAGAAAGAGACAGACATATATGCATAAAGGCATACATACAGACAGACAGACACACACACACATACACAGACATGATTGCATAATAATAAACATGAATATATAAATTACCTTATTTAATATCAAACAGATAAACAAACCACTGTTTATGAATGAACATAAAAAGACAACAAGATAAATTAGAGTACTCAGCTGTGACACATTAAAATTAATCACCATGGCGACCAGGCGCATTTCCGCCATGGACATAATTATGAGTCACATATAAAAGGATCCTTAGTAGTCACACTGTTCGTTTGGCAATGACGCCAATGACGTGTGAGGGTAAACAAACACATAACAACAACAACAACAACCAACAACAACAACAACGTGAAGATAAAACTTAAATGGACGCGAAAAGATGATGATGAACTGATCTTATTTACCCTCGGCGTGTAGAGATAACTATTTGGCGAGCATCCGCATAAAAGAAGAAAGCGGGGAATATTTATACGTTTGATGTGTTTACGACGCTATCAACAATATGTCAGGTATATATCATATAGCGTGTTCTGGTTGGTTTATCGGTACGATTAATCTCTACGCCAGTTTATCAGTCGCAACCGTAATGCTTCTTTCCCCACAACCCACAGTGCCGATTCGGGAAGCCAATGCTACCTGTTTCGACCCCCTCCCTTCATATAGACGCTTTCTGACGCCTTTGCAGCAGACGGCTTTTTGAAAACATAGTGACAAAAGAAGAAATTGCTCAAAACGAGCAATTTCTCCTTTTGCCACCATTTTTTCCACTTTTAGTCATAGGTTATCCATTCAAGATTTTCTATTTTTTGACTAAATATGTTGAAAGTCGTCTGCTGCATAATTTTCGTATGAGGGAAAGGAAAGGGTTAAATGATTCGATGGTCTCCCACTTTGGAGGTGTGGCTTTATAATACCAAAAGATACAAATGAGCCGTCCCGCGAGAAAACTAACATTGTGAACTCTGTGTAAAAGTATCGACCCGGATCAGCCTAAGCACGCCGCGCAGGATTACCCGGATAGACGATTTTCGCCTCCTGTGGATTTTCTGTTTCAGGAATCATACCTCTATACCCCTGAGAGGAAATGTGTCGGCCCGGAACAGTCTTAGCGGACTGCGCAGGCTGATCGGTGTCGATATATTACGCAGAGGCCATACTGTCTATTTTCTCACAAAACACATTCTAGGAGAGAAGAAATTCAGCAGATGAAAATATTGAAGAAGAAGAAGATGTTGATGACGAAAAAGAAGAAGATTGTGATGATGATTATGCTGATGATGATAATGATAATATCAAACAACAATAAAGAAATGAAAAGCTTACGAAAACAAAAACTAAATGAAAACGATACCACACGTCCAGCAGTAAGACAATCCTCTTTCAACTCTCGTTTTTGATTAATAATATTCTAACATGTAATAATAACGCGACACCGGTGCACGTGAATGATTTGCGATGTGTATCCTAGCTACATTGATTGATAGGTAATGAAGATAAATTATTCTGTAACCCCGGCGGCCTGGTACGCGACATTTATACAAGAGATAGTCGTGTCAAGAGATTCGACTTCTGTAGGCATTTACGTGCAGTGAAAACTCAAATGAACATGTTGTTCTGTAACCCTCGGCGGCCTGGTACGCGACATTTATACAAGAGAGATTCGACTTCTGTAGGCATTTACGTGCAGTGAAAACTCAAATGAACACGTGCATCAGTCTAACCAGAGTCATCACTGTCCGTCTATGTATAATTTAGGTCAAAGATGTATTTTTGTCCCTTCAAATAAACTAGAAATGTAGCCCTTTTAGATTTACGCCAATTTACCTTTTACGTGTTAAAAAATTACCCTGAATCGTCAAACCCTACTCCAACATGTTATTATCAGTGTAAATTGACCTGGCACTAAAAGGTCCGCTTTGGGACCGAAAGGTCAAAGGTTTTAATCCCAGTCTCGACCGTGTGATCTGTCCGGAAGTGCCGGTTGCTGGACCGCCAGCTAGATAAATAATAGGACATAATGCCTGACAAAAGGGATTGGATTCGTGCTCATAAGTGAGAAATGGCTTTTCAATAGGACTAACACTATCATAAACACACATTGTATGAGAAGTATGTCCTATACTCATAGAGTAGGACATACACAAGCATATGTCATTGTTCTAGTTGACTAGTATTCCGTCCGGTCTCATTCTTTTATTAATTAACCCTAAAATTAAAAACTGCTGTTGAGACGATTTAAAAAACATTGTCAGAAAAGAGAAACTTAATGAGATATTTAACCGTTTCACATGTAATATGTTATTGGGATTCGCTATTCGCTTGAGATATCCCTTATTGTCAGGATTTTCCGTCTGTCTGTCTGTTTGTTTGTATATCGACGCTCCACAGCCCAAACCGACGAGCCGATTTCGATGAAACTCGGTCAACAGGTGCCATAGGTGCTCGGAGACTGCGCGTTTGAGAAATACGCAAAATACGAGGGAAACTTTTTTCGACCTACGTTCACCAAAATTCTATCTCCTACTACAGTTTTCAACGTGATATCGAGATATTTAGATAAAACGTACATAGAATTGTTCGATTTAGTCCTCAATTTTCCTCATGGTAGCCCTTCAAAGATAGGGTATCGTTTTAGTGTCGTTTTTTCACTTCAATCGCCCCTAGCGCCTATCACACTAGTTCATATATATATATACGCAAAGGCGACTCCCACGTCGCCTACCGGCTTGTTATATGTGTATATCTGTAGGCACTATCAGTTTTATAATTTCAACCTACAGAAACTGAGTCACGTCTGGTTAACTTTTTCACCGCCGAATTTCACAAAAGACGACTCTTCGACTTTACAAATTGGACCACTCCATGTTTCGTCCAACAGGAAATCTGATATAATTCAATGTCTAAGTGGAAAACAATGCAGATGTCAGAAGAAACAGCTCGTTATGAGCTGTGTCATCTGAATATACATTGTTTGTAAACGCCTTTAATTGCCTTTGGCAGCGAAATGATCAATTTGAATAGTAATTCATCTGCGTATAGTGAAGGCTAGGGGGGCGAGCCCATTCATCCCACCCAGTCTTACCAAAGTATTCACTTTCCGCTTATATGCGTGATGAAGATCTAAGTACATCTTCTGGCAAAACGATAGAAGTGTAGCCCCACTAGTTGTACTCCAATGTAAGATGAGATCGCAACTCGCTAGACGCGGCTCGTCTACTCTTCAATAGCCATTAAACATTAAACATAAACATAAACATAAACATTTGTTTAAATATTTGTTAAGGAAAACCGAGATGATAAAATCTCAATAAATGAGGAGTGGGGGCTTTTTTTTTTATCACACGGTTGATAGATAACATAAATACATAAATAAACAAGTTCGTGGTGCAAAAGACGATTAATATATGCATATGAGATCAGGATTGCAAAATGTTGATGTCCGAATGACGTGGCCCGTATTAAACCCTTTCACACATAAACAAATATTCAGCAGACAACTATGAACATATGTTAGTAAACAATAAGAAACTCTTCATAAATGAAAGAACAATTATTGTAAAAAAAAATGAAAACATTGTGACAAAAGGAGATATTTCTCCTTTTTCCACAATGTTTCAAAAGCCGTCTGCTGCAGATGTGTCAGTTCGGAAAGCATATATATGTGGGAAGGGTAACAGGCTAAAAACCACACATGCGCACTGCCATGAGTAAAGAAACAGGAAGCGTACACCATGTGGGAATTGGCCACCAAACAAGATCCTTATTGGCCAGCCATTCGCCGCATGCTTTCCTCGATTTTCCTTGTTCGTCACAGTATGTCACAATTGTAACACCTTCATCCATTTCTAATATATAACTGTAAACAATTAGCCTTCCTATCAGCCTTATGAAATCCAATACAAAAGGGTGTGTTTTTCATTATATAATAAGCAATAACGATTCACTTACGATTGGACATCGCTTTTCAGGAGCCCGTCAGAACTCAGCCCAGTTTGGGAAAAACCCGTCTCTACTTTTACTTTACGAGAAAGTTCAAATTCTCAAAAAAAATCAGTTTTAACACTTTCACGTCATGTATAGCCTATAAACACACGTTTACACACGAATGTAGTCAAATAGAGACACACAATCATTCCAAGTGAAAAACAGATATATTTGATAATTTGGTCCGTAAAAGCTTCTCAAAATAGAAGTTAGTCAACTTAGTCAACTCACAGAGTGGTTTTTCCCACTTTACAATGAGCTATCAGCATATCATATGCACTGTAGTATGTATACACATATTACTTGTACATTAGTATTTATATTTTACCAGGGAAATTCCAAACTAGACAATGTTTACAATTTCCTTATTGCATTTCCACTACTTTTCGTAAAATTCTGTATCTAGATACTCAAACTAGTAATTAGTCGCCGGGCAGAAGCCCGCGACTTCTATTTTTAATAGGTTTTCGGAAATCACATGAGAGGGGGGGTTATTATTAGAATTTTTTTTTTAAATGTCTTGAACATATTACAATTGCGTTTGTTTAAAAACACTAAGTTATGACACATTTAAAATGAAATAAATATTCTGATGTTTTAAGTATGTGCAGTTTCTTTATTTTGACTTGCATTTCCGTTTTTGTGTTTTATTTACGAAGACAAAACAGTCCCTATTAGCTAGACTGCGATACTTTATTTTCAAAAACTATGTAATCAAAAGGCGATAACTACAAACCTTTACGTCGCACAACAGTCTAACTTTTTTACATACGCGCATCTGCTTGCAGAATACTATCGATATGAAAATCACTTCGAATTCTCCTTTTTAATAGATAAGTATCAACATAAACTGGTAACAGAAACAAAAATAAGAAATATTTTGTGAAAATATGTCTCAAATATAAGCCTGTTTATCGGTCGTGAACGTCGAAACGCCCTTTTCCTCAGTTCGTGACCTAGTTTCAAATTGCCAAAATGTAACAAAGCGAAGTAACCGGAAGTAAAATGTAAACTTAGAAAAGTGACTTGTTTATGCAGACAAAAAATGTCGCACGACGAATTGATTTCTTAAACGTCACGAAACGAGTGCATGGGTCGAATGTAGGAGAAAGAAAGATAATATATAAATGCTTTTTTTCACTCGAATGCAGTGGAAATAAAACATGCACTAAAGCTTTGCCTGATTTTTTATTCACTTTCTTCGATGTCTGACACTACGCCTCGAGTTGACACACGAGGGTCAACATTTCGAAAGAATGCTCAAACACCTTATAACAGATAGATAGCTAATATTACACACTTGAATGATTAAACATATGTGATATTAAATGTTTATTTGGCTTGAAACAAATTAAGAGAAGAACAAACTCTGATAAACAATAGATTTAGAAATAAAGAAAATCTGCTCTTTCGCACCCAATTAATTTCATACTTGTCACCTATTAAATAGTAATGGGACTCGCAATTGGCATTTCTCTTGCGCCAAACATTGTATGCATCAACGATTTAGATAAACAATTTAGCTGATATGTTGTTTCAAGTGTGGTCTACTTTTTAAACATATGAGGATAAATTTTAACATCTGTGAAATATTTATTATAATTATTATTAAAAAGGAGGAAGTTCATCAATTTAACCGTTTTCTCAATGTTTTAAGCGTTTAAAAGTTTTCCTTGTTGCTTCAGACATGGAAAGTGTTTAATAGCTTTTATTGCATGTAGATTTAAATCCCAAAATGTATTAATTTGTTGTGGTTTTATTGACAAATACAAAACATCAAAAATCCTGACCAAAAGAAATCCTGAAATTTGTAGATCTATGTGGAATTTCAAAATGCTGGAATTAGTCATTATGAAAACATTATGTGTATGTTTTAGACTAATGAAAGTCAAGAATACATGTGTGTTAAAAAATAAATCAATGCAGTCTTTTCCGGCGACATTGATGCTTTGCATCAACTTTCTCTTGTACTCCATTTTATAACGATCACATTTCATAAGAACTATTTATTTACATACCACAGGACTGTTCATTGATAATTCTGAGGACCATTTAATGTTATCACATAACGATGCTTGTATCCGATGTAAAATACCCATTACGTATTTCTTTATATATGACACGTGTAATATAACATGACCGAATCTCTATTTGTGTATTCATCCGCGAATATTTACAAAATGGCTTAGAACGTGTATCCGGTAAACACAAACGTCACAATAGATGGACGAGTTTATTAAAATACCTTTTTGTGTGATTACTTAACAGTCTATTAAGTATTACATGTTGGGATTATTTTCTGACAGCGAGAACCCGATTTTCTTTTTGTGATAAATATAATCCGACATTCGTTGTCATTTCATAAAGTTTTATTAAAGGCACGCTTTATAACAAATTTCTTGAACTCGTTTAATAAATCTTTATATAAAATGACAACTCATGTCATATCCTATATATATATATCATAGGATTTTTATTGATATTTTTTGACAGCGAAAACCCGATTTTCTTTTTGTGATAAAAAGAATCCGACATTCGTTGTCATTTCATAAAGTTTTATTAAAGGCACGCTTTATAACAAATTTATTGAACTCGTTTAATAAATCTTTATATAAAATGACAACTCATGTCATATCCTATATATATATATCATAGGATTTTTATTGATATTTTTTTAAAATTACATACAGGCTTTACGATTCTTTACACGAAGATTGGCATAATGCTCTTAGCAAGTCAAACACTGTATTATATGCAATTTAAATCACTTTTTTGGAGCATTATTTAACTATTAATATACCTGTTTGCCAGAGGAAAGTATTTCGGAGCTCGGATCATAAACTAAATATTGAAGTAGACATACATCAAATTGCTGCAAGGGAAGAGCAGATTTGCACTTATTCACGGCCTTGAAGACTCATTCATTAGATCAATATTGCCGAGCCCCGGTAGCTCAGTCGGTAGCGACGCGGGCTGTCAATCCAGGGTTTGTGAGTTCGAATCCCGGCTCGGCCAACTTTCTTTCCGACGATTGACAAAAGTCATTGCGACACGCGTCATTCGTCTTCCACCAATGGGCTAAGTCTATGTGGAAAAGCAGCCAGTTGCTTGAAAAGATTGTTGTGTGGAGTACTGGTGTGAGAAAACCAGGAAATGCATGAGTAGGTAACTGGCCGCCGTGATATAACTGAGAAATTGTTAAAAACGGCGTTAAACCCCAATCAATCAATCATTAGATTAATATCAAGCTGCGACAGATCAAATTTAATCAATACATGTATATGTAAATTATTGCACAAAATATTGTTGATCAGAAATGAAGAGTCTAACCTTAGCATTAAGTAGCCATATACTCTGATCTTTATCTACACTAGTTCCTATTCATTTTATATTTCTGTGAAATAACAACTACAGGGGAAGTAATCTTTAAATATTTGTATTTTGTTTGGGTTAAACCTATATATGTATTGTTTATATTAGGGGCCGATGGCCTAAATATTTTTATCTTGAATTTTGAAATCATCTAGACAAAAATTATTGATTATGCACTATACATGAAATTAGCATCATAAAAAAAGCAATTTCTCTATGTCTCACAATGTCCCTTAGCATCTAACGTCGGTTTTGTATGATCATTATCTACACTAGTTCATATCCATCTTATATATGTTGTTACATAACAACTAGAGGGAAAAACAAATACATATAATTGTGTTGTGTGGGAGCATAACTATATATGTATTGTGTATATTATGGGCCGGTGGCCTAAATATTAAAATAAGATATTTGAATTTTGTATTCTTATAGTCGATTTATGTGTAAAATAACGCTGACTATACGATAAATATGAATATTAATGAAAACTGGATGTGACAATAATTATAATGTCCTCGTCTGTCCTTTGTATGATGTATTGTAACTTCCCTCATCAATCAATGTTATTATACATGGGGTGAGACACGGGAAAGCACATCATCGCGGATTTTAAAACCGGTATTTATAGAATCACCTGTGTCCAAAAGCTTAGCCCTTTTACACATATAGACGCACTTTGATGACAATGTGGCTGAAGGGGAAATTTCTCCTTTTGTTACAATGTTCTCAATTTTATTCAATTATTACACTTCCATTTATAGAGATTTTCCTTATTTTTGCCGAGATGTTTTCAAAGTCGTCTGCTGTAGATTTGATGTCTGTGGGAAAGGGTTATAGCACAGGCGTTCGAGTTTTTGTTTAGAGAGAATTAATAAAAAAAATCATGCAATACCTAGTTAAACTACTACAAATAGTCTTTATATGGTCCATATGCTATAATAATACCGACTGTAATGTTATCGTATGAGATACTCAGGCAATTCCCCCCCCCCCCCCCCCCCCACAAAAAAACCGTGTTACTATAAATAAACTCCCTATTGTTTTATATATAAAAAGACATGATTATTACACTTTATTATATAACCTATACATAGACGCCTTTTCATTGGCTAAAAAGTAATTTTTTAGAAAAAATATCTAGCGATATTGACCGTTTTTTTCTGATATTGACCAGTTTTATAAATAGTAACAGGGGAAGACCGGGGAATCCCACGAGTCGCCTATTAATATCCTTCGCCTTTATCCGTATGCTACGGAATTTTCCGAGGCGCGTTCCGAATGACCACGTAAACTTCCGAGTGGTCATTCCGGTGACGTAATTTTTTTTAAATGACCCTCATGCACGTGCATTACCAACATTTTAGAATCGCGTTTTAGACTGTTATCATGTCAAAAACGTACTGTTATCATGAGACAGAAATACAACATACAACATAAATGTTCCTTGAGTGGTCCTCTGTTTTCTTTTAAGTTGATCAATATCAAAACGAATATATGATAAATTGAGGGTTATACAATAAAACAGTTATGGGCTTTTCTGTGACTAATCCGAATACATTGTCGGAATGGTGTAATTGATCCAAAATGAACATATCCAAAATGAACAATATGTTCCTATTCAACAACATTTTCACTTTGAACACCTATCTCCTTTTCTGGTTTTTAATTTGTAAAACATGAAAACAGCATCAGATTATTTGTTAATAAGTACCAGACTTAGTGTCAACAACAGTTACTGAATATATATACATGTATCTGAAATATGTTGTTTGAAAAAAAAATGGATAATATAAGATCTGATCAATATATTCAATATACATTTTATTGCATAAAACAATAAACATTATGTTTATAGCAAATAAAGAAATTATAAAAAGTACAAACAGAGAAATGGATTTTCCAGAAGAATTTGCAATAATTTAACATTGTTAGTGATCATGTTAAAATTGCTCTATTATAAAAATATGATGTATAAATTTAAAACTTTGATATTAGAACGGTTATCAAAGCTGGATCAATCCTTGAACATGTACAGATTCTCAGAGTTATCAATGTTGATAACCATTCCTTTTTTTAATTGTTATTGCTCAATTATAAAAGCTTTTGAAAAGGGTACAGGGAGTAAACTATTTTCACTAAAAGCCTGGATAAAAATGTAATAAGTGTTTAAGTAAGACAACTCCCCACAACATAATTGTTTCATGTATACATTGTTAAGTTTAGTTGCCTCTTTCAAAACATGTACCTGCTGAGATTTGATCTTAGAACTCTTGTTAGACCAGGTGTTTTACCATTAAACTACAGTATAGGTTTTTATTTTGAGCAGCAGTTCATGAAAATATGTGTACTTTTATGTGTACTTTTATTACCAGTAAAGTATAAGAATTTTTTTGTTACAATGAATGTATACCAATTTAAATTTTACCATTTCTATTGTATAGATTATACAATTTCACACAGAAAAATGGATTTCACAATAAATTACATAGAAAACAGATACATTTCTGTGGTATTTCAGTTATATCAGAGGACAGAACACTTATGTGAGGTCACTGGGTGACTAACATAACTGACATTAATTATGAACTGCCTTATAGCCTTTTTCTGTTGAAAAACAGATTACGTTTTCTTTATTGTTCAACCAAAATGTTTATACAAATTTATTTGAATAAAAAGTATTTTGAGTGTTTGTTGAATTTAAAAAGAGATTGACCCTCTTTATCTACAGATTTCAATGCTCAGTTTGTTTTTACCTTATTTGAGTTTGATATAGTTAGTGTACATTGCCCTGTTTCATAGACGGACCTAAATCGGTGACCGTAAAAGGCTTTTATTTTGCATTTGCTCTTCAATTTGAAGAGTTCTATGACATCATTGGTTGTTCAAATGTTGTGCTCCCAAGTATGAAAATAGTGCTGTCAATAGATGTTGAATCTTTTTCAAATATTGTTTGAATACATACATGCAGAGTATTTTAAATAACCTAGTGAAAATAATGTTTAAATTCTTAGTACCAAGTTTGTCCAATCTGATCAATAAACACATTTTGGATAAAAAAAAAAAGAAGGAAACTACTAGAAATTCAGCCTGTTGAAAGAAAAGTAAAGTGTTTTACTAATAGCCCCCATATGACATCATTTCTTTTAAACAATCATGACTCATTTGAGTTTGATCAATAAACACATTTTGGTTAAAAAAAAGATGAATCTACTAGAAATGCAGCCTGTTGAAAGACAAGTAATGTGTTTTACTGATAGTCCACATATATATGACATCATTTCTTTAAAACAATGGACTCATTTGAGTTTGATCAATAAACACATTTTGGATAAAAAAAAAGATAAATCTACTAGAAATTCAGCCTGATGAAAGAAAAGTAATGTGTTTTATTGATAGCCCACATATGACATCATTCCTTTAAAACAATGGACTCATTTGAGTTTGATCAATAAACAAATTTTGGATAAAAAAAAATATGAAACTACTAGAAATTCAGCCTATTGAAAGAAAAGTTATGTGTTTTACTGATAGTCCACATATAACATCATTTCTTTAAAACAATAGACTCATTTGAAGGCATGAAAGTGTTTTCCTCTCTTTCAGGTTGGAGGATATAGACATTAAGACATTTACTATGTATACCCCAAAATCAGGGTGAACTGATTCTGGTCATACTTTCATGATTTGACAAAGACTAGGTCATAGACATAAACTGTTAAACTGTACAATGTAAAAAAATAATGTAAATTGAAGGCAAATAATTTGAAATTGACTGTAGTTTTGTTTGTTTGCTACATTTACTGCAATAAATAGATAAACGTCTTAAAGTCAATACAACTAGACAGTCGAAGATATGATAGTTTTAATAGCTATTTTCTTGAGTGGAGTCAACATTTGTCAAGACGGCTTCGGCTTCAAATGACAGATACAGTCATAAACGATACACACCATGTGACGTCACGCGATGTGACGAAAGCATCGTGGATCGTTCCCAACAGATATAACAAATAATTTAGAAATGAAGTTATATTTTTAAGCAAATTATTGATATAATAAATAGCTTACCTTGAAATGAAGCTATGCCGATACAGAAACAGAATTGTTCGTCCTTTTCAGTTAAAATAATATCCGAGGCCAGTGTAACGAACGATAACTTCCGTTGAAATTATTTACAATCATTTTCAAGTGTTTATTGCTTCTCTATATTGCAAAGATATAAAATCCATGAAATAATGATGACAGGTACAAAAGAATAGTCGACTTAGCCTTCATAAAGTCCTTCCAGTGAATGAAATCCATTTGTGACGAGTCAAACTATCTTTTCCTACCATTCCTGTCGTTTTCCTTTTGTTATTTATTTATTACTTGCCTTACAATGACGTTACTTTTCGTTGCAATGACGTCACATTTGGCAATCTCTATTACATAGGCGCTCTCACTCTCTATTACATAGGCGCTCTACATTCACCAGTAAGACCGGAAGCAAAATGGCCGAAAAAAAGTGCTATGGGGTTGAGATTTGATATGTGAAAAACAGTAAGATTGTACTGAATTCTCGTTGTTTTGATCTCGTATGATGTGTTCGTACGTGTAACCTATAGGCGTGCTTCGCTCGAGCCTTCGGCTCAAGCTTTCACACGTATAATATGGACCGTATAGAGGGGCTATTTATAGTAACACAGGAGGGATATTCCCTAATTTACCATATCCTAGCATATAGACAATATGAAGAGACTTTTTGAGTATTTTAACGAGGAATTGTGTGATTTTCCGCATTTTGTTCTGAAATAGAACTTCGGACGCCTGTGGTTATAGTTACATTATGAAGAAGTAAGCACATTTGGAACATCTGAGGGTCATTTCGGTAAATATTGGAGTCCTTAATGTTCGCTATTGTGTTGGAAAGACCGGCATGTTAATTCTGATCAAAAAGTCTTAAAAAAAAGAAAAGACATAGATGCTGCTGCCTTATAAAGCCCGTTCTTTTAGTCCTTTGCGGAGGGGCAATCAGAGCCCAAATCGACCGGTTCTCCTCATCTCAATATACATACATATACATGCATTATACATATACATACGTGTACATACATTATACATACAATATACTTACAGGATACATAAACAATAGTCATATAAAATACATACTACATACATATAATACGCATACATATACATACACTATATATGTATTAAAACACATGTACATACTATATACATACTATATACATACATATAGATACAGTAAACGTATACTATACATACATATACATACTATAATATATACATATAAAATACATATAAAAGACATACACCATACATGACACTTATACATTGATTAAGGTTATCAATATTGGGGGAAATATTGAACCCAGACACAGGAATACATTAAATCGGTCCACTGCTCTAGAATGTAGGTAGACACGGTACATGGTAAGTGTTCGTGCGTATTCGTGCGTGTTCGTACGTGTTCGTGCGTGGATGGTAGACACGGTACATGGTAAGTGTTCGTTGTTGGTTGGTAGACACGGTGCATGTTAAGTGTTCGTGGATGGTTGATAGACACGTAACATGGTAAGTGTTCGTGGGTGTTCATAGGTGGTTGGTAAACACGGTTCATGATAAGTGTTCGTGGTTGGTTGGTAGACACGGTACATGATAAGTGTACGTGACACGATACATGGTAAGTGTTCGTGGTTGGTTGGTAGACACGGTGCATGATAAGTGTACGTGGTTTGTTGGTAGACATGGTACATGATAAGTGTTCGTGGTTGGTTGGTAGACACGGTGCATGATAAGTGTTTGTGGTTGGTTGGTAGACACGGTACATGATAACTGTTCGTGGTTGGTTGGTAGACACGGTACATGGTAAGTGTTCGTGGTTGGTTGGTAGACACGGTACATGATAAGTGTACGTGGTTGGTTGGTAGACACGGTACATGATAAGTGTACGTGGTTGGTTGGTAGATACAGTACATGGTATGTGTACGTGCGTTTTCGTGGTTGATTGGTAGACGCAGTACATGGTAAGTGTTCGTGGTTGATTGGTAGACACAATATATGGTAAGTGTACGTGGTTGGTTGGTAGACACGGAACATGGTAAGTGTACGTGGTTGGTTGGTAGACACGGTACATGGTAAGTGTTCGTGGTGGGTTGGTAGACACGGAACATGGTAAGTGTACGTGGTTGGTTGGTAGACACGGTACATGGTAAGTGTTCGTGGTTGGTTGGTAGACACGGTACATGATAAGTGTTCGTGGTTGATTGGTAGACACGGTACATGATAAGTGTACGTGGTTGGTTGATAGACACGGTACATGATAAGTGTTCGTGGTTGGTTGGTAGACACGGTACATGGTAAGTGTTCGTGGTTGATTGGTAGAAACGGTACATGGTAAGTGTTCGTGGTTGGTTAGTAGACACGGTACATGGTAAGTGTACGTGCGTGTTCGTGGTTGATTGGTAGACGCAGTACATGGTAAGTGTTCGTGGTTGATTGGTAGACACGGTACATGGTAAGTGTTCGTGGTTGATTGGTAGACACGGTACATGGTAAGTGTTCGTGGTTGGTTGGTAGACACGATACATGGTAAGTGTTCGTGGTTGGTTGGAAGACACGGTACATGGTAAGTGTTCGTGGTTGATTGGTATACGCAGTACACGGTAAGTGTTCGTGGTTGATTGGTAGACACGGTACATGGTAAGTGTATGTGCGTGTTCGTGGTTGGTTGGTAGACGCAGTACATGGTAAGTGTTCGTGGTTGATTGGTAGACACGGTACATGGTAAGTGTACGTGCGTGTTCGTGGTTGGTTGGTAGACGCAGTACATGGTAAGTGTTCGTGGTTGGTTGGTAGACACGGTACATGGTAAGTGTTCGTGGTTGGTTGGTAGACACGGTACATGATAAGTGTACGTGGTTGGTTGGTAGACACGGTACATGATAAGTGTACGTGGTTGGTTGGTAGATACAGTACATGGTATGTGTACGTGCGTGTTCGTGGTTGATTGGTAGACGCAGTACATGGTAAGTGTTCGTGGTTGATTGGTAGACACAATATATGGTAAGTGTACGTGGTTGGTTGGTAGACACGGAACATGGTAAGTGTACGTGGTTGGTTGGTAGACACGGTACATGGTAAGTGTTCGTGGTGGGTTGGTAGACACGGAACATGGTAAGTGTACGTGGTTGGTTGGTAGACACGGTACATGGTAAGTGTTCGTGGTTGGTTGGTAGACACGGTACATGATAAGTGTTCGTGGTGGATTGGTAGACACGGTACATGATAAGTGTACGTGGTTGGTTGGTAGACACGGTACATGATAAGTGTTCGTGGTTGGTTGGTAGACACGGTACATGGTAAGTGTTCGTGGTTGATTGGTAGAAACGGTACATGGTAAGTGTTCGTGGTTGGTTAGTAGACACGGTACATGGTAAGTGTACGTGCGTGTTCGTGGTTGATTGGTAGACGCAGTACATGGTAAGTGTTCGTGGTTGATTGGTAGACACGGTACATGGTAAGTGTTCGTGGTTGATTGGTAGACACGGTACATGGTAAGTGTTCGTGGTTGGTTGGTAGACACGATACATGGTAAGTGTTCGTGGTTGGTTGGAAGACACGGTACATGGTAAGTGTACGTGCGTGTTCGTGGTTGGTTGGTAGACGCAGTACATGGTAAGTATTCGTGGTTGATTGGTAGACACGGTACATGGTAAGTGTTCGTGGTTGATTGGTAGACACGGTACATGGTAAGTGTTCGTGGTTGATTGGTATACGCAGTACACGGTAAGTGTTCGTGGTTGATTGGTAGACACGGTACATGGTAAGTGTACGTGCGTGTTCGTGGTTGGTTGGTAGACGCAGTACATGGTAAGTGTTCGTGGTTGATTGGTAGACACGGTACATGATAAGTGCACGTGCGTGTTCGTGGTTGGTTGGTAGACGCAGTACATGGTATGTGCTCGTGCGTGTTCGTGGTTGGTTGGTAGACACGGTACATGGTAAGTTCTCGTGTGTGTTCGTAGTTGGCTGGTAGACACGGTGCATGGTAAGTGTTTGTGGGTGGTTGATAGACACGTAACATGGTAAGTGTTCGTGGGTGTTCAAAGGTGGTTGGTAGACACAGTACATGGTAAGTTTTCGTGGTTGATTGGTAGACACATTACATGGTTAGTGTTCGTAGGTGTTCGTGGCTGTTCGAGCGTATTTGTGGGTGGTTGGTAGACATGTTACATGGTAAGTGTTCGTGGGTGTTCATTGGTGGTTGGTAGACACGGTACATGGTAAGTGTTCGTGCGTTTTCGTGGTTGGTTGATAAACACGTTACATTGTAAGTGGTCGTAGGTGTTCGTGGGTGTTCGTGCGTGTTCGTGGGTGGTTTGTAGACACGGTACATTGTAAGTGTTCGTGCCTATTTGTATGTGGTTGGTAGACACGTTACATCGTAAGTGTTTGTGGGTGTTCGTGGGTGGTTTGTAGACACGGTACATTGTAAGTGTTCGTACGTATTTGTAAGTGGCTAATATGTTGTGAAACAATTTAAACACCTCCCAGAATCATAGCGCCAATGGCACTGTAGTGGCGATCGTATGGAAAATTCTGCAAAGTAACAAGCATTATATCGGTGTAGGGCTTGCGATTTTCAATAATAGTGCACTCTGGTGGTATTTATAGAACCTTTTCGAATTTCCAGATTTTAGTATCATCAGAGTTATTTGCAAGGCAGATAGAACGCGCAATGATATCTATTATCTGCCCAATCATGACGAAGATAATATTATCATATTGTAACTCTATGTAGATACTGTATCGATAAAACTCAAATATTAGTAACAATCCGGTACCAAAGTAGCATTGACATAATTATTATTAATCGCGTCTCTGCATCAATGATGGAACTATAACGGATGTGAGTAAATAAGTTTGCAATAAGGAAAATAAATATCAACTGGCTTATCAAAATCGACTATATAAATATCTTTCGGTGTTGTTGTTTCTGTTAGCATTGTGGCGATTGTCAAACCAATCGCAACAAAAATGAGATTTGTATACAACTAAAATATGGTTACATTTGTAACTTATTGTGTATTATTCAGTCGTTTAGATATGTTCATTATTTATTACACAACATGAAGTTAAAACAACAACAGATGATAGAACTTCAATAGTTTTTTTAAGTTGTCACTCTATAAATATAAGGAAAACTAATATTTTTAAAGTTGTATTATATGCCATAAAAGGAAAGCAAGCCCTGACCTCTAGCGGTCACATGTTTCAGAAGATCAGAATAAGTTGGACAATCTTGTTAGAGGGTCACACATGGAACAGTTGTGCCAATTTTTCTTTAAATCCGGAATATTATTTCGGACAAGAAGATTTTCAAAGTGTTTACTATATTTCTAAGTAGGTAATCGATCCCCGACACCTGGCGACCATGTTTTTCAACAAATCAGAATCAAATTACTCATGAGAACTGAAAGTCGGGAATACAGGAACACGCCAAAGATTAAATCAATTCAAAGATGTTGAAAGTACAAAAAAATGGATAATACTGTGTGAAGTGTTACGAAAAATGATAAGGGTCATTATTCTGTTTATTTTGTTTCGTTAACACACTTACTGCATGCAAAATAAAACTTTGAAGAATTTGTTTCTATTTGATAGAAATGGATGTTGAGTTTGTTTGGTGTTGTACAGCATATAGTATATGTGTTTGAGTGCCTGTATAAATGTAACAGTACATGCAACAGTCCTTCAACAATCAACTATTTATGTTAACTATCCATTGAGGTCAAATTAGAACAAATACATCCATGGTCATGCTGATCTACAGCCAGATAGTCCTAGAAATACTTTGTTTGTGTAGAAAGGAGTGTATATCATCACCAAAATGCATTAAATATATGACATTGAGTTAAAATTCATTGTAAATGTGCATAGGATGCACTGGAAAAGATTGATTTGATCATTTTTAGTATTTTGACCTTGTTTGAAATTGAAAGTAAAGAATGTGAAACACCGGTTTTGTTCGGGGCCGATTTTTTCCAAATTAACGTGAACCCTATTCGTCTGGTGAATTTTTTCTCGCATAATGCATAACCCCAAGCCCCCACCCCCCATTTGCTTTGGATTGTTTTATTTGTTACAAGGTTAGAGGTAACTCTTTTAAATGATATATGGTGTTCTACATGAGAAACGCTTAGAAAGTGTGACAATTGAGGGCTGAAACTGGTCGATTTAGAATTGGTGAATTATTTTACAGTGCGCACACATATTGTTTTGGCGGCTGTACAGTCAACATTCGTTAGAATCGTTTCGATTGCAAAAAGTCTGATAATTTATTGCTTTGCAATTGAACCCAACTAAAACATAAACAATTTTGGTAGTGGGTCACCCAATGAACATTTGTGCCAAATTATTTTTAAATCGAGTCAGGACTTTTGACCAAGAAGTTTTACAAGTTTTACTTATGCATTTCCATGGCAACCAGAATTTTCCACGAAATTCAATTATTTTAGCAATTCTTAAAGACTTTCACTTAAGGAACATTTTTGTGGAATTGATAACAATTGTCCAAGTGGTTAACCCTTTACCTCATATAGACGCTTTCTGGTGCCTCTGCAGCAAACGGCTTTTTGAAAACATAGTGACAAAAGAAGAAATTGCTCAAAACGAGCAATTTCTCCTTTTGACACAATGTTTTCCACTAATAGTCATAGGTTATCCATTCAATTATAGACATTTTCTATTTTTTGACAAAATATGTTTAAAGTCGTCTGCTGCAGAATTGTCGTATGAGGGAAAGGGTTAATAAGGAAGAGTTTCAAATATTTTAAAGAATCATTCCGTTGCAAATTACGCAAAAAAAAAATATCGTATTGTACTGTATTGTATTGTTACCAGAGTTTTGCGTAAAATATAGTTAGTTTAGTCTTTCTGAAAGAGCATCTCCTAAGAAACATACCTGTGAACTTGGGTTGCAATTGGCCCAGTGGTATTGGACGATAGGTCGTTTAACGAAATTATTGACGGGCGACGCACGACGTTCCGCGGACATCCGGCGATCCTAAAAACCTCACTTTGTGTTCAGATGGGTTTAATAGGTCGTCCTTCATGTGGTGAAATGCGAAACCTACAGTGAATAATGTTATACGTTCCGCGGACATCCGGCGATCCTAAAAACCTCACTGTGTGTTCAGATGGGTTTAATAGGTCGTCCTTCATGTGGTGAAATGTGAAACCTACAGTGAATCATGTTATACACCCGCACCTTGATAAGAGCAACATTTACTTCCTTGTAATTATCGAATAGAGTATTGAAGTCATGTTTGAGAAGTATTTCTAAATTATATTGGTAATTTCAATCGTGGGTGATTGACAACGCCCCTAACCGTTTTCCCGATATAGAATATTAAGTTATTAACCCTTCCCCACCACTTGTAAAAGCTGGTTAAAGAATGTGTACCAGACGACATTTGAAAACATCGTCGCAAATTGAGAAATTGCTCACAATGACCAATTTCTGCGTTAACAACAATGGTTTCAACTCTAGTCAGTAGCTAGATTTGTCCCACATATGTGTATACATTAAAACTGGTAATAATGGCTGCCCTCCTTGGCGCTCAGGGTTGCGGGGTCAACATGACGACTGACTGGCTGGTGTCAGGATAAATGGAACAGAAGTACAGGAAACACCGTAATACAACTGAAAATATGTTCAAAGTGGTCTAAAACACACACACAAAAAACCCCAGATATTTTCAAAGTCGTCTGCTGCAGATTTGGTGTATGTGGGAAAGGGGGTAATAGTCGTCTGCTTGTGAAATGGCTGAGGAAACCACAGTGATAGATTAAATAGTTTAAGTATGATTTTAATGCACTGTCGAAAACATTGTTTGAATAAGGGAATCGCTCTTCTAGGGCAATTTAATTCCCCCACAATGTTTTCAAAAAATATTGAGGACATTTCTTCTAGAAGGGAAGACATAGTATTGGGAAGGAAAAAAAACCAGGCTGGTCCATAAAGGATATTTAACTATTGCCGGAAATGGCAAAACGAGTCATTAATAACAAAGAAACTCCTGCTAAGGTGACAAAACGGATTTTAATTTGTTTGAGAGCGGCGGGTACGTGTAAATCAACAAACAATATACCGTTTGTTTCTTGAAACCAACCAGGAAGTGTAGTACTAGTTTGATTCATAGAACAAACGTGTTCATAACATGTGGTTTTAAAAAAAAATCAAATTCATGTATAGAATACATACAACAGCGATCTAAAAGCCGATGTTCGGTAAGTATAGAACACTCTCACACTGTCCTATAAGTATAGAACACTTTTTAAGCGTCCGAAAAGTATTTAGAAAAGTCTCGCATTGACCGGTAAGTATATAGAACACTCTCAATATGTCCGGTAAGTAAAGAACACTCTTCCAATGTCCGGTTAGTAAACAGAACACTTCCACACTGTTCGGTGAGTAAACAGAACACTCCTACACTATACGGTAAGTAAACAGAACACTCCCATACTGTTCTGTAAGTAAACAGAACACTATCACTCCGTCCGGTTAGTAAACAGAACACTCTCACACTGCCCGGTAAGTAAACAAAGCACTCCAACACTGTGCGGTAAGTTAACAGAACACTCCTACAGTATTCGGTAAGTATACAGAACATTCCCACAGTATTCAGTAAGTAAACAGAACAGTCCCACACTGTTCGGTAAGTAAACAGAACACTTCCACACTATTCGGTAGGTAAACAGAACATTCCCACACTGTTCGATAAGTAAACAGAACACTCCCACACTGTTCGGTAAGTAAACAGAACACTCAAACACTCTTCGGTAAGTAAACAGAACACTCGCAATACTGTTCAGTAAATAAACAGAACACTGCCACACTGTTCGGTAAGTAAACAGAACACTCCCACACTGTTCAGTTAGTAAAAAGAACACTCCCACTCTTCCCAGTAAGTCAACAGAACACTCCCACACTTTTCGGTAAGTAAACAGCACGCTCCCACACTGTTCGGTAAATAAACAGAATACTACCACACTGTTCGGTAAGTAAAGAGAACGCTCCCACACTGTTCGGTAAGTGAACAGAACACTGCCACACTGTTCAATTAGTAAACAGAACACTGCCACACTGCTCAATTAGTAAACAGAACACTCCACTCGTCCCAGTAATTAAACAGAACACTCCCACACTTTTCGGTAAATAAAGAGAACGCTCCCACACTGTTCGGTAAGTGAACAGAACACTGCCACACTGTTCGGTAAGTAAACAGGGCACTACCACACTGTACGGTAAGTAAAGAGAACGCTCCCACACTGTTCTGTAAGTGAACAGAACACTGCCACACTGTTCGGTAAGTAAATAGGGCACTCCCACAATGTTCAGTAAGTAAACAGAACACTCCCATACTGTTCTGTAAGTAAATAGAACACTCCCACACTCTTCGGTAAGTAAACAGAACACTCCCACACTGTTCGATAAGTAAACAGAACACTCGCACACTGCCCGGTTAGTGAACAGAACACTCCCACATTGTTTGGTAAGTAAACAGAACTCTCGCACACTGCCCGATAAGTAAACAGAACACTCCCACACTTCCCGGTAAGTAAGCAGAACACTCCCACACTGCCCGGTAAGTAAACAGAACACTCCCACACTGTTCGGTACGTAAAGAGAAAACTCGCACACAGCCCGGTAAGTAAATAGAACACTCCCACATTGTTTGATAAGTAAACAGAACTCTCGCACACTGCCCGGTGAGTAAACAGAACACTCCCACACTTCCCGGTAAGTAAGCAGAACACTCCCACACTGCCCGGTAAGTAATCAGAACACTCCCACACTTCCCGTTAAGTAAACAGAGTACACTCACACAGTTCGGTACGTAAACAGAACACTCCCACACTTCCCGTTAAGTAAACAGATCACACTCACACAGTTCGGTACGTAAACAGAACACTCCCACACTTTCCGGTAAGTATATAGAACACTTTCATATTGTCCGGTAAGTATATAGAGAGCACTTACCTTGATATATTAAATTGTCATCGATATGCAATATCTGTATTAATAATTTTGAGCTATATTTGCAGCTGTCTTTATACGATCTATATTTGCAGCTGTCTGGTTTATAGTAAATCCAGATCTATATTGGAGCATCTTGAATAAAATATCGTCAAATGATCGATCGATAGAATTATTTAATTATCACATATGAAAGGCAAATGAATCCTTTTCGGTTGTGAAGTAGATGAGTCTAATACACGTTCAATATTAATAATGGTATTGCTAATTAAATCCTTAACCCTTGCACTGCTGGAAAAGATTGTTTTTAGGCTTGTGGGATTTCTTAATATGTGCTGAATTTTGTTAACTTTTTTTTTCTGAACAGAAATATTCAAAATCACAGATTTTCCCATAATATTTATTATTTTCTTAAAGGATGACTGTAACCCTCTGACGAGTCGAAACGTGGCTTTGGGAAAATTTATTAAATCTGAATAATTCTGATACGAATTCTGATGGCAAAACGAGAAATCAGAATTAGCAATGTCTACTTTTACCACAAATCTATTTAATAATTATACATTCATTTATAGAGATATTCCGCATTTCCCTCCGATATAGTTTTCAAAGTCGTTTGCTACAAAATTCGTTGTATGTGGGAAAGTGTTGAACATGTCAATGGTATTTGTGAAGCTGAAAAAGGCTCACCAATAAGATCACTGGTTTAGTATCCTTGGCAACGAATTAACAAGCGATCTAGTTAGAAATAAGTATCACAGTCTTAAGAGTAGATAGTATTACATGACTTATCAGTATCCCAGTCTAAAGAGTATATAGTATTAAATGACCTATCAGCATCCCAATCTGAAGAGTTTATAGTATTAAATGACATATCAGTATCCCAGTCTGAAGAGTATATAGGATTAAATGACTTATCAGTCTCCCAGTCTAAAGAGAATATAGTATTAAATGACATATCAGTATCCCAGTCTGAAGAGTATATAGGATTAAATGACTTATCAGTCTCCCAGTCTAAAGAGAATATAGTATTAAATGACTTATCAGTATCCCAGTCTTAAGAGTATATAGTATTAAATGACTTATCAGTCACTCAGTCTAAAGAGTATATAGTATTAAATGACTTATCAGTATCCCAGTCTGAAGAGTATATAGTATTAAATGACTTATCAGTCTCCCAGTCTGAAGAGTATATAGTATTAAATGACGTATCAGTCTCCCTGTCTGAAGAGTATATAGTATTAAATGACTTATCAGTATCCCAGTCTGAAGAGAATATAGTATTAAATGACTTATCAGTATCCCAGTCTGAAGAGTATATAGTATTAAATGACTTATCAGTATCCCAGTCTAAAGAGTATATAGTATTAAATGACTTATCAGCATCCCAGTCTGAAGAGTATATAGTATTAAATGACTTATCAGTATCCCAGTCTAAAGTGTATATAGTATTAAATGACTTATCAGTATCCCAGTCTAAAGAGTATATAGTATTAAATGACTTATCAGTATCCCAGTCTGAAGAGTATATAGTATTAAATGACTTATCAGTATCCCAGTCTAAAGAGTATATAGTATTAAATGACTTATCAGTATCCCAGTCTGAAGAGTATATAGTATTAAATGACTTATCAGTATCCCAGTCTAAAGAGTATCTAGTATTAAATGACCTATCAACATCCCCGTCTGAAGAGTTTATAGTATTAAATGACATATCAGTATCCCAGTCTGAAGAGTATATAGGATTAAATGACTTATCAGTCTCCCAGACTAAAGAGAATATAGTATTAAATGAATTATCAGTATCCCAGTCTTAAGAGTATATAGTATAAAATGACTTATCAGTCACCCAGTCTAAAGAGTATATAGTATTAAATGACTTATCAGTATCCAAGTCTGAAGAGTATATAGTATTAAATGACTTATCAGTCTCCCAGTCTGAAGAGTATATAGTATTAAATGACTTATCAGTCTCCCTGTCTGAAGAGAATATATTATTAAATGACTTATCAGTATCCCAGTCTGAAGAGTATATAGTATTAAATGACTTATCAGTATCCCAGTCTAAAGAGTATATAGTATTAAATGACTTATCAGTATCCCTGTCTGAAGAGTTTATAGTATTAAATTACTTATCAGTATCCCAGTCTAAAGAGTATATAGTATTAAATGGCTTATCAGTATTCCAGTCTGAAGAGTATATAGTATTAAATGACTCATCAGTATCCCAGTCTGAAGAGTATATAGTATTAAATGACGTATCAGTCTCCCAGTCTGAAGAGTATATAGTATTAAATGACTTATCAGTATCCCAGTCTAAAGAGTGTATAGTATTAAATGACTTATCAGTCTCCCAGTCTGAAGAGTATATAGTATTAAATGGCTTATCAGTATTCCAGTCTGAAGAGTATATAGTATTAAATGACTCATCAGTATCCCAGTCTGAAGAGTATATAGTATTAAATGACATATCAGTCTCCCAGTCTGAAGAGTATATAGTATTAAATGACTTATCAGTATCCCAGTCTAAAGAGTGTATAGTATTAAATGACTTATCAGTCTCCCAGTCTGAAGAGTATATAGTATTAAATGACTTATCAGTATCCAAGTCTGAATAGTATATAGTATTAAATGAATTATCAGTCTCCCAGTCTAAAGAGTATATAGTATTAAATGACTTATCAGTCTCCCAGTCTGAAGAGTATATAGTATTAAATGACTTATCAGTCTCCCAGTCTGAAGAGTATATAATATTAAATGACTTATCAGTATCCCAGTCTTAAGAGTATATAGTATTAAATGACTTATCAGTATCCCAGTCTTAAGAGTATATAGTATTAAATGACTTATCAGTCTCCCAGTCTGAAGAGTATATAGTATTAAATGACTTATCAGTATCCCAGTCTTAAGAGTATATAGTATTAAATGACTTATCAGTCTCCAAGTCTGAAGAGTATATAGTATTAACTCTACCCTCATAAAGACGCGCTCTGACGCCTCTGCAGCAGATGGCTTTTGAAAACATACTGTCAAAAGAAGAAATTGCTCAAAACGAGCAATTTCTTCTTTTACCACAATGTTTTCCATGTTTAGTCATAGGTTATCCATTCAATTATAGAGATTTTCTATTTTTTGACAAAATATGTTCAAAGTCGTCTGCTGCAGAATTGTCGTATTAGGGAAAGTGTTAAATAACTTATCAAGTTATTCTCAAGTTATTCTCAAGTTATTCTCGAGTTATTATCCAGTAATTATCAAGTACGGGTCAAGTGAAAAACTGCCACCATTTATAACAAATATCGCAGCATAATCGTTCTATTCTCTGTGATTTAAGAAATGAACATACACGCATATCTATTTCCTAATCTTTTGTCTGTAATTCGCATATGCTAGATCATACGTCAAACCAATATATAGACGAGGATCGGTGCTCTATGTCATGCAATGTAATTTTGTTCTACATGCGTTTTTTATTGTCATTAGCTACTGTGAATATAGTTATGTAAATTATGTGTTCATTCAACGAAGTCAGCGGATAGAAAGTCGATATGAAAGATGCAGCGTTCCCTCATCCTGCTGGATTCAAGTATTCGCTTTAAACATCCTGAGCTGAGCCCCGGTAACTCAGCCGGTAGCGGCGCAGGCTGTCAAGCCAGGGGTTATGAGCTCGGCCAACACTTTTTCCGACGTTTGACAAAAGTCACCAGCCAATGTGAGAGAGCCACGAAATACACGAGGAGGTGAACTAGCCGACGTTATATGACTAATAAATTGTTGAAAACGGCGTTAAACCCGAATCAATCAATTAAACATCCTTAATGCCTGACTGATTCTCGTCACGCGAAAACCAACCTTCAGGAATGTGTGACGAGCGGAGATCTGGACCAGAATATAGACCTATGATAATCCGTAATTTAATATCATTCAAATACACATGTGTACCGCATCTATCGAATTGGGGCATCAATGACAATCCGTGTAAGTTTACATCATTTAAATACAAATGTCAAACAACCCTAACGAATTCGGGCCTCAATGGCTATCCGTAATTTAACATCATTTTAATACATCTGTGAACCGCAACTATCGAATTCGGGCCTCAATGACAATCTGTTATTTTACATCATTTAAATACAAATATAAAGCGCATCTAGCGAATTTGGGCCTCAATGACGATTCGTAATTTAACATTATTTAGATACAAGTACGACACATATCTAGCGAATGGGGGCCTCAATGGCGATCCGTAATTTAAAATTATTTAGATACAAATACGACACATATCTAGCGAATTGGTGCCTCAATGACGATCCGTAATTTAACATTATTTAGATACAAGTACGACACATATCTAGCGAATTGGGGCCTCAATGACAATGCGTAATTTAACATCATTTAAATACAAATGTGAACTGCATCTAGCGAATTCGGGCCTTAATGACTAATACGTATTTCTTCATCATTTAAATACAAACAAGAAATATCTTTAACAAAGATAAACGGCGATCAATATGAGAAAACACTAAGAAATGGAAGATGCGCATATTATTTGATATTTTATCTTACTTACTAGAATGACAGAAAACAATAACGTTACATATGTAGTATTTGGTTTATATATATATATACTTTGGTTTTGATATGAGAGATTAAAAAAAGTCCAAGTCAATACCATTACACTAGCGCGACATGACATTATTCCGTTCAAGGCCGAGAATTCATCACATGACTGTAGATTACGCGAGGCTCCCAAGAGGTGTATATATTAAGTTTCAATTGACGATAAATAACTGAAAACTTATCATGTTTCAAAAATAATTAATATTTTGCTCTTAAATATTATTTTTCATACGTTTTCACTGATTTTGTTCACTGAAATTTATTTCTTAAGGAAAACAATTAAAGGTTAGTATGCAGAACATTTCATTTAAAACTTCCCTAATTAGTGCCTCTCGTAGGATCGCCAACTTAACTATGAACCAATTAAAACGTTCCATTTTCTTTATTTCTTCGACATTATTCATTAAATACAACATTTGATTGGTCTACAATCTAGATCATTTGTTTAACATCTAGGTCAAAACCCTCGTTAATCAGCTATCGCCGAACAAAATGTGCTGAAAATTAGTATTACAGAACAAACAGTGAGGTCAAAACGGGCCTCTTAATCGTAATATAGAACAAGGATATCGACGCGATATACTGATCAAGGGGCCATAACTCTGTCAAAAATCACCCAACAACTGCCACCAGACACTGCACATCTCCTCTTAGCTGCATATACAATGTCATTGAATTCCACTGAGTGATTGCTGTGAAACAACACGGACGGACAAATAAGCGATCGTTATATATCACTATATATATATATATATATATATAACAATCAAGGGACCAGAACCCTGTTAAAACATCCAACAAAACGACATCAGGCACTGCACATCTGCTTTTGGTACATAAACATAATCATGGGATAATAACGAAGTAAAAAAACAACAACCAATTGGAATGGCATCATGCACTGCACATCGCCTACTGCTAGTATAGAAGTATAGACTGTCAAAACTCCCTAACAATATTTGACAATACGGGTTATGCCACTTGTTCTCATCGGTACAACGTGGTGACTCTCTAGCGGGTTTTATCACTTAACAAAAATATGTAGATATGAACTAGTTCATTCTTGTCACAGAATGGTATCCATACAACAACAAAAATAAAGGTTACCAAACCCGTCTGCCATATATCTCTTGGCAAATTACCGCTTTTGTTCCGTTAATATTCTGTAACTGGTATCTATCCAGTTGAATGCTTTATAGTAAGCCAATCAGAACCAAATCACCTGATTAAATTGACTGTTAATTCAATTTAAACGATTTGGACTTAAAAGACCGTAGTTCTGAGCAAACGGAGAAAAAAAAAGTGTATGCAAACAAGAATACGCCTGCAGTCAAGATAGGAGATTATTACTATCAACAACATTCAGACGAATTTGTATCATTTACGTCACAAAGTCCTTGAAATGAGTGAGAACAATGTTTTAATAGTATCTCGAGACGGGACAAAGTATAACAGAAATATTACTTTTCTCAAACCTTTTCATGAAAGGGAAAGCATTACAATATTAGATACAGTTTTGCCTCAGGTCGTTTCGCCATTATAAAATAGAAAATAGAATGAATAAGTAAATGTCGAAACGAGTATTGAAAAACAGACACAGATACCATACAGGATAACCAGACAGGATAACCAGACAGGATAACCAGACAGGATAACCAGACAGGATAACCATACAGGATAACCATCCAGGATAACCATACAGGATAACCATACAGGATAACCATACAGGATAATCATACAGGATAACCATCCAGGATAACCATCCAGGATAACCATACAGGATAACCATACAGGATAATCATACAGGATAACCATACAGGATAACCATACAGGATAACCATCCAGGATAACCAGACAGGATAACCATACAGGATAATCATACAGGATAATCATACAGGATAACCATACAGGATAACCATACAGGATAACCAGACAGGATAACCAGACAGGATAACCATACAGGATAACCATACAGGATAACCATCCAGGATAACCATACAGGATAACCATACAGGATAACCATACAGGATAACCATCCAGGATAACCATACAGGATAATCATACAGGATAACCATACAGGATAATCATACAGGATAATCATACAGGATAACCATACAGGATAACCATCCAGGATAACCATACAGGATAATCATACAGGATAATCATACAGGATAACCATACAGGATAACCATCCAGGATAACCATCCAGGATAATCAGACCTCCTGTGAAAGTCAATACTATATCATAGACCAATCGGACACTTAATAAACAAACAATAACATCAACAAGAATATTAACATCTTCTACGCTTTAATTGGTTGATAAATAGATGTTGTTCGGAAATTTATCACAAACGATCTGTGTTAGATAACATATAACGTTTAGTGGCCATCCCCTAAGATAAAATATCCATGTGTGAATACAGATATTTGGGATATTTGTGGGAAACATATATAGAAAGACATTAAAGTATTAAATGTTTTTATATTATAGTCCTTATAAAGAAACAATTACGATTTTATTAGACCCTTTTATAACAAGACGAGGTGCATGAACTTGTTTCACAATCCATTTAGAGTAGATTAGTATCGACACCATATTGACAAACAAAACTCGTAATCAAAATTCTAACCTCTAGGCATTGCATCGATATAGTTTTTCCCGTATAATTATGTTCTATTTGTTTACGTAAATACTTTTCAAATCAAAGCACTGAAAGTACTGGTGGGACGGTTGAGTTGGTATTCGTAAATTGAGGTCAGACAGGCGGTTGCATGTGCATGTACACAAGAGGTCACTGGAACAAATCAAATGAAAACTTTGTAACGGTCTGGGGTTACATATAATACCCAATCGTCATGCAATTTGGTCAGAGTGTTTGTGTGGATCACCTGAGTCAACATATCAGTTCCATGAAAACTTATTGATACTATAGAAGTCACATTTTATAGCAAGTAATCATGTAAATTAGTCTAAGTAATAGTTTGTCTTATCAATATCAAACAGAATGTTTGTTCTTACGGTTTAGTTTAAGTCACCTTTAATCATAAGTATGTCTTAGAAGCCATATAGGGCCACATTGCCCTTCTTGTTTAATCTTTAAATTGAATATGCCAAAATTCACTATTCCTTTACTAGAATTATGCTTGCACACATTTACATGACAAAATCATCACAAACCTTCTTGATTTAAATGCATCGATTTGAATCAAATCGTATAAACAGATCTCCATATTGTTATATCTCAGCTCACCTGGGCACGAAGTGCGGGTTGGGCTATTGTGATCACTCACCGTCTGGCATCGCCGTCGTCTGTCCGTCAGTACCTACAACATTTTCCTACAAACAACTTCTCCTCCTTAACCACCAAAACAAATTCACATGAAGATTCCTTATGTGGTCCTCTTTCAATGGTGTTCACTGATTTGAACTCCATGTATAACTTTGGTTGCTGCGGCATTAAAAGTGTGTGTGTGGGGGGAATGGCCAGAACTTTAAAAATCTTCTTATCCGAAAGTATACTAGGCCGATTTGAAAATAGCGTTCCATGAGTGACTCCCTACCGATCAATGAGGGACATTAATGATAATTATATTATCTCCCTTGTCAGATAAAGACCAAGGAAGACCAAATAGTTGGTAGGTCCTTTTAGTTGGAATCCTTTGTCTTTATCGTTATTTCGCAATGAGATATTGCAATTACTCTGTACAGATTAATCATAAATGTGTTAATTAAAGTGATGATTCAAAAGAGAAAATGTACATAGCAGTGTTTAAAGAAAACAAATGTGGAATTACTAATCAATCTAATAACAGTTGGCCAAGAAAATGCAATTATAAGTGCACCATCCAGTGCAAAGAAACCAATGATAAAAACAGAGGAAACCAAATGATAGGACCTAGCTAGATGTAGAGAGTATTAAAGGGAGATAACTGACCGATGTCTCCAATTGAAAAACATTGCCGCCAGGGGTCATGGATTGTTTTCCTGACATGTGTATAGTAAAAACTTTAAAAAGCTTCCTGACCTAAAGTATACGTCGGATTTAAACATTTAAATTGACACACGGGTGACACTCTACACAGAACAGGGCTCACATTTGAACCGTTGGCTAAAAGTGGCTCAGAAAAAAATGCGTGGGGCTTAAATCCAAAATTTTGCTGGAAAAAACCTCTGTGCTTAACCCTTTCCCTCATACGACAACTATCTAGGTTCTATTACACAGGTGAGCGCAATAGGACTATAATGGTCCTAGTGTTTATTAATCATTTCAATAACATTCAGACCAGATTCAAGTATAACCACTGCCAGGTTTGCAATGCACGTGTGACTGGTGAGGTTGATAATCACACAAGGGAAGTCGCCAGCATGTTATTGTAGATTTGAGTGTGAAAATATGAAGGATGTAACATAATTGATGGTCATTAAAAGTTGAAAAAAGACAATTTACGTAGTTTTCTTGGCATAGTCAATTATTTCAAAACCCCTTGAGCATACTAAAATTAAACCGCTTTTTCAAAGTGAAAGTAAAGGAAGGCATTAATAGTTGACGACATCTCTTGTGTACATACATATGCAACCGCCTGTCTGACCTTAAATTACGAATACCCCCAGTACTTTCAGTGTTATATCGAGGGCTTGGCGTGAAACGGTTGTAACTAAAAACCTATTTTGAGATCCCTGGTTTAGGGGCAAGTTTTACCCCTTTGTAAACAATGCAAATTTAGGTGCCATTGCTCAGAACGAGCAATGGCTCCATTTCCTTTGTTTACCAAAACAATGATTTAACGTTTATAAAGACTTTATGGCGAGGTGAAAAAAAATCAATTTTAATTACAACCGTTTCACGCCAAGCCCTCGGTCTGTACTTCGCTTAGAACTATTTGTTTCGGCGGAGCTTTGTTTCGACGGAGCTGCCTGTGTTATTAGGAATGTAGTTACTCCGATAAACCGTTTATTAATTATTAGCCGGGCAGAAGCCCGCGACTATATTTTTAAAAACTTTTCAGAAATCACATGGGAGGACAAGTTGTTATTAAAAAATATATATGTAAATTCCTCGAAAGTATTTAGGCTGTAATTGTTTATTCACTAAGTTATGATTTATTTGAAAAGGATTCCTAGGTTATAACCTCGTATTTCATTTCATTCAAGCTACTCGGGATTATTTATTCGTCCCCGATTAGACATGCAGCAGACGATAATGCTAAAGTGTCATTACCATATCAGCATTAAATAAAGTAATTTTCTCTTTTTAGTAGTTGTTCCACATTACTGAAGGTTATTTTCAAATTAAAAAGACATTTCTTGATGTCTGTAGTTCGCATACAACGTTATTGCATAAATGTCTTAAATAGTAAAATGTATGGACTTTTTCTAGTACACTAATAAAAAAAAGTCAGTACATGACGAAACAGGAATGGAGGAAATGTTAATACATTCCTGTAGTAACAGGAATGTAAATCAAAAAATGAAATAACTTAATAAATTTGATTAATATCTGATTGTTTTTGTTATATTATTAAGATATATGCATTATAAAATATACATTCGAGATTTGGGTTAATTTAACCATGTATTAGCTATATTATAACGATTTAGCTATCGCTATATATTAATGTAAAGAAATGTAATACAAAATATGAAATTAATCAATAAATATAACTAACATACATTGTTTGAGTTTTTTTAATATTTAAAAACTATCCTCCGTAGAATATGTGTCTAAGTCTTGGTTTAAATTTACTTTGTAATAGCTGTTTTAAACGTTCATGTATACGCCCCGATTGGGAAATGCAGGATTGTTCAATACACTAACCCTTGGAAAAGTTAATTTTCACAATGCGAAATGTAAGTGATACAAATAGTTCAATGTTAGTAGTACTTTTATAATTTTATACTATATAAATAGGTAACCAGACATTCTTCCCTCCGAACATTATCCAATTCGTTAAAAAATGCATATGTGGACATTATCCCCTTCGTCTTTTTCCCATGGCGGGCATTATCCCCTTCGTCATTGTGTGCATGGCGGACATTAGCCCCGTCATATAGCGGACATTAGCACCTTCAACAGTTTGCCTATAATTACTCGATCATAATTAAATTAGATATTTTCTTAATTGAACAATTATCGGATTTTCATTAAAAATATTTAATCCGCAATTTGTGTGTTTAACAGTTTAAACACTTAACTCCATTGATGTTCGGACTTAAAACATATAAAGAATGTCAACTTGAAATGCAAACTGTTGTAGTTCTTTCTTATGTCTTTTGTCTTTACCATTCGATAATGTTTTTGGCGAGAAACATATTGAGACAGAAGTAATTATTGCTTGAGGTAGTCTATGTCGTCTTGTTGTAAGTGGGAAAGGGTTAATCCAATGCAGATAAAATATATGTTCTTTATTAATATCGAAGGGGGTTATGTCCGTTGAAGGGGATAATGTCCGCTTTCAGCAACATGTTATGGGGATATTGTCCGTATACGAAGGGGATAATGTCCGCTTTCATCAAATAGGTGAAGGGGATAATGTCCGCGTTCATAAATTAGGTGGAGGGGATAGTGTCCGCATGTGAAGGGGCTAATGTCCGCATATTTATTTATAATTTTCTACCAAATTAGTAATATAAAACATTTGAAATATGTGTTCTCATATACAACATTATTTATCATTTTTACATAAAACAACTTAAGATATTTGTGTTTTCATACGGGTAAACAATGTTGATGTTTCCCGTCAATAGGTAATGTGTATGAACTTTGCAAAAATGTGTATCCAGAGTGGATATTTCGATGCAGTCACGATTCTGCTACGTTTTGATTGGATGAAAAGAAAATATCGAAACAAAAAACACTTCTAGAGGAAATAATTAAATATGATAATACGTACTCGATAAAGGAACGAGCACAAATTATTTTATGTGTGATAATATCCGTTTAATAACACTCGTCGTCTATTTCTAAAACGAGTTCAAATAACAACTCATAAGGGTTTGTTGACTTTCCTGAAGTTACAAATCCAAACTCCTGTAATATAATGTCACAATATGATGTCATTTATTAGCGTAACGCAAATGATGAATAAATAACCAAAAGGAAAACGACAGAAATTATAGGAAACTCTAGTTTGACTGGTCACAAATGTCGTTCCGTAAATTATGGAATCGTTTTATTTGAAGTACTTTATGAAGGGCAAGTTGATTATTTTGTACCTGTTAGCATAATTTCATGGATTTAAAATCTTGGCTATATTTTAAAATTAAATATAAGCTTAACCTGATGATGATTTTTATTTTCTTTGCTACGGTCGGTAGGACTCTTAATTGACGTAAATAACTGATCGTGCTGCAAGCAAGGGGCTAACTGCAGTTCGTGGAGAATTATTTACCGATCACAAAATAAATGTTTACCCGAAATAGGTAGCACCTATACTCATATTATAACATTTCGCTTTGAAATTTTACATTTATCGAGTGGGAAGTATATAGCGAATAATTAAATCGTTATAAAATAGCTTATGCATGGTAAATTTTAACCAAAACTGGTATATATATATTCTATATTGCATATATTTTAATAGTATATCAAAATCAATCAGATATTATGTGGAAGCAGCTTGCTCACTGATTGGCTAGTTAGAAATCCTTTGTTTATTTTTAATTTACTTAGGAAGACTTTTGATTCAACACAAAAACTTAAATCATTTTATTTAACATAAAATATAGTATTCACATAAAATATAATATAGGATGCTTTTTTTCTCTGGAATGCAGTGGAATAAAATATGCACTAAAGCTTTGCCTGTTTTTTTATTCACTTTCTTCGATGTCACAACGACTCTATCTTGACACGAGATGAACATTTTGAAAGATGCTCAAAAACCTAATATTACACCCTAAAATTATTAAATATAGGTGATATGAAATGTGTATTTGTCTTGAAACAAATTAAGAAAAGAACAAACTCTGAAAAACAATAATTTAAGAAATAAAGAAAATCGGTTTTTTCGCAACCAATAAATTTCATACTTGCGACCTTTTAAATTGTAATGGGACTCTCAAGTGGCATTTCTCTTTCGCCATACATATATTGTATGCATCAATGATTTAAATAAACAATTTAGCTGATATAGTATTTCAAGTATGGTCTACCTTTTAAACATATGAGGATACATTTTAACATCTGTGAAATACTTATCATAACTATGATTAAAAAGGAGAAAGTTCATGTCTTCAGCAATTTAACCGTTTTTCAATGTTTTAAACGTTTAAAGGTTTCAATGGTGCTTTCAACATGGAAAGGGTTAAATAGCTTTTTATTGCATGTATATCTAAATCCCAAACTGCATGTGTTGTGGTTTTATTGGCAAATACAACAATTCCAAACTTCTGACCAAAAGAATCGTGAAATCTGTATGTGGAATTTCAGAAATCCTGGAATTAGTCCTTAATGAAAACATTATGTGTATGTTTAGACTAATGAAAGTCAAACATGTATGTATGTTAAAAAATAAATAAATGCAGTCATTTTCGGACATTTGCCTGTTTGTGAAATCTGAAACGGTTGTCTGTCGACAACCGTCCAAAAATTCAAACTTATTACCCATATACTGTACAGTACATACAACAAGAGACACCATATTACATCCTGTGTGTAATATAGTGTCACTGATACAACTAAACAGAAAAAGAGAGTGTATACAACAGCCCCAGAAC
>JASEVX010000031.1:104353-278139 GCA_031761405.1 Serripes groenlandicus | reverse complement strand
TGTATACCATCACCAGCATGTATTGAATATATGACATTGAGTTTAAATGCATTCTGCATGTGTATAGGATGCACCTGGAAATGATGATTTGGTCACTTTTAGTATTTTAACCAGTGTTTGAAAGTGAAAGTAGAGAATGCTAAAACACCGGTTTTGTCCGGGCCCGATTTGGTCCAAAATGACGGCGTTACCATTTTCGAGGTAACTCTTTTGAATGATATATGGTGGCTCTACATGAGAAACGCTTAGAACAGAGTGTGACAATTGACGTAGGGATTTATACGTTTTACATGCTACGATCTATGTGATATTCCAGCATGTGAAGTTAAGTCGTGAAATGACAAGTTTAGTCCTGAAACCATTTGGTTTACGGTTCAGCTTAACATTCACTGCAACTATAACTGTGTCATACAAGCTGCAAGTTTCTCAAGTGTTTTATCTTTCTACCAATAAACTGTTTTAAATCCTCTAACTAGATCCATTAGATAAAAAACAACACATGCGTGCTTACATATTAACATATATTAACAATTACTTGCCTCTTATTCTATAAGTTAAGTGTGACACAAGGTTTTGAAGGAGCAGGGGGAAGTCTATTCTCCTTCCAGTTTAGCAGAAGTATGATATCAAAAACGGGAGTATTATAAATAATAAATACAAAGTAATTAAAAAAAAAGAAGATATTTATGATCAAGATTGAGCATTATGAAAGTTCACATGTATAGTCAACATATAGCAAGAATTATTAAGTCTGTCTTTGTTTGTTTGTAATGTCACTTTAATCGTTTTGAACATGCCAGCTATAAAAGTATCTAAAACTGAAAAAATAACAAAAGAAAATGGTCAAGTCAGTTCCCCAAGAGCAAAGAGCGAAAACCAATTGGTACGAATCGTTCATTCTCGAACGAAACCATGAAAAACCGGGTACGAATCCAATGAAATTTAGAAATCGGATGAAATCGGATGAAATCGTGAAAACAGCGAAGTATTCATAACGGAAGGAAGCAGAGACAACTTTCTCTATGGGAACCGATGACACCATGTCGTCTATTAAATAAGAATGACCAAAATCAGCCAAGCGATTACATGCTTGCATTTACAACATAATTAGAACGGGTCACGCTACGGCCCTGCCTATTGCATTAGTTGGGTTAACGTTGTTTTATACAGTTTTCTAGAATTTATACTGTAATAACATTGAGTTTTCACCTTTCGATTTTCGTCAACCCCATGGTTACAAAATTAAAACCTATCCATACTGACGCCGCGTGGAACACACCTATTATTTTGTTGAGCCCTAATGACCGTACCGTCCCTGAATGTTGGCGATTACAGTCACGCTATGTTATCTAATGCATCACCGACACTACAATGGCATACTTATGTTTCGAATGCAGTCGGACTGAACTGATAGTCCTTGTGAACGGGTTAATGGACTTCATTACAAGATTAACAAATATTTAGAATTTCGATTAGCATGTTCGTCCTTCTTATTACAGTTAAATGACTCATGCTATTTAACCTTGTCTTCTCATAAGAACAATTCTGCAGCAGACGACTTTGAACATATTTTGTCAAAAATTAGAAAATCTCTATAATTAATGGATATACCTATGTCTAAAAAGTGGGAAAACATTGTTGGGCAAAAGGAGAAATTGCTCGTTTCGAGCAATTTTCTTCTTTTTGTCACTATGTTTTCAAAAAGCCGTCCGCTGCTGCAGATGGCGTCAGCAAGCGTCTATATGAGGGAAAGAATGGTTGACAGATGTTAGCACATTTTTCACTGTAAATCGTACTTGATATGAGTTTTCATATTTAACCATTTTCCCCCATAACAACAAATCTGCAGCAGACGACTTGATAGCATCTTGTCAACATATGAAAAATCTTGTAAAATGAAAGTATGATAATTAAATAGAGTTGAAAACATTGTGGGCAAAATGGAATAATTGCTCATGATGAGCAATTTCTCCCTTTGCCAAAATGTTTTCAAATGTCGACTGCTGCAGATGGCGTCAGAAAGCGTCTGTATGTGGGAAAGGGTTAAAGGGTCTGAGGAAAAGTATTGAAAGAGAAAATAAATAATAAAGATTGTTTGCCAATATCGTTTATTTCACAGCGATAATTCCCGTAACCTCTAAAAACCCAGTGTTTCCTACAGTATACAACAGGATGTGACAGGTATATGAACCAAGAATAATGACACCAACAATGGTGTGTGTAAAACCTAACACTTTCACATATGAAGCCCGTCCCGCGAGAAAAGACCAACATTGTGGACTCTGCGTCAAGTATCGAGCCTGATCAGCATAAGCATGCCGCACAGGCTAACCAAAAAGACACCTTTTACCCTCCTCTGATTTTCTGTTTCAGGAATCATTACTCTATACCTCTATCCCCCTGAGACGGAAAGTGTCGGCCCGGATAGTCTGCGCAGACTGCACAGGCTGATCTGTGTTCGATACATTTCGCAGAGGCCATAATGTTGGTTTTCTCGTGGAACGGCGCTCATCATATTTTCCTCAATTACTATAAAAACATGCAGGGGAATGTATTGAGAAATCTCTATAAATGAAAGTATGTGTATTACATAGGGTGATAATATCGAGACAAAACTAGAAATGCTCATGATGGTAAGCAAGTTACTCATTTTGCAATACTGTTTGACAAAAGTCGTCTGCTGCGGATCCGACAAAATACGTCAGGCATGTGTGAAAGTGTAATATACGGAGACTGTAAATAGCATGCGTTCATTCGTGTATAAATGTGGGACCTCAAACATAATTTGAACGTTCGGGCAGACAAACAGAGGTCCACACTGTTCGCTATTTATATATCAGTATGTAACAAAACCTACTTGTAACGACTCCTCCAGTCTCATTAAAACAGATCTAAACTCGCACACCTCGTATATACATACATAGAAGTTTGTTTGGTCTGTTTTTAATGAGATTGTAGCTACTCCATACATGTACAAAGAACGTAACACAAATCAACCGTGATGCTACGAGGTACATGAATTCAGAAGTACTTATGATACGAGGTGCATGAATTCAGAAGTAATTATGATACGAGGTGCATGAATTCAGAAGTACTTATGATACGAGGTGCAGGAATTCAGAAGTACTTATGATACGAAGTACAGGAATTCAGAAGTACTTATGATATTAGGTGCAGGCAATCAGAAGTACTTATGATACGAGGTGTGAAAACATCGTGACAAAAGGAGAAATTGCTAATAATTACATTTTACATAAAGAGATATTCCATATTTTTCTCCAGATATTTCAAAGTGTCTTCTGCAGATGTTATTGTATGTGTGAAAGGGTAAACAAAAAGAACATACCCTTTAAAGGATGATATATTTCCCTGGAATAAATCACCTTCTCCACATGTACACTCTGACTAAATGAACTCTTTTCCAATGCTGTACACTATCTCGATGTAAGTACGTGTGATATTGTTAATGAACACGCTATCAAACACTGCACTTGGATGATCATTCAATCACAACATGTCAATGTGAAACCCAAGACAGACAAGTTCAGTCCACTCCTTTCAAATATTAAAAAGAATACAATTCCGTATGTTTAACTTATACATAGTTCAAATATAAAAGGGGGGACGACAGTGATAATAAGCATTTAGTGTTTATCCCTTCCCCGCGTATCGGCAGCAGACGACTATTGCTACTGAGGGTAACGGAGAAGCGGTTCATAACTGCTCTTTTAACAGGATGTTTTCAACTCCATTCAATATCTTAACCTTCATTTCTTGAGAATGACCATTTCCACCAATGGGGCTAAGTCTATGTGGAAAAGCAGCCAGTTGCTCTGGAAAGATTGTTGTGTGAGTACTGGTGATGGAAACCAGGAAACACATGAGTTGGTGAACTGGCCGCCGTGATATGACTGAGAAATTGTTAAAAACGGCGTTAAACCCCAATCAATCAATCAATCAATCAATCAATCAATTGAGACTGACCATATTCTTGCCAGATGTTTTCAAAACTCGTGTACAGTATGTTTGTTGTAAGTGAGAAAGAGGTTAATTATGTCTTGACGTATATCATTCAATATAACCCGAGGCGAAATGCATAAACCTTCATTTATCATTCAATTTGAGACTGCGTCACGAGTGAAACAGTCCATAGTACTTGTCTTAACCCTTTCCCTCATATAGACGCTTTCTGAAGCCAGCCTCTGCAGCAGAGGCTTTAGAAAACATAGTGACAAAAGAAGAAATTGCACAAAACACGTGCAATTTCTCCTTTTGCACATATGTTTTCACTTTAAGTCCTATGTTATCTATTCAATTATTGAGATTTTCCAGTTTTGACAAAATATGTTCAAAGTCGTGTGTTGCAGAATTGTCGTATGAGGGAAAGGGTAAATACCGTAAGTTTATATCTCCATACACACAGGAAACAAAACGTAGTACTGCTGCTAGCTTACCTATATCCAACCCTCTCATACGCTTTCTGACACCTCTACACGCAGCACGACTTTTGAAAACCTAGTGACAAAAGGAGAAATTGCACATGATGAGACAATTTCTCAATTTGCCACACTGTTTTAATTCCATTCAAATATCGTGTTTTCATTTTTATAAAGATTTTCCTTTTTTACGTAGATTTTCTTAAAGTCGTCTGCTGCAGATTTGATGTATTGTGGAAAGGGCTCTATACATATATAAACTAGAAATATCACTGAAGGTGATGAATACCCCCAGCTGGTGCCTGACAATATACATATGTATGAGAAGAAATTCAAGGGGCCATAACTCATTTAAAAATAATTCCAGTGCAACACGCCCACAATATGCACAACTAGGCTTGGTATCAATCATTCTTGTAAAGTTATATTGAATTCTGACCAAGGGTTGCTGAGAAATAGTGTTCACAAGAAATGTCTACAGACCAACTATGTATGAGAAATTCAAGGGGCCATAACTCATTTAAAAATAATTCCAGTGCAACACGCCCACAATATGCACAACTATGCTTGGTATCAATCATTCTTGTGAAGTTATATTGAATTCTGACCAAGGGTTGCTGAGAAATAGTGTTCACAAGAAATGTCTACAGACCAACTATGTATGAGAAATTCAAGGGGCCATAACTCATTTAAAAATAATTCCAGTGCAACAAGCCGACAATATGCACAACTAGGCTTGGTATCAATCATTCTTGTGAAGTTATATTGAATTCTGACCAAGGGTTGCTGAGAAATAGTGTTCACAAGAAATGTCTATAGACCAACTATGTATGAGAAATTCAAGGGGCCATAACTCATTTAAAAATAATTCCAGTGCAACACGCCCACAATATGCACTACTAGACTTGGTATCAATCATTCTTATGAAGTTATATTGAATTCTGACCAAGGGTTGCTGAGAAATAGTGTTCACAAGAAATGTCTATAGACCAACTATGTATGAGAAATTCAAGGGGCCATAACTCATTTAAAAATAATTCCAGTGCAACACGCCAACAATATGCACAACTATGCTTGGTATCAATCATTCTTGTGAAGTTATATTGAATTCTGACCAAGGGTTGCTGAGAAATAGTGTCCACAAGAAATGTCCAGACCAACGGACCGACCGACCAACCAACCAACTGACAAACCGACTGACAAGCGTGACTCCTATATAGTCCCCATATACTACGTATCTGGGGGGTATACTAAATGAACGGTGCTGAGACGCCCAACCTTCGGAATATATGCGACCAGTAAAGAACCAGATATATATAGTATACAACGCGCAGTTTGATCGGGATCTACACTGTTCGCCAAAAGGTCAAAGAAACTTCTGAAAGAACTATCCATTTTTATCCTTCTTAGGTGGTTTTGCGCAGGCCGATTTTATCCATACATGTAATCATTACGTTCGGAGCATCGCTCCCATTAGTAACTTAGTACGTCTGACATAGACAAACAATGGCGACTCGATTGGTCAAACTCCAGTATGGTACCCAGCGTACTATAGTTAAGTAGTACGTATTAAATAGACTAACAATGGCTACTAGGTTGTTCAACTATAGTCTGGTACCCGGTTAGTACGTCTGACATGGACCAACATTGTCCACGTAGATGGGTCACTTCTAGTCTAGTACCCGGCGTACTATAGTAAATTAGTATGTTTGGCATGGACCATCAATGGCGACTAGATTGGTCACTTCTAGTCTGGTACCCGACGTACTATAGTAAATTAGTATGTTTGGCAGGGATCAACAATGACGACTAGATTGGTCACTTCTAGTCTGGTACCCGACGTACTATAGTAAATTAGTACGTCTGGCATGAACCAACAATGTCCACGTAGATGGGTCACTTCTAGTCTGGCACCCGGAGTACTATAGTAAATAAGCATGTTTGGCAGGGATCAAAAATGGCGACTAGATTAGTCAATTATAGTAAATTAGTACGTCTGACATGGACCAAAATGTCCACTTAGATGGGCCACCTCTAGTTTAGTAACCGGCGTACTGTATTAAATAAGTATGTTTGGCAGGGATCAAAAATGGCGACTAGATTGTTCAATTATAGTAAATTAGTACGTCTGACATGGACCAACAATGACAAGATTGGTCACATCATGTCCGGTACCCGGCGTACTATAGTAAATTAGTACATCTGGCATGTATAAGGCGCCGTTTTACTATTTATTCCTTATTTTTTGATATCCGAATTCGAGTTTTGATATCAGAAAATCATTTTTTGATATCAGAAATTGGTTTTCTTGATATGAAGAAATAAAGAGTATTTTCTGATATCAAAAATCGAATTCGGATATCAAAAAATAAGGAATAAATAGTAAAACGGCGCCTTATACATGCCAGATGAATATTTGATGTCAGAAAATGTATTTCTTGATATCAGAAAATCGTCAGTATATTTTTAAATAAAAAATTAGATTTGTTTTATATCAAAAATTAGATTTCTTGATATCAGAAAATCATTTACATTTCTTGATATCAGAAATTCCATTTATTAATATCAGAAAATCATTTTTTGATGTCAAGAAATCCATTTTCTGATATCAAATAATCTATTTTCTGATATCAAAAAATACTGACGATTTTCTGATATCAAGAAATACATTTTCTGATATCAAATATTCATTCTCTGATATCAGGAATTTGAATTATTGATATCAGAAAATCATCTGATAAGGAAAAATAGAGCATATTTCTTGATATTTTTTGATTTCAGGAATTCGATTTTTTGATATCAGAAAAATCATTTTTTTGATATCAGGAAATCAATTTCTTGATATCAGAAAATAATGAATTTTTAATTTCAGAAAAACTATTTTTTGATATGAGAAAGTACTCTTTATTTCTTGATATGAAGAAATCCATTTCCTGATATCAAAAAATAAGGAATAAAGAGTAAAAAGGCGCCTCATAGGCATGGACCAACATTGGCGACTAGATTGGTCACCTCTAGTCCGGTACCCGACGTACTATAGTAAATTAGTACGTCTGGCATGGACCAACAATGGCGACTAGATTGGTCACTTCTAGTCTAGTACCCGGCGTACTATAGTAACCTAGTACGTCTGGCATGGACCAGCAATGGTGACTTGATTGGTCACCTCCACTCTGGTACCCGGTGTACTATAGTACATAAGTACGTCTGGCATGGACCAGCAATGGTGACTTGATTGGTCACTTCAACTCTGGTACCCGGTGCACTATAGTATATTAGTACGTCTGGCATGGACAAACAATTGCGAAAAGATTGGTCACCTCAATTTATTGATCGCTGTCGCATATATAGTAAATATACAACTGGTTACCCAAACTCTACAGTGGACCATTATATTTAAAGTTTGGAATCAATATATAAATAATGAAGCTTCTTTCAGAGATTGATAAGTTAACCGGTTGGTCAACAAAAAAGGTTTTTGCTTTATAGTCTTGTGCTTGCCATTATTGGTGTAACTTGACCCTATAGTAGTGTAGGGACAGGTTACTTCAGACGACGCTGACAGTGTGCATCTGTTACCACAGATAAGATTTGTGTTGACAATGAATAGCCAAACGAACCTGGGTATATTCGAGAATACTTTTTTGTTGCTGAAACGACCAACATAGAGAGATGTCAGACTGCAAGTTTCGCTCAGATTGCCTCTAAAACAGCAGTCTGACATTTCTCTATGATGGTTAACATTTCCAAATAGTTTTAATCAAATCAATCCAACCTTAGATTTGGCTCGGGAAGAATGGAAGAACGGACAGACAACACCAAACCAATATCCAATAAGCCTTAGGCGAGGGATAACAAGAACTTTCATGATGCACCCACTGCCTTTCAACAAATCTAAACGACATAAACACTTATTGAATTTATCTGAGGAAATTTTTTGCGAACTTATGTTGAAATCAGACAATCACTTTCAGAGAGTAAGAATTTCCAAAAGGTGTCATTTATGATGATGCCTGGTCAAGATTTTATGGAGATAAATGTTCTGATAAACTTCAATGGAAATGTTATGTAGAATGTAGCCTCTACCGTGTTCTCAAGGTTAATGCGCTATACACTATGATAAACCGTACATATACAATATTATTTAAAAGGGACAATAATCCTCTCTTTTTTTTTCCTGAGGCAATCTTCTTGAAATTTGCTGGGCAATATTACCCGTCAAACATTCTTAAGATATGGCTCCTGACAGCAAACACTGTTTGAGTGGGATAACACTGTATCGCTTACATGAGATTCATTGTTGAGTGGGATAACACTGTATCGCTTACATGAGATTCATTGTTGAGTGGGATAACACTGTATCGCTTACATGAGATTCATTGTTGAGTGGGATAACACTGTATCGCTTACATGAGATTCATTGAGTGGGATAACACTGTATCGCTTACATGAGATTCATTGCTGTATTTTCGCAAGTAAGAAAATATGTTGTCTAAAAAAAACAAAGTTATAGCATTAGCCCTTTCCTTCATATAGACGCTTTCTGACGCCTCTGCAGCAGACAGTTTTTTTTAAAACATAGTAACAAAAGAAGAAATTGCTCAATACGAGCAATATCTCCTTTTGTCACAATGTTTTCCACTTTTAGTCATAGGTTATCCATTCAATTAAAGAGATTTTCCATTTTTAGACAAAATATGTGCAAAGTCGTCTGCTGCAGAATTGTCGTATGAGGGAAAGGGTTAACAAACATCTAGTGCAGCAGGGTTTAGAATTTTGTTGGTAGAGTACCACTTGTGTGAAATTGGGCAATTTGGACTATTTTTTTGAAATGTCATCGTTTCTTTGTTTAAACACTGGTGGTCATTTGTGCAGAGGAATGGTTTTAATTAACAGTTTTGTTAGAGGGCCATCTAAGAAATCCCTTTGAAATTCGGTCCAGAGATTTGAACAGACGACAGATGATGATTGATCACAATTGCTCATTCAGTGCACTTCCTGCTCAGACAAGTAGAAACACTATACATTTGACCCGTTGTTGAACTTGTTGTGTACCTTTTCAACCAGCATAGATCAAATCACATGGATGCAAAGAGCCTTGTCAAACTGATTAACGCTCATAAAGTTGTTCCCTTCTCAGAAAATAGCGTAGTTTGTCTCTCTCTAAAATGTTGACCCAAAATTGAGAGCACGCCATTAACAAAGGGACAATGATAGTCCTAAATCACTTATCTGAATTAAACCATTCCCAGATACAGGGACCACGATAGTCCAATATCGCTTATCTGAATTAAACCATCCCCAGATAATCCTATATCGCTTATCTGAATTAAACCATTCCCATATACAGGGACCACGATAGTCCAATATCGCTTATCTGAATTAAACCATCCCCAGATAATCCTATATCGCTTATCTGAATTAAACCATTCCCATATACAGGGACCACGATAGTTCTATATCTCTTATATGAATATGAAGAATAGATGAAAACTGTGGAACTCGGAGTGTTCAAAACGGACAAACGATCACAATAGCTTACTGAGCACACAGTGCTTAGGATAGCTTAAAACGATTTATGCTGCCAGAAAAGCAACATCTTTGTCTATTGATTCATAGCAGAGAGATTAAACACGTGGCCAACTATAGCTACTGCCATGTGGCTTATAAAATGGCCCAACAACTTTTGCTCGAGAAGATTGTCCAGTAAGCCATATAAATCAAAGCAGCCCTAACATCTGACAGCAATATTAGACCGATCAACATGGCCAACGACAGAAAATTCCTACAAAATATTTGACCACATATTTTCGGAGGACAACATTTTAACAATTTAAACTAAAGCCATAAAATGTAAAATATCCCCGCTCCCAGGTCTTTAACTGAATAGGTAGGGAGTCACCAAAGTGTTGTTATCAATAGTTTAAACAAGGTACAGTCCTATCAAACATTTCTCATTTCGACCTTTGACCTGTATGTGTTACCTTGACCTTTGAGGTACAGGCCTGTGTCTTATGCGGCACCTCATCATGGTGAATATGTGTGCCCAGTAACTTGACTTCTATGATGCATGGTTTCTCATTTCGACCGTTGAGGTACAGGCCTGTGTCTTGTGTGCCACATGTCACCTCATCATGGTGAACAAGTGTGCCAAGTAACTTGAAAATCCTATGATGCATGGTTGAGATGTGAGCTAGACAAGGTCCAGTCCGATCAAACAGTGCTCATTTTGACCTTTGACCTCCAAGTGTGACCTAAACCTTTGAGGTACAGGCCTGGGTATTGTGTGCCTAGCATCTTTGGAATCATATGATGAATGGTTGAGATGCAGGCCGGACAAGGTAATCCTATTAAACAGTTCTCATTTTAACCTTGGACCTCTAAGTGTGACCTTGATATTTGAGGTACAGGCCTGGGTCTTGTGCGTGACACGCCGCCCCATCATGGTGAACGTTTGTGCCAAGTTTCTAGGAAATCCTATGATGGATGGTTAAGATGCGGGCCAGACAGACAGAATCGACCAAACCGGTATGGGACTAACAAGCTCCGCACTCTGGCGGCCATGTTTTTCCAACGGATTTGTAAAATGTGAACACTCTTGGTAGAGGGACAAGGGACATTTGCGCAAATTAATTTTTAAATCAGGCTTGTACTTTTGGACATGAAGATTTTTAAAGTTTTGCATTTCCCCCATTTTCTGATGCCGCAGCATTCAAAGTTCTGCATAGAATTGAATAATGTGAACAGTTTTGAAGTTTAAACGGTGAATTGGTTTAGGAAAAGTTGTTTGTAGGACAATGTGAATAGACAGACAGGACAGATCACGACAAATGATGAGTGATCACAAAAGCAGACTCCGGTTTTAAGTTTTAAGAGCAATTCTCTGTAATCATCAACCTTTTTATATAGGGACCCCGGCACGCATAGTCTCCGATTTGCCTGAAACTTTCACCATTTATAGAGTTCCATTAACAAATATGGGGAATATATTCATTTCTTCCAAGTGATTCTTGGTTGCCATGACATCAGAGAATCCTTATTTTCATGAAAAATAGAAGGGTTTTTGTCTTGAAATTCAGCAAAACTGTAGTGTTCATGAATTAGAGGTGGGTTCTCGTAATAATATCATATATTAATATCTGGGAAATTGATGTTTTGTGATTACAAAAAATAACGAAGAAATTGCTTTTAACATTTTTAATCCATCAGGGTGTGGTCGTTTAAAGGGAGGTAATTTACCACTTTTGAAATCTTGCTTTTGTTCAAATTTTAAGGACCAACAGCAACCTTATGCATCCATGCTGATGCAATACACCATAATAGCACAAGAGTTCGCCCCTTCCTTTTTATGAATCATGAAAAACATTTTTGGGACACTCTAAAAGTATGTGGTTTCTATGGCAACAAAAATGACTTGTTTTCACATTCTGTAAGATGACTTTATCATGCATTTGTCATACTTAATTAATTAAAACTGTACAATTTGCTTATTTTATCAGTATAAAATGTATCAAACATGTAAATAGGAATATGGGGAATATATTCCTTTCTCCCCAGTGATTCTTGGTTGCCATGACAACAGATACTCCTTATTTTCATGAAAAATAGAAGGATTTTTGTCTTGAAATTCAGCATAACTGTAGTGTTCATGAATTTGAGATGGGTTCTCGTAATAATATCATATATTAATATCTTGGAAATTGATGTTTTGTGATTACAAAAAACACAAAAAGAAATTGCTTTTAATATTTTTAATCCATCAGGGTGTGGTCGTTTAAAGGGAGGTAATTTACCACTTTTGAAATCTTGCTTTTGTTCAAATTTTAAGGACCAACAGCAACCTTATGCATCCATGCTGATGTAATACACAATGATAGCACAAGAGTTCGCCCCTTACTTTTTATAAATCATGAAAAACATTTTAATGATACTCTGAAAGTATTTGGTTTCTATGGCAACAAAAAAAACTTATTTTCACATTCTGCAAGATTACTTTATCATGCATTTGTCATACTTAATTAATTAAAACTGTACATTTTGATTATTCTATCAGTGTAAAATTTATCAAACATGTAAATAGGAAAAATTCTCATGAAAACCTAAAGTATGCACCAGTTACCAAGGAAACCTGTTATTAGAGAAGATTTGGCATAATAATGTCTATTTGCTTTTATATTATAATTTAGCTTGATTTCCAAGCTTTTATTTCAAATTGTTCCAGATTATCAACAAATGACATAGTGTATTTCTTAAAATTGGGATTTTGATATAATTGAGAAGCATTACTGAAGGATCAAACAATGGTAACCATGGGAACAAACCATAAAACAACAGAGAAATGTTAATACATAATACACATATACAGCCATACTTGACTATTTATATCTGTATGCATTAATGCAATCTTGGCATGGCACACTTTTTTCACCTACAGACAGTATGCCCATGTAAGTTCAAGTATAATAATTCAAGGTCAAATTACAATTCAAGGTCAAAATCACAATTCAAGGTCAAAGCTAAAAACTTCATAATAAAATATGTCTATGTCTCTGTAATCATCAACCTTTTTTATAGAGGGACCCCGGCACGCATAATCTCCGATTTGCTTGAAACTTTCACCATTTATAGAAATCCATTAAAAAGAAGGGAAACAAGTTCCATTTTGTCCTGTGAATCTTGGTTGCCATGGTAACATAGAATATTTATTTTCTCTGTGAATTGAAGGATTTTTCAAATGAAAAAGGACTGAATTCGAGCATTCATAACATGAACACAGTTTTTATTCATGATAAAATATGTTTTATGTCTTGAAGAATGATGTTTCATGATAACAATTGTAACATACAGATTTGTCCTAAGTTTCTTTTTATGAGCATCTAGGGGTATCAATTAAAGGGAGATAACTATTAATATTTGATGCCTTGTTTTTGCTGTATTTTAATAGCAAGCTTATGCATCCATGCTGAAAGAATATATAACTATTTTATGACAGTTCACACTTAAGTTATTAACAATCATGAGAAACATTTTTGGGACATTCTGATTTAACATGGTTTCTATAGCAACGAAATTGACTCATTTTCAAACTATGTCATTTTCTTTTTTGATGCATTTGTCATACTTTAGTATCTTAAATGGTACATTATCATAGTTTTGCAGCATAAATATCCATTAAACTGAAAAGAAGAAGAATACTCTAAATAGTTGATGAATATACCAGTAACCAAGGAAACCTGTTATTGAAGAAGGTTCTTAAAAGCAATGACTTTGTCAATATTTATGTATTTTAGCTGTTTTATGAAAGCTTTTCTTGAAATATTGTGTGTATTCATCTATACATGTCCTTTTGATTTCTCAATATTGTGATCTTTATTTGATAAAGAAGCAAAATGGCATAATGTAGTATATGTAACCATGGCAACAACACATTTAATTGCTGAAAATAGCTGTTACATAATAGTGCTCAAATTCATAAAAGTCAGATTTGTTATCTACATGCACCAATGCTTTTACAAATAACTATGCAAAATTGCTCTCTTCAAGAAAGTGCAATGTCAGGTGCAATAGCCAGGCACTTAAGTCAAAGGTCAAGGTCACAAAAGAAGGTCAAAGTCAAAATAAATGTATAATTAAGTTTTTCCATGCTGCAACTTATATATATATATATATATATATATACGTTATTGATTTTAAATAATGTAAATTTTCTTGTTCATCTTGATGAAACAGTGTCTTTAGTTCATGAACAATGACAGTAGCCAAAAGGTCAAGGTCACATTTATAGGTCAAAATAGGCTTTATAAGATATTGTCTGTGATATTACTTTGATATTGAACAATGAAGTTTCAAACCACTTCGCCACAATTGTTTGCCTTAATGAGAAGGTGTGTTGGGTTTAAGAACTAGGAATGCAGCTTAAAGGTGAAAGCCCCAATTCAAGGTAAAAGGTTGGTATATAAGAGCCTGTATGTTCTGTAACTTGTTCATGCTCTTTCAAATGGACACATTGTTCACCTTGACAAGATGCAATGTTGGGTTAAGAACCAACTTTGTAGCTAAATGTCGTCAACTCAAATATGAATGTCACAATTAAATTTAAGGTCACAATAAGGGTTTGATAGAGCTTATTTGTGCTATGACTTGTACATACATCAATGGGTTTGTTTTCAAATAACATTTAATATGTGCCTCCAGTGACCTTGATGTTTAACTTCTGACCAAGAAAACCTTTCTTTGAGCACAAAGCATATTCAAGCGAGCTATAAAGCAACACTTACAGTTTTAGTCTAGTTGATCAGCCCTAAAATGTGTCTTTTCAGTCCCTAGCCTCCTTGTTTTTTGACAACCCATTTTTCAAGAAAAGGTTTTTTATCCAGTAGACTTGCTATACTAACTTTGACCTTGAAGAGTGTTCTTGAAATATGAATTACAGAAATGTGTCTTGCATTTGTTGGAGTAAATACCTTTGCACTGTCACAGTTCTACAAAGTTATGTTCATATTAAATATGTTACTATAAGGTTTTTTAAAATACAGTTTTTGTAATTGGACATCTATGACAAAACTGGATCACGGTTTACTCTTCTTCTCACGTGATCTTATCCTGGTGTGTACGGGCAGCCTTTTGGATCTTTTATCCTGAAAGAATATTCAATGCTGATAAGACTTTCAATCCTAGAAATCATATATTCTATTTTTGAATTTAAAAAACCCCAGAATGGGATACTATAACTATAATCGCAAGAGATTTTTTTTATTTCATGCATTTGTCATTTTGTTTTGTTTATGACACCATCATTGTAGCATAGATGTTTGCCACAGTAAAACAAGTCACAACTTAATGGCAAATGTTCTCTAGAAACCACATTTACACAAACAAGTTAGTGCATTATATAATCCAATGTAATAAAATTGCCAAGACATAAGAATACTTGTCTGACCCAAGTCAATATTGAATCATAAGTTATGATAACTATAACTTCATGTTAAGTGAGAAGGCAGTAATTCTTCACTTTGATTGTTACTGTATGTCAATTAACCCTTTCCCTCATATAGACCCTTTCTGACGCCTCTGCAGCAGACAGCTTTTTGAAAACATAGTAACAAAAGAAGAAATTGCACAAAACGTACAATTTCTCCTTTTGTCACAATGTTTTCCACTTTTAGTCATAGGTTATCCATTCAATTGTAGAGATTTTCTATTTTTTGACAAAATATGTTCAAAGTCGTCTGCTGGAAAATTGTCGTATGAGGTAAAGGTTTAAGGGAATTTGCTATACATTACAGATTGAAAAATACAATGTAACATGTATACGAAAGAATATTGCCTTTTTATTTGCATAAACATGAAAATTCAAACATATCTCAAGATTTTCAAAGCTCTACAAAACATTGACAGTGTCAACTTATTTCATTTGTATATTTTTACTTTTAGCATTTTTTTTACAGAAAATGTTGTTATTACATGCATATACAAACCTTATAAATAGTGGCACTACCATGATTGAGAGGCATCCATTATGCACTCTATCAGCATTAAACAAGTGTACCATTCTCAAGGACAGTCACACCTACAATAAATGGGAATGGTTTCTCTCAATTTGTTATCAAAGTATCACAATTAATTTCAAATGGAACTAAGGAAAATGTAAGCATCCATTTCTTAACTAGAACTTTGGTATTTTCATGTACAGGTAAGAAAACATTTTAAACACATTGTTTGTACTCTTCAAATTATAGGGGTTTAATTGAAGAAATTAATTGTCATTTCCTAGTGTATCATGGTAAACATTATTGTGGTGTTTTCTTTGTCATGCACACTACTAGATGTTGTCATTTATGCTCAGAGAACCCACAAGTCATACATTTCCATTGGAACAAAAGTTAAAAATGTCAAGATTCTTGTACAACATTACAGTACAACACATGTTATTGATTGTCATAATATAAATATCAATAATCAATAATTCTTACATGCCCTGACCTCCCACCCACACACAAAAATATCTGGGTTTTCATTTTGCTGCTGAGCGTTCAAATTTGATAAAATCACAGAAAAGTGCATACATATGAATATTATATATTGCATTGCATAAGCCAACACAGTCATCCCCTGATAAACAAGTTCTCTCACTTGATTTTAATTGTCAGGAATGTCCAACAATGTGCCACCATTGAATAAGATTTTTGCTTGGGAAGATGGTTGTGTGTGTGGAGTACTGGTGTGAGAAAACCGGGAAATGCATGAGTAGGTGAACTGGCCGCCGTGATATAACTCAGAAATTGTTAAAAACGGCGTTAAAACCCAATCAATCAATTGGATAAGATTTACAAAAAAAAATAAAGAATCAAACAGAATCATCTGATATTTTTCTTGTTTATATTAAATAAACAATGACAAGAAAAAGAAAGAGAATCAATATCTTTAAGTAAACTGTCAAGTTTGCTTTACAGATAAACAGAAAGTACCAGGATACATCAGGAAAACCATGTCTAGTCTAAATATGTAACATTTGATATCAATAAATACTCCACAACCCTGATGCTCATTATATCATAACAGCACCAGTGAAAAAGAATGGTGTAATATGTTTAATCAATATAAAGAAACAAAACATTATACAGTATCATGTAAATTTTAAAAACTTTTCACTGGTACAATAAGTCCTTCATAAAAAGACATTGCATATGCCCATTGTTCAACTGTGTTTAAAGACGGAACTCGGTTGTTGGAAACATTGAGGCCAAAGAGAGACCAAAGAGAAGGCGTGCTGGTTAAATTATTCTGCATATGCGAGAAGTTTGTTAACATTCTGGACCTAATATTTTAGTTTTCACAAGTCTATAATGAGATCTAAACAGAACGAATCTCAGGTTTTGGACATACATTTGACAACTATATTTAATTTACCTTTGGTCAGTAGGTGTTGGCAGCAATCGTTACATATTTAAGCTTTGAACCTTCACTCTGCTCCGATGTACGCACTTGTCAAAAGATCTGCATGGCGGTGCCAAACGTAGGGGAAACAACTCGTTTTTCATTACACAAAGTATATCACTTTAGTCTTTATAATGCGCGTTGGGTGCAGATATAATTGTTCTTTGCATCGTCATGGTGTTTTATCAATATATGAGCGTGTGTTGAATAAGTTTATGAGAAAATTAGTGGAACGAGTTAGAAAAAATGCCGTACTTTTTATTTTTCGTATCTCTTATTTGAAGAGTATTGTACTTGGGACGAACTGAAATGGGGCGAATCAACGGTAAATCATTTGAAGTATTCCTTGAATTGTTTTCATTCAAAGAATTAAATTAATCGAATACCCCAAAGTATTTGGATACGACACACCAAATATTTTTTTAGAAAAACATGAAAGAGCTTGTCATCCGATAATAGCCGATCCCCTACAGTATGTATAACGTCCTATTTTCTTTTATAGTAACCGTGCTGTACTTACTATGGCAAAAATACGTATTTTTTACAGCAATATATTTTAACATAATTCAATTTGAAAGACTAGATTTTAAGTGTGTTTTCTTCTGATGCCTAAATGAAAAAAAAACAATTTAAGCCAGTTTTATTACGTACGTTAATACAATGGTCTATTCACAGTTCGAAAATGGCCATCCTGTAATTTAGCTATTTTTGCAAGTAGTAAGTAATAATTGTTTTCACAATTTGCACATACTTATGTGAAAAGGATTGTTTGCCCATCTCTCATGAATCATAAACAAAAAGAATATACTTCATACATTGTCTTGTAGCATTTTTCTTAGATTTTTTTCTAAAACAGTTTCTGTAAATTTTAAATTAGCCCATTTTGATTTCCATGGTAACCACACTTAACTGAGGGTCCCAAAGATTTTATTGCTGATTATTTATCACTAAGAACATATCTAAACAATAGTGTATTCATTTAATCTCAACATGGATGCGTAAGTTAATTATTTGCGTTTGAAAATGGCCTTAAATCACGATTTTCCTATTGCTTCCAACCATACCTAAAATATCCTGATAAAAGTGTAGTAACAAAGTTTGTAAGAATAAGATAAACACAGCTTATATGTCAATTAGATATCAAAGTTACGCATACAAGCTCGAAATGTATTGAAATAATCATAGTTGAAGTGTATTATTACTTGTAAATTACCCAAATTACACTCGAAAAGTAACACTTTTTTGGCTAAAAGCTAATTTGTCTGTTGCCATGGCAACTAAGGCACAAAATAAATTTTTGTTATCATTTTCCAGGTTTTTATATCAAAACCTACATACTGACAAAGTTTCATAAAAATCGGTGACTTTGCGTGGCCAAGTTTGGTTGATGGTTACAGAGAATTGGTATTAAGCTGTTGAAGCAAAAAATGCCAACTCCAGTGTAAATAAGGTTTTCCTTCAATTTTGCCTATCGACGAACAAAATGAATCACAAATAAGTTTAAAGCTGCTGAAGCAAAAAACACTGGTTTTAGTTTTTCCTTAAATTTGGTTTTAAGAGCGACAATAAATGAGACCTCCAGTGTTAACAAGCTTCCTTCCATTTCGTCTAGTGAACTAGCTTTTGACCGGACATGCCCCATATTCAAACTTGGCCTACATAGCATAAAGACAATTAATCTGACAAAAATGAAAGCTGCTGAAGCAAAATATGAGGCCTCTACAGTGTTAACAAGGTCTTACTTCAAGTTGGCCTTGTGAGCTAGTTTTGACCCGACATGACCCATGTGTGAACTTTGCCTGCATATCATCAAGACAAACATTCGACATGCTCAAGCTAAACAAGAGGCCCAAGAGGGCCAGTATCGCTCCACGGCCATAAGGCAAAAATCAAATCTCCAAACAGCCCTGCCCCCTAGTGGCCATATTTTTTACCAACCACCATGGCTTAAAGGAATCTTGTAGAGTGTCACCCAAGGAATGTTTCTGCAAAATTATTTGAAAATCGGCCCGACACTTTCGGAGGAGAAGATTTTTTAAGTTTTCACAATAGCCATATAAGGCAAAATAGCCCCACCCCATGGCGGCCATATTTTTGAACCAATCAACATGGCTTGAAGGAATCTGATAGAGGGTCACCCAAAGAACATTTCTACAAAATTATTTGAAAATCTGCTCAACACTTTCGGAGAAGAAGATTTTTTAAATTTTCACTATGGTCATATAGAGCAAAATAGCCTCGCCCTCTGGCGGCCATATTTTTCGACCAATCAACATGGCTTGAAGGAATCTGATAAGAGGGTTACCCAATGAACATTTCTACAAAATTATTTGAAAATCGGCTGAACACTTTCGGAGAAGAAGATTTTTTAAGTTTTCACTATGGTCATATAAGGCAAAATAGCCCCGCCCTCTGGCGACCATGTTTTTCGACCAATCAACATTTCTTGAAGGAATCTAATAAAGGGTCACCCAAGGAACATTTCTACAAAATTATTTGAAAATCGGCCTGACACTTTTAGAGAAGAAGATTTTTTAAGTTTTCACTATTTTTTTCTTTTGGTTGCCATGGAAACCAGAATTATGGATGGATCAAAAAAATTTGAAGGAATTTAAGAGAGGACATTGAGAGGATGCTTCCTATGAAGTTTCAACCAAATTGGCCAAGTGGTTAGTGAGAAGAAGTCGTTTAAAGGAAAAAGTTTACGCACGCACGCACGACGGACAATTCGCCATGACATAAGCTCGACTGGCTTTCAGCCAGTGGAGCTAAAAATTAGGCATCCACTGTTATCAATGACTTAGTGACCTAGTTTTTGATCTCACATGACCCAGTTTCGAACTTGTCCAAGATTTGAGGGAAAAGTATGTTATGATAAACTTTCATGAATATTGGATGCAAAATGTATCATGTAGTTTTAACAAGGCAATTTTTAACAACGCACAAAGGATGACGGATAAAATGTTTTCACTTAAAACGTTTCAACGGAATAGTCGAATTGCACAAACGTACAGTGGGACAATGCTTTCAATCAGTGGAGCTATAAAATTGCATTTTCTGCAATTGTGTTCTTTCACACATAGCTTAGACGTCAACTGCCCACATCAGGTAAAGGGATGAAACACAACTTGGAAACATACGGATGAATTTGGCACTATACATCTATTTTGAACACATTTAATTAGAAAAATAAAATAAATGCATAATCATTCTTTAACAATGTTTGCTGAAGACCAGAGCAACTAACTGATACATGAAGAACAACTTGATCATTTATCCTTTCAAGGAATAAACCAGTGTTCCGGGTAAAACATGTGTCGCCTGAAAAAGTACTAACCCCGTCCCTAAATCAACAAATCTTCAGCTAAAGAAATGTCCTATTAATGAAAGTATACTTATTGAATAGTTGAAAACAGTATGGCGGCAAAAGGAGAAATGGCTCGTTACGAGCTGTTTCTTCTTTTCGCCTAAATGTTTTCAAAAGTCATCCGCTACAGAGGCATCAGAAAGTGATTGTAATTGGGAAAGGGTTAATAAACAAGAACATGGCCATGACAAAAATATACTCAAGGGAAATAACTCCAAAATACCCATGATTTAATTATGAATCGTGTGCAATGCACATCACAAGCTAACTAAATACAAAGATTGAAGTTAATACATTGATTTATATGCGAGACAAGATATGAACAAGAACAAGATAGCTATCTTGCCCCTAAATCGATCAATACATTGGCTTATATGTGAGACAAGAAAGCCATCTTGGCCCTATTTGAGATTTCGGCATTCTACATCTACAAATTACATACAAACCAAGTTTGATTTTTTAATTATTTTATAAAGAAAAAGAAAAAGAAGAAATAACTAAAAAAAGAAGTTTATTTTTCCGTTCTCCTGATCACAAGGTATAAGTGTTGCAACTTTGATATGAATCTGCTACAGTTTGGCGGGCGGACAGACAGACAAAGGAGAAGCGATCTACAAGTTACTACCTCCTTTACAAGCAGTCAACAAAATATTGTGTGAAAAGTAGCAAACTTGTCATGATGAGCAAATGTCCACTGATTTTTTCCTAGATAATCTTAAACTTAATTAAATGAGACTTGCTTTTGGACAACCAACATCGCATTTTTGACGATCGTAAATCCAGATCTATATTGGCATACTTGTCCAATATGATATTACTTTGTACTGTTCATTCAAGACTTGGGGGGGAAAGAACTTGTGTGTGCACTTGCATAGATGTACATGCAGATGTTCACATACAGTAGTGTCATTGGTACACTATGTTAGTTTTCCAGAAACACACCTGATATTTTGATTTGTTCAGATTTTACAATTGACCCTTTTATCTCATACAACAAATCGGCTGAGGACGACTGGAAATGTAAAAAAAAAAAAAAAAATAAGTTACTTTAAACCAAATTATGATTATTGAATAGTGGAATTTTAAAATGGTTTGTAAATTTGTTTTGATTAAATCTGCCTCATTCTGAACTAAAGCTGTGCAACTAAACATTCCAACCTTAATTGCTGGATATACTTTCTTAAAGATGCTGAACTCCAGATGGGGATCAACGTTGTGAAATATTGCTAAAAGGGACAACAAAGTAAGTAATAAATAGTTCAAAACTATTTTGGCAGTAAATGTTGAGAACCATGTTTATAAACAGTCAATTGGTAGTCATGAAAATGTACAAAAGTTGGTTTACTCTGTATGTCTACCCAGTAAAAATGAAGCATATACAATCAATATTTAGATGTTTATTGTACTGGAAAGAGAAATTATTACTCTTTTTTTTTTATACCAGAATTACGATTCTAATATTTCAACTTTTAAAATGTTTTAAATAAAACTTTGACTATACTATCTATAATCTGGACTAACTCCTTTTTTAAGTGCAAAATTGTTTTTCAAAAGGGAGTGTGAAAATCATTGGTGCAAGTGTACTTTAACACTTAAAAAGTCTTACAACTAAAGAAACCCTTTCCCTCATATAGACGCTTTTTGAAAACATAGTGACAAAAGAAGAAATTGCTCAAAACGAGCAATTTCTCCTTTTGCCACAATGTTTTCCACCTTTAGTCATAGGTTATCCATTCAATTATAGAGATTTTCTATTTTTTGACAAAAATGTTCAGTCGTCTGCTGCAGAATTGTCGTATGAGGGAAAGGGTTAAGTGAATGAAAAATCCCAGACAAGGAGTACTGGTATTGTTTTCCCAACCAATGTACGATGCAGAATGTCAACAGAGCTAAAAGTGAGGTGTACAACATGTAGTCATGTTCTAATAGTATTATTTGAACTTCAATCCTTGTGATGTGTTGGAACGAGACCAATCCTTTTCAGAGAGCACCATGTTGCATAACACGGCTCAAATCACTCAAATCAGTGTTAACCGAAGCATTCTCCCTTACCAAACTAGAAATAACACTGAAGGTGATGAATACCCCCCAGCTGGTGCCTGACAATATACATATGTATGAGAAATTCAAGGGGCCATAACTCATTTAAAAATAATTCCAGTGCAACACGCCGACAATATGCACAACTAGGCTTGGTATCAATCATTCTTGTGAAGTTATATTGAATTCTGACCAATGGTTGCCGAGAAATAGTGTTCACAAGAAATGTCTACAGACCAACTGACCGACCGACAAGCGTGACTCCTATATAGCCCCCATATACTATGTATCTGAGGGTATAATAAACATACACACAAACACATCCCTAGTCTTTACGCAGGGCGTTCAAAGGAACACGTTTGTTCCCTTCCAATAAGTCAGTAAGTGACATCGTGATGGACATACTGTCAGACACTGGAGAAATGACCCCTGTAGGTCTCTCTGCCAGGCCAGGCCAGGCAACACAAAAACAGTATACAAAGTGGAAGGTGGCATATAATACAAACACCCTTGATGATAATGAAATTTATGACATTCTCATTAACCCTTTCCCTCATATAGATGGCTTTTTGAAAACATAGTGACAAAAGAAGAAATTGCACAAAATGTGCAATTTCTCCTTTTGCCACAATGTTTTCCATTTTAAGTCATAGGTTATCCATTCAATTAATTTTAGAGATTTTCTAATTTTTGACAGAATTGTCGTATGAGGGAAAGGGTTAATTGCAAGTGGAACTTCAACTTCCTATTTCTATTCAAACAATATCTTCAAAGTAAGACATGATTCCTCAACTCCTTCCCACGTCCAGGCGCTTTCTGAGAGCTCTGCAGCATACAACATATGAAAACATAGTTGCAAATGGGAGAAATTGCTCATAAGGAATAATTCCTCCATTTACCACAATGTTTTCAACTCTGCTTATGAATTTTACTTTAATTTAAAGAGAGATTACATATTTTTTTATTTAGATGTTTTCGAAGTCGTTTTGCTTCAGTTTTCATGTATGTGGGAAAGGGTTTGTGAAGTTTGGCTACAGTAAAGTGCTTTAGAATTAGTACCTATATATACAAGCTAACATTGAATCCCTGAGCCCATTGAAAACAAGAGGGCCTTGATAGCCCTGGATCCCTCACCTGAGTTATGCAATGTTTGCAGTCAGTTCAGCTAATACAAGAGGCTCAAGAGGACCAGTATACACTGCCACAAGGAGAAATAAGTTAACCCACACCTAATGTTTTTTTATCTTCTGTCAAATTAAAAAAATGTTTATGTCACAGTTAGAATTTCAAAATCAGACATTTACTTACGTAGGGAAATAATTGTCTATATCTTAGACTCTGGACATAAAGGTAAACGGCCCCAGTACCTTGTGGCCATGTCTTTTACCAATCAACATAGCTTGAACGAATCAAGTCGAGGGTCAACCAAGGAACATGTCTACACAATTATTTCAATATCAGTCTGAGAATATTTTATTAGTTTTCAATAAGGTCATATGAGGCAAAACAGATCAACCAATGTTCGCCATGTTTTTTGACCAATCAACATGGCTTTAAGTAATCTCGTAGAGGGTCACCCATAGAATATTTCTACAAAATTATTATTTAAATCAGCTAGAAGAATTTTAAAGTTTTTACTAAAGCCATTTTTTGGCAAAAAAAACCCCGATCACCTAGGGACCATGTTATTCGACAAATTAACACAGCTTAAAATAATTTGATAGAGGATCACCCAAGGCACATTTCTACAAAATTATTTGAAAATGGCCAATACATTTGGAGGAGAAGTTTTCTCTATAGCCATATAAGGCAAAACAGCTTGGCCACTCTGGCGGCCATTGTTTTCAACCAATATTCATAGTTTGGAGAAATCTGATAAGGGTCACCCAAGCCCCATTTCTACAAATTGATTTGAAAAAAAGTTGCAGTTAGGGAGAACTTTTTTTCTTTCGTTTGCCATGAAATTCAAAAATCTACATGGATAAAAAAAATTGAAGGGATTTTGGTAAGGAAATTGAGAGATGCTTGCTGTGAAGTTTCATCCCAATTGACCGACAGGTTACAGAGGAGAAGATGTCAACTGACACACAAGGGGCCATCACAATAACTCACCTTGAGCACTTTGTGCTTAGGTGAACTAAAAAGCATCCCACCCCTCTAACAACACAAAAATATTAAAGATATTATTTTCACCAACATTGGACATGTTCTGCAGATAAACTAGAAGCTTGATACAATACTAAATACAAGTCTTAACCTCATACGACAATTCTGAAGCAGACGACTTTGAACGTATTTTGTCAAAACATAGAAAATCTTCTTAATTGAATGGATAACCTATGACAAAAAGTGGAAAACATTGTGGCAAAAGGAGAAATTGCACGTTTTGTGCAATTTCTTCTTTTGTCACTATGTTTTCAAAAAGCCATCAGTTGGCCGAAAGAGGAGAATTTGACCAAACAAGCAATTTCAAAATTGTTATTCCATTTTCCAGATGTTACAAATTTGTATTAAGGACTTTTTTAGAGCAGGATATCAGTTTAACCCTTTCCCTCATATAGACGCTTTCTGACGCCTCTGCAGCAGACAGCATTTTAAAAACATAGTAACAACAGAAGAAATTGCTCAAAACGAGCAATTTCTTCTTTTGCCACAATGTTTTCCACTTTTAGTCATAGATTATCCATTCAATTATAGAGATTTTCTATTTTTTGACAAAATATGTTCTAAGTCGTCTGTATGAGGGAAAGGGTTAAGAAATATGCGAAGACATTTACATTGGTCAAGCAATCAGCCTTTTGCTTCAACAACCTCGTGTTCTTTACGTGCAAGTAACAGAAATACCCTTTCCCACATACTTACTTTTCTGCAGCAGATGCATTTTGAAAACACAGAAGAGTAATTTCACCTTTTGCCACAACGTCTGTACTTTCATTTTAAGGGAATTCTCCCTTTTACCATACTATTTTTCGAAGACACCTGTTGCCAATTTCTTGAATGTGGGAAAGAGTTAGAGTATTTTATTTATCCAATCATATTAACTATATTGTATGATGCTATTCATATCAATTAACATGAGGGCCATGATGGCCCTGGATCGCTCACCTGAATTATGCAATGTGATTGGGATGCCTACCACAATAACTGCTGTTATTTTAACCAACCAACATGCCTAGAAGTAATCTTGTAGAGGGTCCCTAAAGGAATATTTCAGCAAAGTTATTTGGAAATTCCCCAGATATTTTTGAAGAAATGGATTTTTAAAGTTTTCAATTGAACACTATACGGCAAAACAGCACCATGTGTTTTGACCAATAAACATGACTTGAAGGTATCTGATAGAGGGACCCAAGAAACATTTCTACACAATTATTTGAAAATTGGCCAACTAGCTTGTGAGAAGAAGAATTTTAAAGGTTTTTCGTTTGGATGCCATGGAAACCCGAATTCTGCATGGATCCAAAAATTTGAAGGAATTCTGGAGACTACATTGAGAGGATGCTTGCTGTGAAGTTTCATCCCAATTGACCACTGGTTACTGAGCAGAAGATGTTAATGGACGCACGCCGGACATATGGCGATCACAATAACTCGCCTTGAGCACAGCGTGCTCAGGTTAGCTAAAAACACATGTCCAAGTTGATAATAAATAAAGAATCATGTCATACTTCAAACTACCTTTCTGCAGCAATACCCGGAATTCTCACTTTAACCCTTTCCCTCATATATATGCTTTCTGACACCTCTGCAGCAGACAGCTTTTTGAAAACATAGTGACAAAAGAAGAAATTGCACAAAACGTGCAATTTCTCCTTTTGTCACAATGTTTTCCACTGTAAGTCATAGGTTATCCATTCAATTATAGAGATTTTCTAATTTTTGACAAAATATGTTCAAAGTCGTCTGCTGCAGAATTGTCGTATGAGGGTAAGGGTAAATAACATTTCTTAAAACATAGTTAACTTTTCAAACAATATAATGGCAGTATCTGAATAACAACTTGCATTCCAAATGCAGTAATTGTGATTAATGGTATTGGTCATAACACGTTCCCGCAAATCACAACATGCAGTAGTCAACTTTTAAATCATCTCTTTAAATCATCTCTTCAAAACATTAAAAACCTCCATAAAGGAAAATATTAGTGTTGAATAGTTGTTGAAAAAGTAGCCAGCTCTAGATGCATGTCGAGGGCTTGGTTTGAAACGGTTGTAACTAAAATCGATATTTTTTTTACCAAGGTTAATCACCTCGCCATAAAGTCTTTTTTCTTGGTAAATAATGGAAATTTAGGTGCCATTGCTCGTTCTGAGCAATGGCACCTAAATTTGCATTGTTTACAAAAGGGTCAAAATTGTCCCTGAACTAGGGTTTTCAAAATAGGTTTTTAGTTACAACCTTTTCACACCAAGCCCTCGATGTGGAAGTGGGAAAGGGATAATTAAAATTAACTAAACCTGAAAGTAATGTTACAGATGAATATCAAATTTTACTTTCTGAAATGAACAGATACATTTACAGTATCCATTTGTCCTTCTGTTCAATACACTCCAGGTAATATACTGTTACTTTAACCTATATATACTAGATGCTTTCTGACTGCCTCTACAGCAGATTACTGTTCAATACACCCCAGTTAATATACTGTTACTTTAACCTATATATACTAGAAGCTTTCTGATCGCCTGTACAGCAAATTACTTTTGAAAACATTGTGACAAAAGAAAACGAATTGCTCATAGTGAACAATTTCTCCTTTTGACACAATGTTTTCAACTCTGTTCAATGTTTAATGTTTCCTTTATGGAGGTTTAACATGTATGTTATGTTAACCTTATGTTTTTAAAGTCCTTAGCTGCAGAATTGTTGTATGTGGGAAAAGGTTAATCATTTCAATGATTCTCAGCAGACAACTTTGCAAACATTTAGGCAAAAATATGGAAACATCTTACATATGACAGTAAAAGTATTGAATAAAATTGTAAACATTGTAGCAAAACAAGAAATTGCTCCAATTTCTCTTATTGCCACAATGTTTTCAAAAGTCGCCAGCGCAGAGTTGTCAGAAAGTGTATTGATGGTTTCATGCAAAACGGTTACAACTACATATTGAACAACCGTTTTGCATGAAGCCCTTGGTATGTATGTGGAAAGGGTTACTATACTTCAATTTCTTAGAATAGTTGTTAACCCTTTCCCTCATACAGACGCTTTCTGACGCCTCTGCAGCAGACGGCTTTTTGAAAACATAGTGACAAAAGAAGAAATTGCTCAAAACGAGCAATTTCTCCTTTCGCCACAATGTTTTCCACTTTTAGTCATAGGTTATCCATTCAATAATAGAGATCTTCTATTTTTTGACAAAATATGTTCAAAGTCGTCTGCTGCAGCATTGTCGTATGAGGGAAAGGGTTAAAGTGATGTTATAAGTCAAATAGGAGGTTTGACATAGAAAAGCTTATACAGAGCTCTAGATAAGGGGCGTTTTGCATGTTCTGAAATCCTTATTTGACCCTTAAACCCCATGTTGTGGGTACTCAAAAGAATCGTCTCACTGAGACGATTCTTTTGAGTACCCACAACATAGGGTTTGCTTTAATAATAAGAGAGAAATGGTGGTAAAAAGAGCTGAATACCCCTCCTTATCTGGACCTCTGCTTATATTTAGCAGTTTTACCGATATAAGTAGTCGACACAAGTGAAGTTAAATCCATATTGTTTTGACAAGTAATTAGAGTACTTTTGTTGTATTAAAATTGTGACCTTTCATCTTCGTAACCTATGACCTGTAAAAACATTGTGTAAAAGGACAAATCAATTATATATGAAATTGTCTGAAAATGACTGCAAATTTCTCTACAAAGGTGTCAAAACTGTAATTCCACAACAATTTCTCATCATATAATTATTTTCCCCTCAAAATGTCCATAATTCAAACTGACAAATGTACCTTTTTTTCACAAATCAACCTCATAAATTAGAACACTATAATCTCAGAAGAGGTTGACTTGTCCATATTGTGTATATTAAGTTAAAGGCCCTTTCTGTTACCATGTAAACACAGATTGTTTCAACATAAGCATGATAGGAAATATACAGGGGCCTGATTTCCCCCAGTTCATTGGGGGAAAATAGCTCTTTATCACTGTAAACCGTATATCCACAGACACAATGAGAATCTTGCTGATCTCTGATAGATGGGGAACAAAGTTTGTGTGCAATGTGGGATAAGGTCATCCAGCAGGGAAATCCTCTAAAAGGAGGTAGAATCCAATCCCTCTCTTGAATACCTCTTGCTCTGAATCAGACTGAACCCTTGAAATAGTTGGCCCGAGCCAAAAGGGTGCAATGAAACAAACAAGTCCATTCATAAGGCTCTTGAAAACTCAACTTATTTCAAGAGGACTAGATCGATCATACTCCTCATCAGAAAAGTCTTCTGGTGTTTCGATCACACCCCTTGACTGGATATCAGAATAAGACCCCATACTAGATTCTCGCGACCCCAAAGTTGACCGTACAGTAGCCATGGCGATTTCCACATCAACAGCGTCCATGCTATTACTGCCACTTGAATGAGCCACTTCTACATGTTGGGTGGATTCCGATTTGAATCTGAAATAAGTAACATAGAAATGTCAGAACTAGATTATTTGTAAACCTTTTCTCAGAGTCAGCAACTTTCATCACCATTGCAGCAGACAATTTTCACAAGTAATCCAATAAACACATGTGTCACACACAGGTTTTAACCAGGGAAGTTATTATATCTATATCCAAGGGAGGCTAATGCAATATTTGCTGGTAGAACACTGGTTCTTGCACAGAAAATGACAGATGATGACAAGGTGGCCATGTGCGAGTTCCTCGACTTCCTTAAATGTTTTGAACAATTGATAAAGCCTTTTAAATCATGGAAGACAGCTACCTAAGGAATGTTTCCTTAAAAAAATATCTTGCTTTATCAGAGCATAAGATTTTCAATGCGAGTACTGACTGAGATTTCTACCAAAATATCTCGGAATCAAAGGTGAAGAATATTTAAGTGCTTGAGCATCCCCCTTTAACCCTTTCCCTCATATAGACGCTTTCTGATGCCTCTACAGCAGACAGCTTTTGAAAACATAGTGACAAAAGAAGAAATTGCACAAAACGTGCAATTTCTCCTTTTGCCACAATGTTGCACCATTGTCATAGGTTATCCATTCAATTATGGAGATTTTCTATTTTTTGACAAAATACGTTCAAAGTCGTCTGCTGCAGAATTGCCGTATGAGGGAAAGGGTTAAGTTTTCTTCTCAATATAACTTTGTTCCAAGTAGTGCAAGTGTTGCGGTGAATAACTCAATAAGAAACAAAGCTAAGACCAATTAAGTCAAAGTGCTCCGTCGGACACCAACTAAATGATCCCAATGTGCCTGTATGCCGACGTACTTTTGTGTGTGTTGAAGTTGAGACGCTCCCGAGGTAACAGGCCGGATACCACTGGGCCCTGAATCTGCCATACTCCCTTTTGCCAACTCTGTAAAGGTTCAAAAAAATCATTTTGCTACAACTTCATCTTATTTGTTATATGCAACTGTATATAAAGCTGCCGAACAATATTTCTTTAGACATCCGATTCAAGATTTTATTCACAAAAGACAAAATGTCCATCTTGTACATACAATTCTACATACACACAAAACATGTATTTACATATACATTTTTTGTCATTAAGGTCAGAAATTTAGTCAAATGACATCATAACAGTAAGGAAAAGTAGAGCACAAAAGAGACAGAGCGAGTGAGAGAGAAAGAGGGAGAGTGACAGAGACAGACAGACAAAAAGAGAAAGAGAAAGAAAGAGGGCGGAGGGAGACAGAACTTTATCTGACAAGGTTTGGACAACTGATAGGCTCGAAAATAAAAGCTTCTCCAAACCAAACACAGATAAAGTTCATGTCAGACATCAAGGATGTAATATTCATGTTTTAAGTTACATTCTGACAGGGTTTTAAAATGACCCGGTAGCTGGGTAAATTACCCGACTACTAAAGCCCCTTTACCCGGCTACTTTAAACATAAATTCTGTTACCCCTACTTTGGGAGGACCCCCTGACTCACGCCTATTCCAATTATTATCCTACTACTCCTACAAAATGAAACCCCTGCATGATACATTTTAACTAGTTTTATGAAATTACATACACAACTACTACAGCCCATTTCCTAAAATGACGCCACACACTCATAATTACTCGTCAAAATACATTGAGTACATACAACATACGAAAGTTTAACCCTTTCCCTCATACGACAATTTTGCAGCAGAGGACTTTGAACATATTTTGTCCAAAAATGGAAAATCTCTATAATTGAATGGATAACCTATGACAAAAAGTGGAAAACATTGTGGCAAAAGGAGAAATTGCATGTTTTGTGCAATTTCTTCTTTTGTCACTATGTTTTCAAAAAGCCGTCTGCTGCAGAGGCGTCAGAAAGCGTCTATATGAGGGAAAGGGTTAAACATAAATTCTGTTACCCCTACTATGGGAGGACCCCCTGACCTCCGCCTACTTCCAATTATTATCCTACTACTCCTACAAAATGAAACCCCCTGCATGATACATTTTAACTAGTTTTAAAAAATTCATAATTACTCGTCAAAATACATTGAGTACATACGACATACAGAAATTTAACCCTTTCCCTCATACAACAATTTTGCAGCAGATGACTTTGAACATATTTTGTCCAAAAATGGAAAATCTCTATAATTGAATGGATAACCTATGACTAAAAGTGGAAAACATTGTGTCAAAAGGAGAAATTGCACGTTTTGTGCAATTTCTTCTTTTGTCACTATGTTTTCAAAAGGCCATCTGCTGCAGAGGCATCAGAAACCGTCTATATGAGGGAAAGGGTTAAGAGTTCTGGCTTTAATTCCATATTTCTCAATTTAAAATACTTAGTTTCTTTATGCTTGTTAGACAAAATAGCTTTACACAGCAATATTAACACGAACATATACTCGGTAGAAGTGTTAGTATTGCGGATTTGCCTTCGATTCAGTACACACTATAGGTCAACATGTATGTCAACTGCCGTGTTTTGAAAACTGCAAAATTGTGTTGGATGCGAAAGTCATTGTTTATAATTAGAGATTGCTTTTTTGAAAAAGCGCTTGTCTCCCCATTTGTGTGGTCGTAGGGGAGGAAAAGAAATGATGGAGATGAATTTTTTAGTTATGGACTGGAGATGAAGCAACAGTGACAATTCTCAGTTATTGAGCGGAAACCATTTTTCAGCTGAGGGTTACCATGACCTTGGTCTTTGACCTAGTGACCTCAAAATCAATAGGGGTCATTTGCTGCTGGTGACCAACCAACCTGCACACCAAGTATGAAGTTCCTGGGCCTAAGCAATCTTCAGTTATTGAGCGGAAACCATTTTTCAGCCAAAGGTCACCGCGACCTTGACCTTTTACCTACTGACATCAAAATCAATAGAGGTCAATAGGACCAAGCTGCACACCAAGTATGAAGTTCCTCGGTATAAACGTTCTCGAGTTATTGAGTAAAACACATTTTTCAGCTGAAGGTTACCGTGACCTTCGACATTTGACCTTGTGACCTCAAAATCAAACAAAATTCAATAAAGGTCATTTACTGGTTAGGACCAACCTGCACACCAGGTATGAAGTTCCTCAACATAAGCATTCTTTAGTTATTGAGAGGAAACCATTTTTCAGCTGAAGGTTACCATGACCTTGACCTTTAAGCTAGTGACCTCAAAATCAATAGGGGTCATCTACTGGTGATGACAAACCTGCACACCAAGTATTAACTTCCATGGCCAAAGCATTCTACAGTTATTAAGCAAAAACAATGTTTCAGCTCATTGTCACTGTGACCTTTCAGCTCAAGGTCACTGTGACCTTGACTTTGACCTTAAAATTAATAGGGTCTTCTACTGGGCATGGCCAACCTGCATACCAAGTATGGAGTTCCTCGGCCCAAGCGTTCTTCAGTTATTGAGCGGAAACCATTTTTTACCTCACAAGGTCACCATGACCTTGACCTTGGACCTTCTGACATCAAAATCAATAGGAGTCATCTACTGGTCATGACCAACCTGCATTCCAAGTATGAAGATCCTATGCCCAAGCGTTCTTCAGTTATTGAGCGGAAACAAGTGTGACGGATGTGACCTTGACCAGTGACCTTGACATAGTGACCTTAAAATTAATAGGGGTCATTTGCTGGTGGTGACCAACCTGCACATCAAGTATGAAGTTCCTGGGCCCAAGCAAAAACTATTTATCAGCTCATTGTCACTGTGACCTTTCAAGCTCATGGTCACTGTGACCTTGACTTTAGACGTACTGACCTTAAAATCAATAGGGGTCTTCTACTAGGCATGGCCAACCTGCATACCAAGTATGGAGTTCCTCAGCCAAAGCGTTCTTCAGTTATTGAGCGGAAACCATTTTTTACCTCACAAGGTCACCATGACCTTGACCTTTAACCTTCTGTTATCAAAATCAATAGGGGTCAGCTTCTGGTCATGACCAACCTGCATACCAAGTATGAAGTTCCTACGCCCAAGCGTTCTTCAGTTATTGAGCGGAAACAAGTGTGACAGACGGAAGGACGGACGTAACGGGCAAAAACAATACAGCGATTTTTTTTACCTAAATTGTGAATGGGTCCAATTGTGAATTGCCAGGGAAATTGTGAAAAATAGTGTTGTTGTTTCCATAAAATTGTGAATTTAAATATTACAGCTATGTAACTTAATAATAAGCCGCTGTCTGTGTTAAGGCTTGCATTACTAGCTACGATCACTTAATCGTCAGTTTGAGTAGCAGGGGATACGGTTTGAGATTCAGATGTAGGCGATACGGACCCTAATTCTAGTTGGGTTTAGACAGTTAAAACTGTTTCCATGCGTGGCCCTGGTGAATGTTCTGTACGCTGCTCAGTATCATGGCTAGTGTCCAATTGTGCCTTACCAAATAATTGATCGTTTTATAGCCTTTTCAGGTGCTGATGGTAGTTTTTTCTGATAATATTTATTATATCTCGACATTGTCAAATCGTTTTTATCGTAATCATCTAGACGCTTTAGTTATAAATCCATGCGTCTTCAATAAGTAATTTTGTTTTCATTTATCCGCTGTTAACATCATAGGCAGCTATTGCAATGATTAAATAAATCATATTTAACATTAAATTGAGTCTAGAAAATATGCAGTTACCATTTAAATACATGAAAATCCAATTCACATCAGCGAAAAATTTCGTCGGACGCCATGTTTTTTTTTAAAAACACGTGGTTAAGTCGAAAAGACGGAATGGGTAAAAAATAAATAAACGAAATATCACCCAACTCCCAATACTTATTGTACGAATAAGAAATATAATTATTTCGTTAAATATTTGTTTCCGATAAATAATTGCGACACCTGAATGGATATACGGCACTGAGAAATGTTGCGATTGTTTTAAAATGTAAACAACAGCGACGGGCCCGAGAATGTTTTTGATTTTGTCAGAAAAGCTAGTTACAAAGTTAAAATTAGGCTAGTCGGCCAGAATTGTGAATTGACGGACCCTTTTGGCCAGAATTGTGAATGGGTCCGTTGGACCCTTTTGGAAAATTGTGAAGAGCCGTTTGTAATTGTAAAACCCATCTGTCTATAACAGCCTATCTGTATCACCTACCTATCACATATGGCTCTAAAGCTTTTGGTACCATTTTTGTACACCTCGAGAGATCTTCTGATGAACACTGGCCTTTCTCTAGCCCATATGCCATTCCCATTCTCTTCAACACTTCTATGTCATCATGTATTTCAAATGTGTTGTCAAAATTGAACAAATACTCGTCCCTGGAAAGTACAATTAATATCATACTTTGATAAACATACAAAAGATGTGCTGCGAAAATAAATAATCTTAAAATGAAGCCGTTTTTATCAAAGATCAGGATCTAAATGAATGTGTCTCTAAACCCATGTCTTGTGGGTACTCAAAATAATGTTTGCGAGCTAAATACTAACTAATCCTTTGCTATACTAGTCAATCACAGTTTTCTTGCTGGTATTTATGATGTTTGCGAGCTAAATACTTACTTATCCTGTGATATACTAGTTACTCACAGATTTCTTACTGGTATTTACAACAAGAGGCCCAAGAGGGCCAGTATCACTTCACGGCCATTAGGCAAGAATGAATTCTCCAAACAGCCATATAAGGCAAAATAGCCCCGCCCTCTGGCGGCCATGTTTGTTTACCAATCAACATGGCTTAAAGGAATCTGATAAAGGGTTTCTACAAAAGCATTTGAAAATTGGCCAAACACATTCGGATTTGAAGATTTTTTAAGTTTTCACCATAGCCCCGCCCCTTGGCGGTTATATTTTTTGACCAATAAACTTGGCTTAAAGGAATCTGAGAGAGGGTCACCCATGGAACATTTCTACAAAATTATTGGAAAATCTGCCTGACACTTTCCGAGGAGAAGATTTTTCACTTTAGCCATATAAGGCAAAATAGCCCTGCCGCCCTCTGGCGGCCATGTTTTTCGACCAATCAACATGGCTTGAATCCGATAAAGGGTCTCCCAAGGAACATTTCTTCAAACAAAATTGAAATTGGCCAAAGACTTTCGGAGGAGAAGATTTTTCAAGTTTTCACTATAGTCATATAACGCAAAATAGCCCCGCCCTCCTGGCGGTCATGTTTTTCGACCAATCAACTTGGGAATCTGATAGAGGGTCACCCAAGGAACATTTCTACAAAATTATTTGAAAATCGGCCTGACAACTTCGGAGGAGAAGATTTTTTTAAGTTTTCACTATAGCCATAAAAGGCAAAATAATCTTTTTGAGTTTACACTTTTTTTCTTCTTTCGGTTGCCATGGAAACCAGAATCTTGCATGGATAAAAACAAATTGAAGAAATTTAGGAGAAGACATTGAAAGGATGCTTCTTATGAAGTTTAATCCCAAGTGGTTAGGGAGAAGTTGTTTGAAGCAAAAAGTTAACGGACGCACGCACACACAATTGGCCATGACATAAGCTCGACTGGCTTTCAGCCATTGGAGCTAATAATGTTTGCAAGCTAAATACTAGTCAATCACAGTATTCTTGCGGGTATTTACAATAATATGTTTGAACTAAATACTTACTTATCCTTCGATATACTACAGTCAATCACAGTTTTCTTGCTGGTATTTACAATAATGTACGGAAGCTGTATGGCTGAGTTAGGAGGAGGAGGACCTTGGGATTTCTCTAATTCACGATTTCGTTGAACAAGGTTCTTAAAGGCAATTTGCTGTGAAAAAACAAAATAAACACTTATTTGAAAAGTTGTGATTGTGTTACCGTTCAGGTAAAGGTTTCATTTAATTAAACCCCTCTCATAAGTTGTATAATTTGAAGTAACGGCACACTGGTTTGTCTTCCTAACAGGAACCCATTTTAACACCCTTGGGTAAAGAGGACCAACATGGGATAACCTATGGTTAGACCAGTATTTAAATCCAGAACCTCTATTTACAACACATCAAAGTTAAGATGTTAAGTACATCTATCAAGATTCTTCACAATAACATTAATATGATGGAACCTTTTTTAAGCCTTTCAAAGAGGACGATGATTTTTTAATGTATTTGGAGCAGGCATAACTTCTGAAAATAAACTGGCAAAAGGACGAATTGCTCATGATAATCAAGTATTTTGTCCTTTTGCCTGGATTTTTTCAACTTTATTCAATAATGATACTTTGGTAAACCCTTTCCCTCATATAGACGCTTTCTGATGCCTCTGCAGCAGACAGCTTTTTAATAAAAACATAGTGACAAAAGAAGAAATTGCTAAAAACGAGCAATTCTCCTTTTGCCACAATGTTTTTCAAATTTTAGTCATTCAATTAAAGAGATTTTCTATTTTTTGACAAAATATGTTCAAAGTCGTTTGCTGCAGAATTGTCGTATGAGGGAAAGGGTTAATACAGATTTTCCCTATCATTGCCTGAATGATTTCACAGTTTTCTTGTCAACAAATTGTTGTTTGTCGGAGAAGAATGAATGTATATTGTTTTATGGCGCATCGACAGCTAAGGTCATTTAGCGCGCAATTAAATTTAATTATTCATGATGCCTGGGTAAACAAACCAGTACTAGGCTAGAAAATGTGCCTTGCCCAAGGGCACTCCACCATGACCGTAGTGCCGCGACTGGGGATCGAACCCGGGACACCCGGTTTCGAAATCCCCGACGCTAACCACTCGACCACAGCGGATTCCTTTGTCGGAGAAGATGAGCATGCATATTTAAGAAAGCAAAAGTACTTGAAAAATTTCAACCATTTGGAACATTGTTTGTAGTCTTCACTCATGATAAAACGAAAACTTACTTGTAAAATTAACTCCTGTAATTGTTGTGTTTTATGTTTAATTCTCTCCAATCGTTTCTGTTTTTGAATCTAAAACAAACAAGATTCAAGTATTAAACTATCTACATATCAATGAATTTCAAAAGTTTATTTCATATTGTACCAGTAATTTCTTCTCTTGGAAAACCAGTTGCGCATGCACCCAAACATACTTATGGTTTCAACATTGAATGTGAATCATTTTCTCAACTTCATGTAAATAAAACAAGTTAGTTTGTTGAATTGTTATCCCCAAACCAAAAGGGTGATTTGAAAAAGATTGCTTGGACCACTTTAGTAATGCCAGTTACTAAAATTTGGAAAGTTGTCGACTTTGTAAAGCGCAAGCAACTAAACAAGGGACCATATGTGTCCTATATCACTCGGCTTCAATAGTTTTCAAAGTTTTTTCTCTAAACATAAAAGGAAAACAAGCTCCAGACCAACAACTCGTTGTTGGCCAAGGTTTTCAATGATTAGAAACATTCATGCTCTTAAAACAAGAGGACCAGTATGGCCCTCTTAACGCTCACCTGATCATAATGATTCTGTATAATAAGGTGTTCTTAAATAATACAAACAATTTCACAAACAAGTAACAAGAGGCCCATGAGGGCCTTTGCTCTACTGGCATTGATCTGGCTTGTTTCAAAAGGAACCAACATGTCATCAATATTCAAATACCATCTTAGTTTGGTGAAGATTAGATAGTAATGGAAGCTCTATTGTGTTCACAAGCTGTATTATAGCAATTTTGACAATTTCAAGGGCCATAATACAGCCATGCATGGGTAGATCTGGACGTTTTTTTTTAGAAATGAACCAAACTCTCATGGATATCTAACTACTGTATAAGTTTGATTGAGATACAATAAAAAATAACGACTGTATCATGTTAAGGTAGAACGCGCCTCTAAAAAAATATTCGAATTTCCTCACGAAATTTTGCATCACCATAATACAGCATATGCCCAATAAGATTCTGTTCTTACTTTTTTCGTATCTAAAACAGTTTTTAAACTACGAGACCTCAAAGTATACCACTGACGTCACTTTTTAGACTTCTCTCAAATGTCCCACGTTAAAACAACAACAGCTGATAGTTTGGTCAATTTTAGGTTGATAGCTGCGAAATTATATCACGATTTGCATCTTAAGAATACCTTCAAGTACATGTAATTTTCTTCTTTGTGTCGAACGTTTAAAAAGATTAACGCGTCTATAACTTCACTTTTCAGGAGCGAAGTGACGTTGTGTTTCGCGTAAGAAAATGCGCCTTTCTTTCATTAAAAAAAATTCTGTACATTTAATTATTGATTTTGTTTAATCTATTCATTTATAATTATACTAAAAATTATTTGACATCAAGAAAAGTATACCTTACCGACTTCGTTTTTTCATAATATCAATTTATCTAACCCCTACTGTAGTGCATAATGGAGCGTGAAATGCATTAAAACGACAGGTTTGCATCGAAAGCTACTCATCAGAGATCACTTAACTTGAAGAAAGTTACCGAGAAACATCAAGCAAATAGAGAACTCGATCATTTACCAAGAAAACGTATTGTGGACAAACAACATTTTGTCCAACATTTTGCAAAAAACTGTCAAAGTTGTGAAAATTATTTAAATATCGCAGACATTCTGTTTAACTAAGTTACAATTTCGCTGCCGGTATTGTCGCGCTGTGTCTGCTATACATACATGAAACCGATCGAAAAGAAGGAAGGGGTCCTTTACAAATAGCATCAAGGCATCCTTCAGCAAGGTAAAGCATTTTTTATTATCTTGCTTCATGCATTTTTATGTAAGGATATATGTGCATATAACCATATAGCACAACACTCTTTATGAGAGAAAAATAATAACTTTCGTTGCACATGCATTTTACCGGGAATTAATAATTATATATCGCCGGAGGACATTCCTGAGCATCCTTCTCTCAAATTTAATCATGACTGTCTCTCCTATTTGTTAACCACTTCCAACATACAGCAGATAACTTTTGAAAATATCGTGGCAAAAAGTGAAATTGCTCATTATGAAAATGTTCTATATTTCTCACAATAGTTTCGCAATATTAAATAACTATTCTTTGTTCTTTGAGTATTTAAATGTTCTGTTCTTTTCCGAAATGTTTTGAAACTTTTAAGAAGCATATTTATTCATTTGTAAAGAAATCTAAATACATCCTATAAGTTACTCAATTAAATTCGCAATTGTTTCGCCTCGATACATTGCGCCCGGTAAAATGCAGACTAACATAATTCTCAGTTATAGGTCTACACCTGCTGTAATAAAATTCTTACCATCTTTCAGAAATGTTGACCTATTCACAAGATGACGAATGGTTTCCACCAAATCACTTTTTAAAGAATGGAGCGAATAGTTGGGCCGATTGTAGAGACAAAGGCATGTGAATCTTGGGAAAGGACGTGCGCTGGAAAACACTTTGATGAGATCGGCTACCCTTTCTACATTTCCAGCGGTAGACGATTCACGTTGTTATTATTATTTTTTTTTTTTATTATAATTATGATTCCGGTCAAACGAAATTTAAAAACAGGCATGTGTCATTTGCATTGCCCCTACCACGGATATGGGCCATGTCCGATATCTGTAACATATTGAGTCGTATTAATGCATTAATTGTGTTAAATAATTAGGGTAAAGTAAACCCTTTCCCATTGTAGACGCGTATTAAAACATTGCAATTATATTCAATAATGAGACTTACATTTATAGAGAATATCCATATGTTTTACTAAATGTTTTCAAAGTCGTCTGCTGAAGACATTTTGAATTTTATTCTAACGGAAATGTGTTTAAAAAAACCAATAGACCTCCCACTAATTACGTTGTACTTATTCTGTTTTTAGGGATTTCAAAGGAGTGGGGATATTTCTAAAATCAATTCTATATCTGTCGTTGAATAAGTAAATAGGACTTTGTCTTTTGATTAAAAAATAATGGTGTAATAAGCGATACTGAAAAGAGGCTTTTTTTTAACAGATGAAGTTGACTTTCTGTACGAAACACCGTTCGAAACACAACAGCCTTCCCACCGTCTTAAAACGCCAATGTAAACTGACACTGCTTAAAAGAAAACTGGTATAGAGCCGGCTTGAACTGATTGGGAACATAATGGTCACATTACATGTAAGATATGTTTTTAATTGGTGTACATGTACATAACAAACAGTTATTTATACATGTGTCTAATAACATAATTGCTGGCATGATTGCATGAGAACCGTACATATCAAAATCAGTCAGTGCTTCCGGACAGTTCGATCAGGATTCACACTTTGTCAACGTGAGTATATTCTGAAAAGACGGAACAGGCGTACAAATTGATCTGAATCCAAACTTTTAAGAAATACCAACTTCTATCTTTCACCATGCATTGACGCATATAACGTTTGAAACGTTTCAGCTCGATCTTGTTCGATTATAAGGCTGTTCGTACATTGAATACCTAACACTTGTACGGTATTTCTGTCATTGATATGTATACGTCGCAGGCCACGACACATTTGAGTCATAGATCAAAAGAAATTGTACGTAGGCTGGCACCGGGTGTTTACGATGACGTGAAGCAAAGCAATGCCTATTATTCAAATAAGGTGTCGGTTGTCAATTATCACATTGAAGAATCTGGTAAGATTGCACAATAAAATGGGTGTAGCACTATGCACTGATGGCCTCGTCCTAAATTCCCTTGAAATTATTCAGATAAATCTATGCCAGGGAAGGATTTTGTTGGAGGCCTTTACTGCCACTAGAATGCAGCTTGGTTTAAGCGGTCGAACAGCCTTACCGGTAAGAAAATGATGACTACTATTTATTCGTTTATTTAATATTTGTTTTGCAATGAATTGAACATAATGTCCGGAAATCCTAACCGTTATGTTCATTCTTTAAATAATTATGCATTTTACCTTAGTATTGTTTTTACGAACTATATTATCTCAATACACAGAAATGATCATTTTACGAATCTATGGACATCCGCGGGTATGTACCTTTTTATTTCTTTGCTATAAAAATATTGTTTGCTGTTTAATGCAATCCAGAATGTTGTTTTGAATTGTCTACCTAGTACAATGCAAATGTATAATCCGTTGGTATATTTGTATAGGATGAAAATGAAAAGGGATGAAATATATTTTTATTTAAACCACCATAAAATATGTGCAATATTGTATACATGAATTATTTAAGGTAACTATGGTAATCATATTCGACATCAAGACTCATATCCAGCCGACAACCTCTGAGGTAAAAAGGAGAAATGTCTTATTATATTATATAATATTCAATAGAAATAGATAATTCTACTTTCTTTAGTAGAGAGTTTCCATATATTGCAAAACTATTTTAAAATGTATGAACTGCTAAAAAGTTTCCTGTGAGAAAGTGTAAAGATCCTAGTTTACTATTTGTTTGCACTTATATATGATTGACTAAAACGCTCTTTATAAACCTTTTCCATTTCCACCTCTGCAGCATACTTCTTATTAAAAATAAAACAGAAAAAACATGATTAAAAATACTAAGTTTTGTTCCTCTACATTTATAAATATGGTGCATGTATGAACTCTTATATATATATATGATGAAATATAAATTGACCGAGGATGGAAGTCAGGATTTATTTTTAATATGAGCGATTGCTTCTGTTGATGCCATGTCTTCAAAAGACCATTGGATGCCGCTGTGGCAATAACAGTCGATAATGAGGAACGTATGGAAGCCCTGGAGAGATTTCTTACTTCAATACTTCTTACTTCCAAACTTCTAACTTCATTACTCCTAACTTCCAAACTTCTAACTTCAGTACTTCTAACTTCATCACTTCTAACTTCATTACTTCTAACTACATTCACTTCTAACTTCTAACTTCATTACTTCTAACTTCATCACTTCTATCTTCTAACTTCATTACTTCTAACTACATTAACTTCATTACTTCTAACTTCCAACTTCCTTACTTCTAACTTCATTACTTCTAACTTCATCACTTCTAACTTCATTACTTATAACTACATTCACTTCTAACTTCTAATTTCCAACTTCCTTACTTCTAACTAGTAATGAAGTTAGAAGTTAGAAGTAAATGTAGTTAGAAGTAATGCAGTTATAAGTTAGAAGTGATGAAGTTAGAAGTTTGGAAGTTAGAAGTATGGAAGTTAGAAGTATGGAAGTTAGAAGTATGGAAGTTAGAAGTAAGGAAGTTATAAGTTAGAAGTAATGAAGTTAGAAGTTAGAAGTGAATGTAGTTAAAAGTAATGAAGTTAGAAGTTTGAAGTGATGAAGTTAGAAGTAATGAAGTTGGAAGTTAGAAGTAATGAAGTTAGAAGTGAATGCAGTTAGAAGTAATGAAGTTAGAAGTGATGAAGTTAGAAGTAATGAAGTTAGAAGTTTGGAAGTTAGAAGTAATGAAGTTAGAAGTATAGAAGTTAGAAGTATTGAAGTAACAAGTCCCTCCAGGGCTTCCATAGGAACGGGTTTTAACATGTTGTGTTTATGGACATTAAGTGAAGATAAAACTCGCATCTAAATACGAAAATAAAAACATTCATGCGTGAACTGTAAATGTTAATACATTAAGGTGAGGAAAGCGAGTGCTCTGTGAAATAACGATTTATCAAATCGTTATACATAATGTATTGATGTTATGCTTTGATAACAATCATCGTGTTTTCAAAAGCATTATCGTCGGTATAAAACGCACATAAATTGTACATAAAAGTGTTTAAGTGTTGTATTGAGATGGTTTCTTGTTTACAATCCCGAGTTGTTATGATATGGTTGACATTTCACGCCTGATTGTATCCGAATGTTTATTTTCATCTTTTGATATTGCAATACAACTTATACATAATGGAGTGTGTATACTTGGGAAAAAGAATAAGATAACGTACATAAGCAGTGTGAATCTCCGGTTGAATGCGTCTTATGTTTCGCTCTGGTAAGTTGCTAACTGCCTTTTACCTCTTTAGAGCAAATACCAATTTCCTCAAAACAACATAATAATTCATTGCATAATCTGTTTAATCTGAAGAAATTGATTGACATGTTTGTTAAAAAAAAATTCTGAATCAATAATTGTAAATTTAAACAAAAAATGTCAAAAACATCATCTCGAGTGTGTCTGCGTTAACCTTAAATAAACAAAATGTTAAAATGATACCAGTACTGAGTGTTTCGTCTTTCGGGGTATGTAAAACTGAAAATGTCAAAAACTAAAATGTATAATACTTATAATGTTTTATGTATTGAACATGTCTGTATGGTTTTTATTTGACTTTAAATAATACTGTCTTCGATCGGCTAGCATGCCACCTTGCTTATGATATTTTTATGTTCTGACCTTTACTTATTTTAGCATTGACGCAGCTCTGTACTTTTGTTATCCCCTTACTTTAGTGATGTATTGCCTCATAGCTTGTTTTTCGGCGATAGCTGACTAACGTGGGTTTTGACCTAGATGTTAAACAAATGATTTAGATTGTAGACCAATCAAATGTTGTATATAATGAATAATGTCGAAGAAATAAAGGAAGTGAAACGTTTTGATTGGTTCATAGTTAAGTTGGCGATCCTACCAGAGGCACTAATAAGAGAAGTTTTAAAATGATATGTTCTGCATACTAACCTTTAAGTGTTTTCCTTAAGAAATAAATTTCAGTAAAAAAAAATCAGTGAAAACGTAAGAAATATAATATTTAAGAGCAAAATATTAATTATTTTTGATAAGTTTTCAGTTATTTATCGTCAATTGAAACTTGTACACCTCTTGGGATCCTCGCGTTATCTCCAGTCATGTGACATATTCTCGGCCTTGAACGTAACAACATAATGTCGCGCTAGTGTAATGGATGTTGACTTGGATTGTCAAGTGAAAGGTCTGTGGTTCGCTTCCCGGCAGAGGCAAGCAAAAAAAAAGTTGAAACAACACTTTACTGAGCACATCAGGACAACGGATTAATCATAAAATACTTCTTCAATTTGCACGATATTTAGTTCAGTGCCTAAAGATGTTCTAAATAAGAATGTTTTTTAAAAGTGTTTAAGTATTAATATAATTTATTGAAATCTGATTTCTTTATTAAATAGAAAGCATCGGATGAAAAACGCAACATTATGTGAGTTATTATTTCAAATAGTTATTATAACATTTGAAGCCATTATAGACCCATATATTCTTATTTGTCCATCAATATTAAAACCTGAATAATTGGAATATAATATATTATTAAATTTTACTGCCGACTGAATAACATAACTGCAACAGGGACCATTGTTCCAGCTTACACATAACGTATATCTAGAATACACCTTTTTAACGTCATAACTGAATAGGTAAAGGGGTGAGATAAACTGATATTGTGAAAAAACGAAGTCGGTAAGGTATATTTTTCTTGATATCACACCATTTGTAATAAGTTTCTAAATAAAAAGATTTAAAAAAATCAAAAATTAAATGTACAGATTTTTTTTGAATGAATGAAAGGCGCCTTTTCTTACGCTTAACGCGACGGCATTTCGCTTTCCGAAAAGTGACGTTATAGACGCGTTATTCTTTATAAACGTACGACACAAAGAAGAAAATAACAAGTACAGGAAGGTATTCTTAAGTTGCAAATCGTGATATAATTTCGAAGCTTTCAACCTAAAATTTACCAAACTATCAGCTGTTGTTGTTTTAATGAGGGACATTTGAGAGACGTCTAAAATGTGACGTCAGTGGTATACTTTGAGGTCTCGTAGTTTAAAAACTGTTTTAGATATGAAAAAAGTAAGAACAGAATCTTATTGGGCATATGCTATATTATGGTGATGCAAAATTTCGTGAGGAAATTCGAATATTTTTTTAGAGGCGCGTTCTACCTTAACAAGCCCTATTATAGCAATTTTGACCATTTCAAGGGCCATAATCCAGTCATGCATGGGCAGATCTGGCTTGTTTTCGAAAGGAATCAAGCTCTCATGGATATCTAACTACTGTATAAGTTTGGTTGAGATACAATCAAAAGTGAAGACTGTATCGTGTTAACAAGCTCTTTTATAGCAATTTTGACCATTTCAAGGGCCATAATCCAGTCATGCATGGGCGGATCTGGTTTTCGAAAGGAACCGAGCTCTCATACATACCTAACTACTTTATAAGTTTGGTTGAGATACAATCTAAAGTGAAGACTGTATCGTGTTAACAAGAAATTGTTTACGGACGGACGGACAAATCGCCACGACATAAGCCCTTCTGGCCTTTGGCCAGTAGAGCTAAAAATGGCAGCCTCAAGGTTGGTAATTTTGCCCCTTGCTTATGCTTGAACAGTTTAGAGTAGAGGGTCACTTAAAGAACCATTTTGTCACATTACCGTATATCCACGGCCATAAGTCAAATTAAAAACAAGAGGGCCATGATGGCCCTGGATCGCTCACCTTAATTATACAATGTACTGTTATGCAAAACACATCAAGACAATTATTCTGAATGCAACCTCTAGTGTTAACAAGATTTTCCTTCATTTGGCCTTGTGATATATAAATTATTTTTCCTGATATGACCCATATTCCAACATGGACTAGATATCATCAAAACAACATTCTGACAAATTTTCAACTTGCTCAAAGTAAAATTGCGGCCTCCGGAGTTTGAATAATATTTTCCTTTATTGACCTTGTTTCTGACCCCCATATGACCCATATTCGGAACTTGAACTAGATATCATTTAGACAAACATTCTGACCAAATTTCAAGATGCTTAAGCAAAAAATGCGGCATCCAAAGTGTTAACAAGATTTTCCTTCAGTTTGGCCTAGTGACCTAGTTTTTGACCCAGCATGACCCTTATTCGAACTTGGCCTAGATATCATTCAGCTCAACATTCTGACTAAATTTCAAGCTGCTGAAGCAAACAATGCAGCTTCTACAGAGTTAACAAGATTTTCCCTCAATTTGGCCTAGTGACCTAGTTTCTGACCCAATATGACCCATATTTAAACTTGACCTACATATCATCAAGACAAACATTCTGATAAAGTTTCAACATGCTAAAGTTGAAAATGTGGCCTCTAGAGTGTTAACAAGATTACCCTTCAATTTGGCCTAGTGACCTAGTTTTTGACCTGGCATGACCCGTATTCGAACATGACCTAGATATCATTCAGCTCAACATTCTGACTGAATTTCAAGCTGCTGAGGCAAAAAAAAAGCTTCTACGGTGTAAACAAGATTTCCATTCAATTTGGCCTAGTGACCTAGTTTTTGACCATATTTGAACTTGGCCTAGATATCATTCAGCTTAACATTCTGACTAAATTTCAAGCTGCTGAAGCAAAAAATGCAGCTTCTACAGTGTTAACAAGATTTTCCTTCAATTTGGCCTAGTGACCTAGTTTTTGACCCGGCATGACCCATATTCGAACTTGACCTAGATATTTTAAAGACAAACATTCTGACAAAATTTCAAACTGCTGAAGCAAAAATTGCGGCCTCTGGAGTGTTAACAAGATTTTCCTTCAATTTGACCCGACATGACCCATGTTCGAACTTGACCTACATATCATCAAGACAAACATTCTGATAAGGTTTCAACATGCTCAAGTTGAAAATGTGGCCTCCAGAGTGTTAACAAGATTTCGCTTCAATTTGACCTAGTGACCTCGTTTTTGACCTCATATGGCCCAGTTTCGAACTTGTCCAAGATTTGATGGAGATGAATGTTCTGATACACTTTCATGAAGATTGGATGCAAAATGTAGCCTGTAGAGTGTTAACAAGCTGAAATTTTGACGACGCACGACGGACGGACGCCGGACAAAAAAAGAGAATTTCGGAGAATGTCGGAGAATTTTCGAAGTTTTTGGGGAAAATATTAGGTTGGGTAAAAATTCTAGATTTTTTTTTTTTTTTTGGTGTTGGATATAAAGTTACCGTACTTTTTTACAAACATTGATTTTTAATATTATAAAAATCTTACCATCTTATAATCAGGGCTCTCACTAGGCTTAAATTTTAGGTTCTCCCTCCAGGCAATTTAGGGCAAAGTGGGGAAACTTTAGGGAGAAGTGGGGAGACTTAAGGGAGAAGTGATATTTCTTGTGTGTCGCCGAAATATAATTAATGAAGCTACATCGGATACGTATTTAATGTTTTATCAGGGGGGGTGTCATAATATTTGATATGACAATCGGTTCTTTGTTTATGCAAATTAGACTAAAGGGCACGATTTTGATTGGACAATCGGTTCTACGTCATTGTGTGTGTTAAATGATTCCATTCTTCAGCTTTTAATGGATATACACTCTCAGTTGTCAAATTACTGATTATGCAACTGTGTATATATCGAGAACTGTATAAATCGATTCGACATGGTGCGTGACTGACCGTGATCATTTTAACAATGTCCGATGAAACATTTATTTCAGTAACGTATTCCGCTTCTTTTATGGCAACTTTTGTAAAAAAAAAATGGTAAAAATTTAATATTTCATGATAGCACTGGTCCGAAATTTTTAAAAAGTCGACCCCTGACTTATGGCTGAGAGTAACCTCAAAATCACTGAAATTGGGGTCAAAATGTCTAATGGCCAAAGTAGACTTATGGCCGCGGATATATGGTACCTTGCAATCAGAGCAGTAGTTTCAGAGGAACACAATTTTAAAGTGTTGTAACCCCCTGATTTTTTACTCTTTGAATAATCTTGAAAGAGAACCACTAAAGGAATATTCCTGTGAAGCTTGAAAATTGACTACAATGGAACCAGCGATTTAAGAGGATGTGTTTAAAAGCATTGTTGACCATGCCAGACTAAGAAGGATCACAATAGCTCACCTTGGGCATTTTGTGGTCAGGTGAGCTAAAAGGTGACATTCAGGCTATTTAGTCCATTTGTGGAAAACAAATAACACTAAGTCACAATGACTTTTTAGGAAAAGCCTTAATTAAAGGGACTGAATCCCATATGAGAAAAAAGCGGAAAAAAAAGAAAATTGTTAAAAATTGCTATTACCTTGATGTTTTTGCATGCAAGGCATTGAGATTTGCTGACTGATGTACTACAATATATGCACACTATTAATATTGCGGAGATTTTTCGTCATTTTGCATTGTAAAATCTACTGGGTTAGTAACCCAGTAAATCTAAAAATATCGCTGTATATTTATTACCTGATCACTAAAACCGAATTGACAATCTCCTTCGTAGAGTTGTCGTTCCTTACACTCACGCATACATGAATGTAATGTGTCAATAATGTTAGAGAATGTCGAATTGAATCCACAAATTCAAATGAGCAAGAGGAAATTCCACGGTATTTTTAAACGGGAAAACACGGAACGGACGTTTTTTTAACTTCTTATTTCCTATGAAATAATGAAAAACAAGACTTGTACAACCTTCTACAACATTCCGTTACATATATATCGACATATTGTGGATTAATTAGAATAAGTATAAAATATAACGATTTTGGACCATTATGGTGTTCAGTCCCTTTAATACTTTAAAATAATAATTGACATTCTACCTCTAGGTTTTGACACTCCTGAGCGGAATTTGTAGGAAGCCCAATCCATCGTATTTCCTTCTTCTCTTTTGATATGATGTTCATGGCCATTAACACGTTCAATGCATCATAAACACGACGTCGGATGTTCTTTTGATCATATTGCTGTAAAGTAAAAAACGCATTTTCAGTTCTTTTGATCATATTGCTGTAAAATAAAAAACGCATTTTTAGTAACAAAACTGCTCCAATTAAGCAAGTTTTTCTAATAATTAATTACTGCATATTAGTATCATGTAGGGCATATTAATAACAGTAATTCAAAACTCTCCTTATGCAATAAGGGATGTTCCAAACTAATTGGATTGTTGTTACCATAATTAAAAGGAATCTCTTGATTCTATCAAAATTCAATATTAACATTTAAAATATCTAAACCAAGTGAGTCAAGATTGCCCTTAATAGATAGCCTGAGTTTTGGTAAAGAAACAAATGTGTGTGTAACTGCATGTTATTTCAATTTGTAATAATATTAAAATGATGACTAAAAAAGTCATCAAGATGGAAAACTTTTCACTTCATAAATGCTTGACACAGATAACATTTACGAGCGAGCTTCTGCATGATTGCGCTTTGCCAGCCTTATAACTTTTTAGGTAATTTCTATAGTTAAAGGGCAATAACTCTCGATGGACTAAAGTGATATGGCTAGTTATCAAACTTGTCCGAGATATTATGCCAATACACATTCTGACAAAATTTGGTGATGATTGGACAAAGACTTCTAAAGTTATTGAGCTGACAAGACCAATTTTAGGTAATTTCTATAATTAAAGTGCGATAACTCTTGATCAACTATAGCGATATGATCGCACTTTGCCAGCCTTATAACTTTTTTCGTTACTTCAAACTTAACAAGAGCGCCAAATGTCACAAAATACGCCTGCCCTGTTTTTTTGAGACCAAGTATAGTGATAATTTGTTGTACATCAGCCAAACTTAGAGAGTGGGCACTGTTAGTACAGTTTTGGCCATTTCGAGGGACATAATTGTGTAGTGACTAAGATAACATTGTAAGTTATCAAAGGTAATTTCTATAATTAAAGGGAGATAACTCTTGATTGACTAAAGCGATATGGCTAGTTATCAAACTTGTCCGAGATATTATGCCAGTACACATTCTGACTAAATTTGGTGATGATTGGACAAAGGCTTCTAAAGTTATTGAGCTGAAAAGACTAATTTAGGTAATTTCTATAGTTAAAGGGCAATAACTCTCGATTGACTAAAGTGATATGGCTAGTTATCGAACTTGTCCGAGATATTATACCAATACACATTCTGACCAAATTTGGTGATGATTGGACAAAGACTTCTAAAGTTATTGAACTGACAAGACCAGTTTTAGGTAATTTCTATAATTAAAGTGCGATAACTCGATTGACTATAGCGATATGGCTAGTTATCAAACTTGACCGAGATATTATGCCAATGACCATTCTGACTAAATTTGGTGATGATTGGACAAAGGCTTCTAAAGTTATTGAGCTGACAAGACTAATTTTAGGTAATTTCTATAATTAAAGTGCGATAACTCTTGATTGACTTAAGCGATATGGCAAGTTATCAAACTAGTCCGAGATATTATGCCAATGCACATTCTGACTAAATTTGATGATGATTGGACAAAGGCTTTTGAAGTTATTGAGCTGACAAGACCAATTTTGGGTAATTTCTATAATTAAAGGGCGATAACTCTTGATTGACTAAAGCGATATGGCTAGTTATCGAACTTGTCCGAGATATTATCCCAATACAAATTCTGACCAAATTTGGTGATGATTGGACAAAGGCTTCTTAAGTTATTGAGCTGACAACATACTGGACGCCGCCCGCCCGCACGCCGCAGGTAAACTATAATACGATCCGTTTATAAAAAAGGGAAGTGAATTAAAATTTATGATCAAATTCATTTATGAAGTTTTACACAATGATCTTGAAATTAGACAAGGATTTTTAAAGTAACATCATATTACTTCTTCCCATATTTTATATCTATTGAAAAGGCTTGAACATTTTTAGTAGGTCACAGAAGGAAGATTTGAATTTGAAATCTGAGCAGGATAATTTAAAGTTTTTTCTGATGCCTGGGTCACCCAATGAACATTTCTGCATAATTATCTTGCAATAAGTCTTCGTGTAAAGCCCATGTTTCTTTTAACCTTTTCACACACACAGAAGACTTGAACAAATTGTGGCAAATGTGAGTGAGCAATTTCTCCATTTGCCACAATGCTTTCAACTCTATTCAATAATTTTTCTTTCATAAATAGTTTCCATTTATTTGCCTGCATGTTTTCAAAGTCGTCCGCTACAAATTTGTTGTATGTGGGAAAGGATTAAGTAATGCCAAATTGCCCGATGCACCCAACACTCGGTTATATTCTCACCATATCTTGTGGAGACATCGAAAATCTTGGATCACTGAACTCAGTGACCAGTTCATCAGCTACTTCATTGTAGGATGTGACACCCTTCTTCTGGACCTTCTCACACACTTTCATGGAAAAGTGACGCAACCCTTTACCCCCCTTCTCTCCCTTTTTGGATCTTTTCCTGTTGAGTAAAATAATGTACGAAGTTGAAACTAGATAAATTGCACCTTTTTTTAGCGAACTGCAAAAAGAACATGCGGAAATGTGGTGAAAAAATTACTTCATCAACTATTTCTAGAGTTGAGTGCTTTGAAAACCAGAGTTTGGATAAATGAAATACATTTATTATTCAGAAGAAAAGAAGGAGAAATGAAGAAATTGCTCATTATGTAAAAATGATTTAATAAAATCAACAATAACAGGGAAATGGTGAGCTATAATAGAAACAGCTAATCCTTTAATTACAAAAACTTCCAATTACAAGAAGACCATGATGGTCTTTTATTGCTCACATGATTTAATAGAACTTCTATAGTTTCAATATTCTTCTTCTTTAACCCTTTTCCCTCATACGACAATTCTGCAGCAGACCACTTTAAACATATTTTGTCAAAAAATAGAAAATCTCTATAATTGAATGGATTACCTATGACTAAAAGTGGAAAACATTGTGGCAAAAGGAGGAATTGCTCGTTTTGAGCAATTTATTCTTTTGTCACTATGTTTTCAAAAAGCTGTCTGCTGCAGAGACTATCTTGGCAGCGAGTGACCCAAGAAACTTCTGTGACAAATTAATTTTTCAAATCGGGCTAGAACTTTTGGACAAGAAGATTTTTGAAGATTCAGTAATTTTTCCCTCTGATGCCATAAAAAAACAAACATCTACAAAGAATTCATTTTTTTTCCCATTTTTTTGAAACCTCGGAGGACCAACTAAGAAATATTCCTGTAAAATTATTTTAAAATTGGTGTATTTGTTTTGGTGGAGAAGTTGTTTGTAGGTAAATGTGAACGGGCAGGGCAGACAGAAGAAAGGCATTTATTTCAAACTGAATAGATGAAAACTTACAACACATCGGAATGCCCGATTGCTTTTTATCGCCTATCAAATCTACTTTCATTTGCAAGGATCAATTTCTACCTTAGTTTACTTTAAGAAAGAAAGAAGAAAAGAATTATGCCTTAATTCCAATCTTAATTATTTCTGTTAAGCATATCGATGATCATGGCATTTTATATTTGTAAAAAAACAGCAAAATAAGATCTATAGGTGATTGTAGTCTTCAAATCCTTAACTCATGAATTATGTCAAACGCTTTTGAGTCATTTTGAAGCAGTGTTGGCCAAGGGTTGTTCAGTCCGACCTGTGACCGGTTTACAATTTTTATGAAAACTATCATCTGGTAATGATCTAGCATTAAGCGAAAGCTGTCATCCCACGTATTATCACAAAACACAACGGTATCAGTTCATTGGACCAATCTATCTGATAAAGATCACACTAATTGACTCTTGAAGGGTATCTGCATGACTTTTGTGTAAACAAGACTTTTACAAGTTTTCGTAATGTATAGCATAGGATTTAGCAAAATGTATGAAATAGCAAAACCGATGTTTTGGTCAGGTTTTATGAATGAAATTAATTCAAAAATCTGACAAAACCGACAAATATTCTGTTTTTCGTAGCCGTGGTCCCCGATATATAATAATGTTTACCTGTCACCCCCATAGTCGGGTTCGATGAGAATTTCCCCGGGCCGTTTATTACCCCATGAGGGTTGTTCTGTATGTATCACAGGGGTTCTTGGACTTGAGGCCGTGGTTATAACATGAGGAGACCCGAGTCCCCGATGGTGATGGCTGGATAAAAGACTCTGGAAAAGTAAATAAATACAAATATCACACGGCACTACTAAGATATTATCTAATTTACTAAAATTTAAGGAAAGAAATAGAAATGCATGTTCATTACCTTGTTAGACTAAGACATTTACAGTGACAATGCCACTTTTGAATGTCGCTATAGATAGCTTTTGAACAAATGTGTGCAGTGTCTACAGTTTTCTGATCTTCATGCAGTGAAGACTCGGGTGAACCTGTGCATCCGTAACTTAACAAAGAAATGTCAATTAAACGTTTCATTTGAATATCAACAATGCAAAATTAAATTAGGGTTTAAGAACAATAAGTATAGCTAATATCAGAATAAATTTCCCGCTCTTGAGGAAAATACAAGACACATTTAACAACAAGGGCATCGCAAAGCGGATGCATCCCCTCGGTATTCAAAGTCCAATTTTGACCTTGAAAATAAATAGGCTTCTAGACCTTGCCATATACTAACTGTATACCAAGTTTGGTTAAGAACGGTCGAAGGATGTTCAGTGTAGAGTGGTCACAAGGTTGTTTCGGACTAACACACGGACGGACGTACTTATGGCGTGTATTTGTGGGGTTATTTCCTTTGATGTTTGCAATTCATTCCGTAAATAACCCCCTTTTACGGAATGAAAAACATTAATATGCAAATGAGATACACGTTATAAAAAAATAAAAAAATATATTTATCTAAGTGTCTTTAAAAGGGTGGTTGGTGGGCTTTAGGAAAACACCAAACCCCACAAGTACTCGTCTGTATGTACGAACAGACAGTCCCGTTACTATATCCCCGTCGCAAACTTCGTTAGCCGAGGGGATAATAACAAGATCATATTCTTACAAATGAATGAGGTCTCAATCTATTACAAAAAAGAGAAGTTTGTCAAGCTGTATATCCCCTTTTTATGTGCAAGTTCATTGTGCCATTGACCTTTAAACAGATGGCCTCAAATGCAAAAGGGGTCATCTAGGTCATGCCCAACCTGCCTACCACATTAAAGCAATATGCAGCTATCAATTGGACAACCTTTCGTCTTCTGACTGACCGACATGTGCAAAGCAATAAACTCCCTCTTCTTCAGAGGAATAATTAAGACTAAGTCTATCTTTCCTTCTCATAAACAAGAGGCCCAAGAGGGCAAGTATCGCTCCACTGCCAGGTAAAAATTAAATCGCCGAACAGCCCGCCCCCTGTTTTTTGACCAATCAACATGGCTCGAAGGAATCTGATTGAAGGTCACCCTAGAAACATTTCTACAAAATTATTTGAAAATCGGCCTGACACTTTCGGAGGTGAAGATTTTTTAAGTTTTCACTTTTTCTCTCTTTAGGTTGCCATTAAAACCAGAATTCTGCATGGATCCAAAAAATGTGAAGGAATTTAAGAGGGACATTCAGAGGATGTTTCCTATGAAGTTTCATCCCAATCAGCCAAGTAGTTAGGGAGGAGAAGTTGTTTGAAGCAAAAAGTTTGCATCCCGCACAGACAATTCACCATGACATAAGCTCGCCAGTGGAGCTAAAAAGGGGTTTATAAATGGACTAAATTGTTAGAATTATCCGAGTCAAGTGTTCCAAACAATGTGTCAAACTGAAAATGTACTCTTTCTGTAAACCCCTTTCCCACATGCAGGCACAATTTGATATATTTGCGACAAATGAGCAATTTCTCTTTTTTCAACAATGTCTTCAACTTTTACAATTATTATACTTTCATTTTTTTCTATATGTTTTCCATGTTGTTGTATGTTTGAAAGGGATACCTACCTGAGATTGTACTTGAGACACTATGTGTTCTGTTCTATATGTGGCGGTTTTATGTGGGGAATTTGAGATAGGAACCGCAACCAGTTGTACTACAGAAAATAATCAAAACAATCAACACATGGAATTTTCAACAAATGTAGAACTGGGTATAAGTATACGTGAGACATCTTAACACAGTGATGGTCCTTACTGGCCTGAATAACCTGCCAGGATTTTAAAAAACCGTAACCGAGAACAAAATGTTAATTTTCTTTGTGTGATTCTTTGCAATTTACAGTTAAGAATCTTAGTACATGTATTCATTGCTGTTAACAGCAAAATTTGTCTTTAGAACTCCCATCTACATAATCCTATATATATGTTTTAAAACAGACACATTCTGAAGATATTCAGGATTTATAATTCCCATGTATGATAATACTGTAATGGTTAATCTGTGAATAGATACTCAAATACTGTCTAGATTGATTGATGTTTTTCCCCCCACAAAATTAGGCCCAAATTTCACAATATCTGTCTTTCATCACATTTTACATGTTACTATTTCCACAACTGAAAGGGCCCTGGCACTTGTCACATAACAACGAGAAAAAACCCTGGATGTTTAACCCTTTCCCACATACAACAAATCTGCAATTTTGAAAACATGTAGGCAAACAATAGAATCTCTATACGTGAAAGTACAATTGTTGAAAACATTGTGGCAAAGGAGAAATTGCTCATCATGAGCAATTTTTCCTTTTGCAACAATGTTTTAAAAAGGTTTTCTGCTGCAGAGGTATCAGAAAGCATCTGTATGTGGGAAAGGGTTAACGCGATTTTCAACAGTATTTCCTACATTTCTCAGCCTCACACCAGTTTTCAATACAACATATTTTCCAGGCAACTGTCAATCTTTCAACATTGACTATCGCTAGTTATTGACTATAACAGCTCAACACACAATGTCTAGAACAAAGTTCAGTGGTTTTACTCTTTTAAGCTTAATATAAGAAAATACAAAAATATTCTGAAGACGTCAAAATCTTATTTTGAGTCTCAGAAAATACTATGTTGGAAGAAGAAATACTCATGCCAAGCAATTTTCATTTACCCCAAGTTTTAGAAAGCCACTAACGCTAAATAAAGGTGACTTAATAAAGTACTTTTTTGATAGAATAATCAACAAGTTCAAAAGGAGATCACTCTAGAAGACCTGAATATGTACCATCAAAATGATCTCTTGCACATCTACATCTCATGATTATCATGAGAGTGTACCAAGTTTCATTTAAACACATGAAAAGTTGAAAAAGTAGTTCACTTCTCAAGGTTCATAAGTCACATTGACCGACAAACCAACCAGCCCATACAGTGTTTCCAGTATAACCAAGAGAAAGATGGTTTGTAGGGCTATATAGACCAAACTATCACATCTGGCTTATCAAAAGGACAAGAGTGTTTTGAAGGAACACATACATGTGTCAATATAAAACCTTTTTCAGTAAGTAAAAGTGTGATAGACAGACGGAGAAGTGATCCCTATGTAATTGTTCTCCATGCAAAGGCACGACCCACAAAAAGCACAGAGAAAGATGAGAATAAGATTTTCTTACCTGTCCGAGTGGCCCCTGTTGAGCTATCTTTAAATCCTAACAATTGGCCATTAGCATCCATTATACCATGCTGTGTGAGTGAAAAAGAAATCATTATGTTTGTGTTTTCACATTTCTAACAAGATGGACTAGCAGATTCAACTGTATTTCAGTATTTTTTGGCCATGCATTTTTCTCATCAGAACTTCTTCCAATATTTTACCAGCTTTTTCGCCAACTTTCATCAACATTGAAGTCAAATTTAACATAAATGTTGCTGGTCAATGTATATATATGAATATAAACTCATTCAATATATCGGATATATTGTTGGTTTAGTCAGGATTCAAACTTGTGGTTCCTAGTTCAATTCTTAGTCCCACTTTGCTATTTTTCTAGAGGTAGATGTAGTGATGTATTGTACCAGAGACAATCTTTTGGGGAAAATAAATTAATAGCTTTATTGTAATTAAACTGGAAACATCATTGTGTAATTAATTTTTAGTAACAAAATAGGTCTTGACATTGAAATAAAACACAGATAATTGTTTATTTGAAAAACTATTTGTTTATTCAATTAGCACTTGGAAATGTTTGGCTTAAATCAATCATATTTGACTTTTTCATTATGAACAAGAGTTTGGTAGATATCATTTTGATTATTGTGGAAACATCATTCCCCTCTAAAAAATAGCTAACATCCTTGGATACTGATCCTGTATAGCCGGTTTCATCTGAAAAGTTAAAGATTGACATCCGGGGTTATGTTAGACACCAACTGCTATCTAGTAAATTGACAAGCCACCTCATTTGATTGGGTTATAATGAATGAACTATTGACCATCAGAATGTGAGTAACAAAATAAACAGCATCATAGTTATTTAACCCTTTCCCTCATATAGATGCTTTCTGACACCTCTGCAGCAGAGACGGCTATTCGAAAACATAGTGACAAAAGAAGAAATTGCACAAAACATGCAATTTCTCCTTTTGACACAATATTTTCCACTTTTAGTCATAGGTTATCCATTCAGTTATAGAGATTTTCTATTTTTTGACAAAAAATGTTCAAAGTCGTCTGCTGCAGAATTGTCGTATGAGGGAAAGGGTTAAATAAATGTCAAATCACCCTTCTTCAAGTGGAAACTTTTCAAAGGAATACACCTAAGTTATGTTTATTGCAGGTTACCTTGCATGAAAGCCTCATCATTCACTGATGTCCATATAACAATACCATGCTCATCTTAAATCTCCAAATTTGTTTACATTTGACTCATCTTTTGTATGTACAGACTGGTTTAACGCCAAAATTATTTTCACTGGATAACATTGATGTTGATAAAACTCTCTTCATACTACTTTATGTTTCTCCATATCAAATATTATTCGTCCGGCGACTGGCTCCTCCCAGAATTGTAAAGAGACAGAACTTTAATATAACAGAGTATACTTGAACTAGACTTAAAATACAAATGCTGACAAAGACATCATTCGATGCATGGTTTGATTTTACAGGGTAAACCTGTTCATGAACATCATTCTTGTCAATTTAGGGCACTTGGGCTTGACAATTCTGTATTATACTTCCGTTTATGCGATTGATAACTAAAATACATTTACCTCCTTAGCAGCCGTCTCAAGACCTGTTGTTTTGTAGAATTTAACCAAATCGTCCTTTAATTCACCAGAATTGGGATCAATTTTTGTGGGTGTACTCTGGAGAATTTTCATTGGACTGGACTGACCTGCAATAACAAACATACAAGGCTTTACAGGCTTTACATCCACATCAGACTTTGTATAAACTTTCCCACATAAGCAGACAACTTTGAAATCAAGGCAAAAATATATTGAAAATGGAACATAATTATTGAAGATAAAAGATAATGATTCAAAAGTAGTAATTGCTGCTCATCGGCCTCATAAGGGTTTTACTTTTTAGTATATATTACTTTTGAAACATTTGACAGATTTAAAAAACAAAGAAGCAGTTCTTTTAACCCTTTCCCGTTTACAACAATTTGGCAGCAGAATTCTAGTACAGCTAGACAAATATACAGAATTTCTCTGTAAGTGAATGTGCCCAACATTGGGCGCCAACAATATGTAATGTGTATGGGTCGATGAGCAATACAACATATAAACAAGGATTAGAAATTAAATTTTGGACTGCCTTGTACGCTGCTTATGAACTTTATGGCAAAATGATTGGTTAAACAACTGGTATCATTAGGTATCAGCTTCATTATAAACAATGTGAAAAATTATCATGAGCAAAAGGTCCCAAGGCTATAAAAGCCTACAAAACTACCGCTCAGCCTATAGCTCAACAGCACCGGCATTGGACTCTCATATCTCAGTGGAGTGTCAGTATTTGCTACTTTTCAAGCTGAGGTTAGGTTACTAAGATGAACAAGTTCACTGTTCGCCTAACCACAACACTCTACTAAGATAGCAATTCACAAAACAACCCACCTTGATTTAACCGATTCCATAACCTGCTGTAATATTGAGTTTGCCTTGTGAACGACAAGAAGCCAACCGACCCATTCCGTATAATTTTACGGTATTTATACTAACCGATCGATGCTTGTTGCCGTGGCGGCATTAGAAAGCGTCTGTATATGGGATAGCGTTAAGGGTAGTTTTTGTGGATGCATGCGGAACCCTGCAGTATATTTCCACTGCCCGACAGTCCTAGATAAACTTTAGTCTAGCTCATAAGTTTCTGTTCTTATTTATTTTCTCCATTCACATTTGTGATTTACATAACAACAAACATTACAGTGAACACAATTAAAAATTAGTATTGAAAATGGCATTGAATGTAAGAAGATCTATAAAGAAAAGTTGTACTAGCATGCCAAATACTTGATACTGGCTACACACAATGACTACATGAACACTACTTCTGAGTATTTGTCATGTCATTATGTAGCGTGTAAACAGATATTCACATTTAAATTATGATGACATCAGTATCTCTACTAAATTCATGCTCTTTCAGTACCTGACTATTCACCAAGCATGCCATGTCCAGCTTTGACGCCTATTGAAAGAAAGATGAGTTTATGACTAGTGTCTTGCTCAATGCAGAATGAAATATGTCTTATAAATTATAAATGAGTGTAAGAGAGACTCACTGCTGGTCTGTTATAATTTACTTTACTTTTTCTGACCCGCAGCCCCACTTCAGTTGGCTGTGTCCATATTCTCTGATGTATGAATACTACTTAATGTATGATTGCATTGCAACTTGCAAGGCACATTCATTTTAGATCAGAAGACGTTAAGCTTCATATCTCCTGAAAAAATTGTTTCCGATAGGCGTTTAATAATACAACTTGTGGTGCATGATCAATGGAGCATTTGTAACAAAGTTTAACATCACCCACAGGGTCAGCAGGGCCTTGTTAGATTTGGGCCCAGAAGGTTGATAATCCTGTCTTTTAAGACCACACTGCATTTAAAAATAAATAAGATAACAACTTAAGATCATTTAACATTTATAACCGTTGTTTATAAATTAATACACAGCGTCACCTTCCTACCGACATTGTTACTTCTCCATTCAACCATCAAAGTGAAAGTTTGTACGATTATGTTTGCTAGCAGTTCCTCGTATGGATGGAGAAGGGGCTCTGATCATCATTCGGTATAGATTTGTCATAGAGGCAAGCACTGTACGAACGAAAGCTTATGGCGTGCAGTTTGTTTTGATTGGTCAAGTTGATCAATGGAGCATTTAAAACGAAGTTTACCATCGTCCCATAGACTCGCCAGGGTCGTGTTAGAATTCGCCATGACGGTTTCTTCTTGAAATCATAGACCTCCTCTTGTTTGGCAATCCTTATACCTGTACAAAAACGATCAATTACCGTGCAAAACTTTCAATTTTAGCTCCCACTAGCCCTTTTTTCAGTGACAAAATGGCGACGGGATTCCCATCGTCCAGATGAAGAACAAAGCAAAGTAGCAATTTCCGGTAATCACCTAGTTTTTCTTTCCGATTCCGTGTCGTGCAAAGAAATACTATTTAATTTTGTATGCTAGTGTCTTTTCTGTTAAAATGCGTGGGGATTAAGGTATATATTCTTGAAAAATGGTCTTATTTTTCTGCAAAACTGATATTGGCGGCGTCAGTCAAAGAGCTTATTTCATTGGTTAATTCAATGGCATGCGGTCAAATGCGCATGCTCCAGAGTTTACAATTCAAAATTCATAACATTTCGGACGAAAAGGTGATTGGGAAGAATTCAAAGGATAGCCGCCTTTGGCCGGGAGACAAACATAGTTTCCGGTGTAATTTTAAATTTTGATCCCGCTGAAAACCGACCCAAGTGATAGTTTTCAATACATTGTTACTGATGAAAACTGTCTCAAACTGTCAATTAATGACATTACGTTTCTCTTCAACGGACAATCGGTCTCTGAAACTATCATAAATTTAGCCAACCGTTAAAACATTACTCTAGTAGTTATATAGGCCAAATAATTAGACTTTCGCTTGCTCGTTTTATCATGTTATTTATTTTGCAACCGAATGCGTATGCAGAATAATAACAAAATGAAAACTGAGCATATGCGATGTCTTTCTATGTAGGACTAGTAGTTATGGTGATTAATTTATTTATCCTCTCCGTGCGGAATTAAGATTACACTACGACCTACGGCTTTTTAATCAACAGTAAATGTTATAAGCTTTGAAAAGTGAACTAGGTGGTCCCTTTTCAAAGTTGTCAGAATTTAATGTTTCACATGCAAAGGTATTTAACAATCCCTTTTTCATGCAGAGACATAAATGGAGGTATAATTACTAGGAAAAGGTTGAAAACATTGTGACAAAAGGAGAAAATGCTCATAACGAGCAAGTTCCCTTATTGTCACACCGTTTTCAAAAGTCGTCTGCTGCAGAGGCGTCATAAAAGTAGTCAAAATAAGATGATAAACAGCCCCACCTGAACAGAACAGAACATATATCTATCATAACATCTTAAAGTTAGAAACAAACGATTTTCAAAGTGTTGGGATTAATCATTTCAAAACAGAGGCGGAAAAATAACATTATATAGTGGCGAATCGTTAAATTACAAACACTCACATGCGTATACGTTTTCAGGGGTTAGTATCCAAGTATAAACACCATGAATTGACATGATATTCGTTATTTATTCAGATATAAAAATCAGACCGGTTCTCATTTTTTTTATTTTTTTGGCTGTGTCTCCTGCCACCCATGTCTTATTTTTTTTAACCCATTCCCTCATACGACAATTCTGCAGCAAACGACTTTGAACGTATTTTGTCAAATAATGGAAAATCTCTATAATTGAATGGATAACCTATGACTAAAAGTGGAAAACATTTTAACAAAAGGAGAAATTGCACGTTTTGTGCAATTTCTTCATTTGTTACTATGTTTTCAAAAAACCGTCTGCTGCAGAGGCGTCAAAAAGCGTCTATATGAGAGAAAGGGTTAAATTATCTCTGACCACATACGTGTCACTAAATATATATAGAGGTATATTATCTCGATCCACACGTTTTTAATGCGGGATTAATGCCGAAGGTGTTAAAATATTGTAAACAATTTGTGATTAAAGCAACAGTGTGTTTTATTGGTTTAGTATACACACGAAATTAGTAGTAGACCAGTTAATATTTTTGATTATTAATGTTTATATATTTATTATATTGTTTATTTATTGATTGTATTGATTAATAGTGGGTTTTTTTATCACTTAAATTGCCGAATCGATTATAGCTCGTGACTTTAATTGACTGTTGATTGAGTTGAACAAATTAATCGATAATCGACGTATTGTCTCAATCCACTCCGTTTTGTTCTATACAAACATCAATTTCCGAATCAATAACCTCGAAGATCTTCTTTTAATACAATGTTTTTGAAATAGCTATGGGTGTCTATTTGTTCAAAAGAAGCTTTTTTTTTTAAATAATATATATATGTCTGTATTCTCCCTAGAGATGTTTTGATCTCTGCATGCCTTTTAAAATATATACGGTTTAGGCAGACACGAAACATTATTGGTACGAAATGTCTTTGTGTTTCATATTGTATTTGGAATTCTCACGTTCCACCGGTTACAAAATTGCGGGAAAACGAAAAGAAGGAAAAACGAAAACGGGAAAACGAAAACAATAAAATGCCAACCGATGAACTATTTCTTGAGAATATTGACGAACTTGTCAACGATGAAAACAAAGTGGTAACAGTTTTGAGATATATAGACTACACGGTTGCCCTATTATTACAGAATTGTGTGTATGGCTGTCATTATAAGTTAACTGTCATCCTTGAATGACAACTAGTACTGAACTAGGGTCCACGACTTAGTCCTAATCATTTTGGCATTCCCTTGCTCGTTTTATCATCTGTTATTAGTCCCCTATTGATCGAAGACCGATTTGGGGACTATATGTTTGGTCGATTCCGTCTGTCTGTCGGACCAACCTAACCTTGTCCGGGCCCGCATCTTAACCATGCATCATAGGATTTGAAAGAAACTTGGCACAAACGTTCACCATGATGAAGCGGCGTGTCGCACACAAGACCCAGGCCTGTACCTTAAATGTCAAGGTCACACTTGGAGGTCAAAGGTCAAAATGAGTACTGTTTGATAGGACCAACTGTACCTTGTCCGGCCCTCATCTTAACCATGCATCATAGGATATGTAAGCAACTTGGCACAAACGTTCACCATGATGAGGCGGCGTGTCGCGCACAAGATCCAGGTCTGTACCTCAAATGTCAAGGTCACACTTAGAGGTCAAAGGTCAAAATGAGTACTGTTTGATAAGATTACCTTATCCGGCCCGCATCTCAACCATGCATCATAGGATTTCCAAGAAACTTGGCACAAATGTTTACCATGATGAGGTGGTGTGTCATACTCAAGACCCAGGTCTATACCTCAAATGTCAAGGTCACGTTTAGATGCCAAACTTTGAAAGGTTAAAATGAATACTATTTGATAGGACTACCTTGTCCGGCCCACATTTCAACTATGCATCATAGGATTTTAAAGAAACTTGGCACACACGTTAATCAGAATAAGGTGGCGTGTTGCGCACAAGACCCAGTCCTGTGCCTCTTATGTCAAGGTCACACTAAGAGGTCAAAGGTCAAAATGAGTAGTTTGATAGGACTACCTTGTCCGGCCCACATTTCAACTATGCATCATAGGATTTTAAAGAAACTTGGCACACACATTAACCAGAATAAGGTGGCGTGTTGCGCACAAGACCCAGTCCTGTGCCTCTAATGTCAAGGTCACACTAAGAGGTCAAAGGTCAAAATGAGTACTGTTTGATAGGACTGTATCTTGTCCGACCCGCATCTCGACCATGCATCATAAGATTTCCATTAAACTTGGCACAAATGTTCACTAGGATGAGGCAGTGTGTTGCTCTCATGACCCAGGCCTTATAATAAACTTATATGTACAGCACTTCTTTTCATTGATCTGGTACCAGGTTATGATCAAGGTACATATTTTATCCAAAATGTATGCAGTGGCGAGTGCATTGCTGTTTTTGTCCAAAGATGCACATACAATACACAATGTGCTGTCCTCGTCCTGTAGGGGACTTTTGTAATGCTTGCAATACAACATAACTTGTTAGGTTTGGTCAATTCCGTCTGTCGGTCCCACCTAACCTTGTCTGGCCCGCATCTTAACCATGCATCATAGGATTTGAAAGAAACTTGGCACAAACGTTCACCATGATGAGGCAGCTTGTCGCCCACAAGACCCGGGCCTGTACCTTAAATGTCAAGGTCACACTTAGAGGTCAAAAGTCAAAATGAGTACTGTTTGATAGGACCGACTGTACCTTGTCTGGTCCACATCTCAACCATGCATCATAGGATTTCCAATAGCTCAGTACACATGTACATGATGAGGTAGCGTGTCACGCACACAAACTAGGCCTGTATCTCAAATATACAGGTCACACTTAGAGGTCAAAGGTCAAAAGGAGTACTGTTTGATAGGACTACCCTGTCTGGCCTGCATCTCAACCATGCATCTTAGGATTCTCAAGTTACTGGACACACTTGATGAGTTGGCATGTACCTCAAAGGTCAAAAGGAGTACTGTTTGATAGGACTACCTTGTCCGGCCAGCATCTCAACCATGCATCATAGGATTCTCAAGTTACTGGGCACACATGTTCACCATGGTGAGGTGGCGTGTCGCGCACAAGACCCAGGCATGTACCTCAAATGTCAAGGTCACAAGGAAATACAAAAATGCATATACAATGCACAATGTGCTGTCCTTGTCTGGAAGGGGACTTTTGTATTGCTTGCAATACGACATTAACTTGTTTGTTTGGCAATGTATGCAGGATATTGACTAAATGAAAAATGAGCATACGCGACGCCGTGCGACATCTTTGTTAAGCAAAAAAAAATTAAAGTACTCGGGAGTACTGAAAGTTGGGTTCAAACGAAACCACCAAAGATTAAATAAATTCAAAGATGTTGAAAGTACAAAGAAAACATGGTTAGTGGAGTGTGAAGGGTTGAGCAAATCATAAGTACAATTAACAAATCACAAGTTAGCAGAGCATCAAACACATTATAACTTTTTAATAAGCTAGCACAAGATCAATAAACATGAAGCAATGTGAGCCTTAATATATATGGTGTCCGGGATTTTGTGTTACAACAGAAACACTGTAATGTCTTCTTTTGAAATATTTGACTTTTGTCAAATTTTATGCTGTAATATGGGTTAAAGTTGGAACATATTTCGGGTAAACATTTATTTGTAATCTGTAAATTATTCATCCGTGATCAGCAGTTAGCCCTTTATTTTCAGCACTGTCAGTGCTTTGATAATAAGTTATTTACAAGTCATATGTCATAAGCAAATAAACTAAAAATCATCATCTGGTTAAGCATATATATATTCAACTTTAAAATATGTCCAATTTAGGAATCCGCTGTGGTTAGCGTCGGTGATTTCGAAACCGGGTGTCCCGGGTTCGATCCCCAGTCGCGGCACTACGGTCATGGTGGAGTGCCCTTGGGCAAGGCACATTTTCTAGCCTAGTACTGGTTTGTTTACCCAGGGATCATGAATAATTAAATTTAATTGCGCGCGAAATGACCTTAGCTGTCGATGCGCCATAAAACAATATACATTCATTCATTATTCCAATCTTTTTAAACCATGAAATAATGATGATAGGTACACAAATAATCGAGTCCGACTATCCTTTCCTATCATTTCTGTCATTTTCCTTTTGTTTTGTTTTTTATCATTTGAGTTACCATAATACAATGACGTCACCATTATAGAAATTTGGATTTGTTACATCCGATTAGTCAGCAAAATCGTATCAGTTTTATTTGAAGTCATCTTAAAACCCACACTACTATTAATTTAAAACTAAAAACTATATTTGTGTCATCAAATGACCTGATATCATCCCATTGAGACAATACAAACATAATATTTGATGTTTTATTTATTACAGGTTACCTACAAAAGCCTTAGTTATTCTTTGAAGGTCCACTGCAATGTTGCAAAACAGTAAGTGAAAGTGATACCAGTTTGTGAGTTAACAGAGGACTCCATCTTTTCTCTACAATATCTCTCTTATAACTCAACCAAACTCTTTGCTGTGGGTACTCAATGGAATTGTCACACAGAGTACCTTCAACATAGGGTTTGAGTGTCAAATAAGGATATTAGAAGATGAAAAATCCCCATTGTCTAGGGCTCTGAATAAGGTCTTAAAAGGGAGACGCTAGAATCTAGTAACTTGGGCAAAGCAGAAACAGAGGCAAGCCTTTGCATTCACCAGAGCATTCCCTGTCTGTCCGCATGTTATTTAGTCCAAGATGCATTTTTTTTACAAAATAATAAAAAAAATAAGTGTCATTAGTTTTACTTCAAATAACCTTTATATAACCCTTTCCCTCATATAGACGCTTTATGATGCCTCTGTAGCAGACAGCTTAAAACAATTTCTCCTTTGCCACAATGTTTTACACTTTTAGTCATAGTAACTCCATTCAATTATAGACATTTTCTATTTTTTGACAAAATATGTTCAAAATCGTCTGCTGCAGATTTGTCGTATGAGGGAAATGGATAAGCCATGCTGTCATTAAGACCCTGAATTGCCATATGTGGCTGAATGATTCATTACCGGTATATCATAATGTAGCCAAGGTTTATGTATAATGGAACACTTATACTGTCTTGCTATAAAGCTAGCTTTTAAAGCAACATGGTAGAGAGTTTGTCATTGGATTAAACGGTCCAAGGTTCGAGCCCGGTCAGGTCGGATCTTTTAGAACATTTAAAATAAAATAGGATGTCATTTTTTCTTACTGGCTAAGTATTTGAACATTGCAGCAAGAAAACCGACCTTTAGGTAACAATTACTCATGTGGTAAATGACCTGCCTGTGCTAAAGGGATACTGTTTTGCTGCAATTTCTTGAAACTTTCTCTAGCCAGATAAGATGGATGTGCTAGTTAATGTGGCTCTACACTGTTTACATACTTGACAAAAGTGCTTGAGGTGCTGTCATGTTGCTCATTATGAGCAATTTCTCCTTTTGTTGCAATATTTTTAATGTCTTCTGTTGCAGATGCGTTAGAAGGTGTCTGTATTTGTGAAAGGGTTTAATTTACGAAACATCTTTTTTTTTCAGAATGCTGTATGCATTCCTAACGCAGGAGAGGGTTAAGAAAGGTAAAGATGCTGTCACAGCCACCTACTTTATCTCGGGTCTTACAACACCAGACAAAGATGGAGCTCAGGTAAGTGCAGATCTTACAATTAAACTTTGAATTGGATTTACCGTAACTCTTTCCAACCTGAAGACCCATTCCGACTCGTCTTAAGCACACATTTGTTTGGAAACATTGTGTCAAGAGAAGAAACTGCTTAATTTCTTTTTTTTTGGCACAATGTTTTCAACACTTCAATAAGACAGTGGTGCAGAGGTAGAGCGTCGGCCTCTCACATCAAAGGTCCCTGGTTCGAGTCCCATGATGAGCGGGTCCTGACTTTGGGATTTTTCCACACAATCGGCGCGAGTACTGGTTAAGTATCCAGGAAGCAGACATCGAGCGTGATTAATATAAGCTTAAAGCTTGTTTCGCAATCGATTTAAAATAAGTTTAAACTAACACTTCAATATTTAGCTCACCTATGCACAAAGTGCAAGGTGAGCTATTGTGATCACATTTAGTCCGGCGTCCGTCTGTCGTGCATCGTTAACATTTGGGCTTGTTAACACTCTACAGGCTACAATTTGCATCCAATCTTCATGAAAATTTATCAGAACATTCATCTCCATCAAATCTTTGACAAGTTTGAAACTTGGCCATATGAAGTCAAAAACTAGGTCACTGGGTCAAATTGAAGGAAAATCTTGTTAACACTCTGGAGGCCACATTTACAACTTGAGCATGTTGAAACTTTATCATAATGTTTGTCTTGATGATATGTAAGTCAAGTTCGAACATAGGTCATGTTCGGTCAAAAAGTAGGTCACTAGGTCAAATTCAAGGAAAATCTTGTTAACACTCCCAAGGCCGCAATTTTTGCTTCAGCAGTTTGAATTTTTGTCAGTATGGTTGTCTTAAGAATTTCTAGGTCAAGTTTGAATATGGGTCATATTGGGTCAGAAACTAGGTCACTAGGCCAAATTGAAGGGAAATCTTGTTAACACTGTAGCAGCTGCATTTTTTGCAGCTTGAAATTTTGTCAGAATGTTGAGCTGAATGATATCTAGGCCAAGTTCGAATATGGGTCATGCCAGGTCAAAAACTTGTTAACACTTTTGATGCCGCATTTTTTGCTTCAGCAGCTTGAAATTTTGTCAGAATGTTTGTCTGAATTATATCTAGGTTTAGATTGAATATGGGTCATATAGGGTCAGAAACAAGGTCAATAAAGTATTGTTCAAACTCCGGAGGCCGTATATCTAGTCCATGTTGGAATATAGGTGATATCAGGTAAAAAAATATACAGTCAAACTTGCGATCAGCAGCCACCCAAGGGACATGATAAAACTGGCTGCTTAAGACAGGTGGCTGCTAATCACAAATTTCATGACTTGGTCGGATTTGTTCAAGTTTTGTCTGTTCACATATTACATGTAACTGTTAGGAATAGTCATTACATTACAAATAATAAATTGTCTTTATAAACTTGTATTTAAACATTGTTATGAAGATTTGTAGCTTTTTTCCATCAAATATTTCATTGTGCTAACTATTCTGTAGTTTAAACCGACGTTTACAACTAATTTTACAATCAAATATTTTTTTACTTCACTTTGAAATTCGCTGAATAACGTATCTGGAAAAAATAGCGTCCGAATCAACGTCTACATCTTGCACACAATTTTACTCGATAATCTTTAGATTTAGAATGTAATGGGAATATAAATTGACTTGGTGCTTCAAAGTGGACATAAACTTTCATTTTAACATATAAATGTACTGTCTTTTGGTCTAAAATGCTCATAAATATCTTTTTAGCTCTACTGGCCAAAGGCCAGAAGAGCTTATGCCGTGCCGTGGTGTCTGTCGTCTGTCCGTAAACAATTGCTTGTGAAAGCGATACAGTCTTCGATTTTGATTGTATCTCAATCAAACTTATACAGTAGTTAGATATCCATGAGAGCTCGGTTCCTTTCGCAAACCAGCCAGATCCGCCCATGCAAGACTGGATTATGGCCCTTGGAATTGTCAAAATTGCTATAATAGAGCTTGTGAACACAATAGAGGCTCCATTTACTATCTGATCTTCACCAAACTTACACAGTAGTTAGGTATCCATGAGAGCTTGGTTCCTTTTGCAAACCAGCCAGCAGCCAGATCCAGCCATGCAAGACTGGATTATGGCCCTTGAAATTGTCAGAATTGCTATAATAGAGCTTGTGAACGCGATAAAGTCTTCAGTTTTGATTGTATCTCAATCAAACTTATACAGTAGTTAGATATCCATGAGAGCTCGGTTCCTTTCGCAAACCAGCATGATCTACCCATGCAAGACTGGATTATGGCCCTTGAAATTGTCAAAATTGCTATAATTGAGCTTGTGAACACAATAGAGGCTCCATTTACTATCTGATCTTCACTAAACTTAGTAGTTAAATATTGATGAGAGCTTGGTTCCTTTTGAAAGCCAGCCAGATGTGCCCTTGCATGACTGGATTATGGCCCTTGAAATTGTCAAAATTGCTATAATACAGCTTGTGAACACAATAGAGCCTCGATTTACTATCTGATCTTCACCGAACTTAGTTAGTAGTTGAATATTGATGAGAGCTTGGTTCCTTTCGCAAACCAGCCAGATCCGCCAATGCAAGACTGGATTATGGCCCTCGAAATTGTCAAAATTGCTATAATACAGCTTGTGAACACAAAAGAGCCTCCATTTACTATCCGATCTTCACCATACATACATGCTCTGGATTGATAATTACCAAAGAACCATACCAGTAGAGCATAGGCCCTCATGGGCCTCTTGTTTTAATTTACAATTTTGCCCGACATCGTAAACAGAAAAGAAACCAAAATCGCAACTTCTTGCAACTATCATTCGGCACACTTTGGCTGTTTTCGGTACCCTAGATCTCACATACGCGTATGAAAAAAACGATAATGTGATTGTCACAGTATGCTTTATTACCTGTATGTATTAAACACAGATAATTTAACACCTTGCGGATCCAAGTCGTGTGTTGATTGACAGTTGAACACAATAAGAGAACACAATAAGATTACAGTTAATCTCGACCAATTAGTGTGGCCGCTGGCCGCGTTTCAAAGGGGACCGCTGATCAAGGCAGTTTATAGAGTATAATTGGATGGGAGGGATTTAAAGTGACCGTTTAACGCCGTTGACCGCTGATCGCATGTGACCGCTCACACAAGTTTGACTGTAGATCACGGGGCCAAATGAAGGAAAATCTTGTTAAAACTGGAGGTTGCACTCAGAATAATTGTCTTGATGTGTTTTGCATTGCACTACATTGTATAATTAAGGTTAGCAAACTAGGGCCATCTTGGCCCTCTTGTTTAACTTTCATTTGCAGAGATTTTCCATATTTTACCCAGACATTTTCAAAGTTGCTGATTTGTTGTATGTTGGTAAGGGTTATCTCTTTGCTATGTGCAAGCGCATCTGGATGCATCTGAAGCAGATGGATGACATGAAGACATTGAAGCCAAACGAGAAATTTCAAATTTATTTAATAATTATACCCCGTTCGAAGAAGAGGGGGTGTATAGGAGTCGGGCTGTTGGTCGGAAGCCATATTTTGTCCGGCCTATTTCTTACAAACCACTGGGTGGAATTTAATAAAATTTTACATGAAGCTTCTATACCAAGAGGAGATGTACATATCCTAAAGGTCTTACAATTGCATGTTATTTTACAGAGTTATGGCCCTTTTACTTATTAAGTTATGGTGTAGGTCAAGGTGCTGTTTTGGGGGTATTTATCATCTTCAGTGATAGTTCTAGTTTTACTGTTATTTGAAGCATCTCGAGCATCTTTTGAAAACATGATGGACAATTTCCCATTTTGCTATAATGTTTTCAACTATACACAATTATTATACTTTAAGATTCCATATTTTTGCTCTGATGATTTTCAAAGTGGTCTGTTGCAGATTTGTTGTATGTGAGAAAGAATTGAAATTTTTGTTTGGATATTTTCAATCAGATGACGTAAAGTCCAACATTTCTGTTCTCTAGGTATTTAAATGTGTCGTGACAAGTGAGGAAAAGTTGCAAGAGTGGAAGAAATGTTTTTCTGTCTTGACTAGCTGTCATCTCTATAGTATACAAAAATCTAAACTAAAGGTAAGATAACATTAACCCTTTCCGACTTGTAGACGCATTCGGATGCTTCTGCAGCAGACGACTTTTGAAAACATTGCAGCAAAAGGAGAAATTGGCGGGATGTTTTCAAAGTTGTCTGCCGCAGATTTGTTGTATGTCATTGTGGGAAAAAAAGTTCCCTGCAATAGTTCTCTGACCATTTTACATTCATCTGAATTTTAAAACTGTTCCCATTGGTTACATCAGCGTTAGAAATTATTTGTTTTTGGCTGGTAGCAAGTACTTGCTACCTGCTTAGATAGAGTGAAAACGAAATATGGCCATTCTTTTTCACATAGCAAGTTTTTGCTACTGACTTTTGGGGCAGGTAGCACATTCCCATTTCAAGTATCAAATTTGCTACTTGCTACTGCTAATTTCGAACCCTGCGGTTACATAATCTGTTTTTAGCCAATCAAAAACAAGAAATAATCACAGTACTGAAAGTCAGGCTCTCTTGAGGTAAAGAAAGAATACCGATGGCTTGGCGTGAAACGGTTGTAACTAAAATTGGTATTTTTTTAACCAATGTTAATCACCTTGCCATAATGTCTTTATATGCGTTAAAACATTTTTCTTGGCAAACATTGGAAATTGTTTACAAAGGGATCAAAATTGCCCCTAAACTAGGGTTTTCAAAATAGGTTTTTAGTTAAACCGTTTCACGCCAAGCCCTCGATACAGTCTTAGGCAGTGCAAAAGGTAAGGGGCATTTTTCGTTTGTTTGGAAGAAAAAATGTCCGGATATTGTGATTCCCTTGGCATCCTCATCAGTATCTGCTTCCTCACAAAACTATGTCACCTTACCTCCTAACTCATAAACCCTTCAGCATTTTCAATTGTTACCTGGTGTAAACAGTATGTATGTGTCCCTTATCTGATTTATGATTGTTATAACGCTTCATACATATTTTCTCAAGCATTGTCTCTTACACAAGTTTTCCTTCCCAATTATAAGAAATCTGCAGCAGATCACTTTGATAGTTTATTGGCAACAATATGGAAAATCTTAATAAAGGAAAGTAAAATTATTATACCCCCAGATACATAGTATATGGGGGCTATATAGGAGTCACGCTTGTCGGTCGGTCAGTTTGTCAGTCCGTTGGTCTGTGGACATTTCTTGTGAACACTATTTCTCAGCAACCCTTGATCAGAATTTAATATTACTTCACAAGAATGATTGATACCAAGCCTAGTTGTGCATATTGTCGGCGTGTTGCACTGGAATTATTTTTAAATGAGTTATGGCCTCTTGAATTTTTCATACATATGTATATTGTCAGGCACCAGCTGGGGGTATTTATCACCTTCAGTGACATTTCTAGTTGAATCTAGAGTTGAAACATCCCATAAGTTATTAGTAGGCAATTGATGAATATTAATCAATCATTTTAGACTCTTCCAAAATCTAAGCGTCCAGTCATTCAATGTTAAAGTTTTACTTTTTTGATCACCGGAGCTGAAGATCTGTTCAGATCACCGTCTGTCTATTGTCAGTACTTCTGTTGTTAACCCTTTGCCTCATATAGAAGCTTTCTGACGCCCCTGCAGCAGACGGCTTTTTGAAAACATCGTGACAAAAGAAGAAATTGCAGATTTTCTATTTTTTGACAAAATATGTTTAAAGTCGTCTGCTGCAGAATTGTTGTATGAGGGAAAGGATTAACCGTTAGCTTCACGACATCTCATCTAAAACCACTCAACTTATTATACCCCCAAAAAACAAAGTTTTGGGGGGGTATAGGAGTCACTGTGTCGGTCGGAAGCCATATTTTGTCCGGCCTATTTCATACAAACCACTGGGTGGAATTCAATAAAATTTTACATGAAGCTTCTATACCTAGAGGAGATGTGCATATCCTAAAGGGGTTACAATTGCATGTTATTTTACAGAGTTATGGCCCTTTTACTTATTAAGGAAGCCATATTTTGTCCGACCAACCACTAGTGGAATTCAATAAAATTTTACATGAGCTTCTATACCAAGAGGAGATGTGCATACCCTACAGGTCTTACAATTGCATGTAATTTTTCAGAGTTATGGCCCTTTTGTTGGTTGGTTGGAAGCCATATTTTGAATCAAGGTGCTGTTTTGGGGGTATTTATCATCTTCAATGATAGTTCTAGTTTCAACCAAACTTCAAAGGAATGTTGCATTGGTGGTCCGCTTTCAAATTTGTTCGGAATTCGCTGTGGTCGAGTGGTTAGCGTCGGGGATTTCGAAACCGGGTGTCCCGGGTTCGATCCTCAGTCTCGGCACTACGGTCATGGTGGAGTGCCCTTGGGCAAGGCACATTTTCTAGCCTAGTACTGGTTTGTTTACCCAGGGATCATGAATAAGTGAACTGTCGCCGTGATATAACTGAAATATTGTTGAAAGCGGCGTAAAACCCCAATAAATAATAATAAATAAGAAATAATTCAAAATTGTTCAAAGATTTAAATTCTATGTAGAACTGTGTGGCTGCAGTGGCATCAGAAAGGGTGAACAAATTCCAAACTTTAAGATTTTTCTCCTGAATCTGCTTTACTGCTTCCTAGATTATTTGGTAGAAAAGTTCCTTTGGTAAACCTCTATACAAATATTAACATCCATATGGATTGGTAAAAAAACATCGCTGCCGGGCGGCATCAGAAAGTGGTTAAATTTCACTCAGATGGTTCACTCTTTGAAAAATATAGCAATTGGGGCTTAAAAAAAGGAGTAAAATGTTAAACCTTTCAAAGTGGGCATCTGATTTCAAGATAATTTGGTAGAAATATTCCTTAGGAAACCTTCTTCACAGGTAAGCGATCCAGGGCCTCACAGAGCTGTTGTTCTAGTTGTTTGTGAGTTGTGACCCCAAAATCATGACTTTAACCCTTTCCCTCATACAGACGCTTTCTGACGCCTCTGCAGCAGACAGCTTTTTGAAAACATAGTGACAAAAGAAGAAATTGCTCAAAACAAGCAAATTTTCCTTTTGTCACAATGTTTTCCACTTTTAGTCATAGGTTATCCATTCAATTATACAGATTTTCCAATTTTTGACAAAATATGTTTGAAGTCGTCTGCTGCAGAATTGTCGTATGAGGGAAAGGGTTAAGATGTAGTTTATATTTTCCAGGATGACAACCCACTGTATATGTCTGATTTTGAGAGTTTTAAAGAAAACGTATTTGATTGTAACAGGTATGTCCATGAGTTTTAACCATTTCCCACATACAACAAATCTGCAACCGACAACTTTGAGAATATATTCTCAAAAATATGGAAAAATTTCTTTCAATGAAAGTTAAGTTATTGAATACAATTGAAAACATTTTTGCAAATGGAGTAGTTCCTCATTTGAGCAATTACTCCTTTTGCCACTAAGTTTTCAAAAGTCTTTTGCTGTAGAGGCGTCAAAATGCGTCTACATTAGAGAATTGGTTTAACAAATTTTGTCTTTATTGAAATCTGGATAACTGCACACAAGAATGTTTCTCTTTCAAATTGTTCAAATAACTAAACTCCGTCTATAACTCTGGTTGTCACTGCAATCAAAAGAAAAAAACTTGTCCAAAAGTACTTGTCGGATTTAAAAGATACTTCGGCACAAATATTCCTTAGGTGACTCTCTACCAAGCTGTTAAAATAATTCTAATTCATTGAAAAAAAATGGTTGCTAGAGGGCTGAATGTGTTTATAATTGATCTTTTAAACTTTTCATGTAGCCGACTAATATGAAAATAATTTTGGAGCTTGCTTATGTCATGGCGAATTGTCCGTTGTGCGTGCGTTAACTTTTTCCTTTAAACGACTTCTCCCTAACCCCTTGGCCAATTTGGTTGAAACTTCATAGGAAGCATCCTCGCAATGACCTCTCCTAAATTCCTTCAATTTTTTTTGATCCATCAAGAATTCTGGTTTCCATGGCAACCGGAAAAAAATAATAGTGAAAACTTAAAAAATCTTCTTGTCCGAAAGTGTCGGGGCGATTTTCAAATAATTTTGTAGAAATGTTCCTTGGGTGACCCTCTATCAGATTCCTTCAAGAAATGTTGATTGGTCAAAAAACATGGCCGCCAGGCTATTTTGCCTTATATGGCTATAGTGAAAACTTAAAATGTCTTCTCCACCGAAAGTGTTTGGCCAATTTTCAATTTCTTTTGTAGAAATGTTCCTTGGGAGACCCTCTATCAGATTCCTATAAGCCATGTTGACTGGTCGAAAAACAAGGCCGCTAGAGGGCGGGGCTATTTTGCCTTATATGGCTATAGTGAAAACTTAAAAAATCTTCTCCTCCGAAAGTGTCTGGCCGATTTTCAAATAATTTTGTAGAAATGTTCCTAGGGTGATCCTCTATCAGATTTCTTCAAGCCATGTTGATTGGTCAAAAACATGGCCATCAGGGGGTTGGGCTGTTTGGAGATTTAATTTTTGCCTTATGGCCGTGGAGCGATACTGGCCCTCTTGGGCCTCTTGTTTTTAGCTCTACTGGCCAAAGGCCAGAAGGGATTTTGACGTGGCGATTTGTCCGTCGTCCGTCCGTAAACAATTTCTTAACACGATCCAGTCTTCACTTTTGATTGTATCTCAACCAAACTTATACAGTAGTTAGATATCCATGAGAGCTCGGTTCCTTTCGAAAACCAGCCACAGATCCGCCCATGCATGACTGGATTATGGCCCTTGAAATGGTCAAAATTGCTATAAAAGAGCTTGTTAACACGATACAGTCTTCACTTTTGATTGTATCTCAACCAAACTTATACAGTAGTTAGATATCCATGAGAGCTCGCTTCCTTTCGAAAACCAGCCAGATCTGCCCATGCATGACTGGATTATGGCCCTTGAAATGGTCAAAATTGCTATAGTACAGCTTGTTAACACGATACAGTCTTTATTTTTTATTGTATCTCAACCAAACTTATACAGTAGTTAGATATCCATGAGAGCTTGATTCCTTTCGAAAACAAGCCAGATCTGCCCCATGCATGACTGAATTATGGCCCTTGAAATTGTCAAAATTTGCTATTATAGGGCTTGTTAACATGATACAGTCCTTATTTTTGATTGTATCTCAATCAAACTTATACAGTAGTGAGATATCCATGAGAGTTTGGTTCATTTCTAAAAAACGGCCAGATCTACCCATGCATGGCTGGATTATGGCCCTTGAAATTGTCAAAATTGCTATAATACAGCTTGTGAACACAATAGAGCTACCATTTACTATCTGATCTTCACCAAACTTAGATGGTATTTGAATATTGATGACATATTGGTTCCTTTTGAAACAAGCCAGATCAATGCCAGTAGAGCATAGGCCCTCATGGACCTTTTGTTATATGTATGGAGTAAAATATTTGAAGTTCTATTAAATTAGTTTAATTTTAACTTATTTATTTTACATCGATTGCGAAACAAGCTTTCAGCTTAGATTAATTACACTCGATGTCTGCTTTCTGGATACTTAACCAGTACATGCGCCGTTTGTGTGGAAATATCCCAAAGTCAGGAGCCGCTCATCACGGGACTCGAACCAGGGACATTTGATACAAGAGGCCGACGCTCTACCTCTGCACCACTGTCTTAAATCAGGTAGCGATATCAGATTATCATGGTCCTCTTGTCTTGAGATTTTTTTTTATCTTCTTGCCTTTGTTTGTACCCATAGATACAGTAGTATCCAGTATGATAAAGCCCAGCCACGGTCAGAAGACGATATGGATCTACTGATGGTCAACATCCCTGTTAAAGAACCAGAAAAGGTCGGACTTTGAATATGGAGAACTTTGAACCCTTTCCCACATACACTGTAACTGTAACAGATGACAGATGACTTTGAAATGATTTAGGCAAAAATGGGAAAAAGTTGTTTTAACCCTTTCCCTCATATAGACGCTTTCTGACGCCTCTGTAGCAGACAGCTTTTTGAAAACATAGTGACAAAAGAAGAAATTGCTCAAAACGAGCAATTTCTCCTTTTGCCACAATGTTTTCCACTTTTAGTCAAAGGTTATCCATTCAGTTATAGAGAATTTCCCTTTTTTGACCAAATATGTTCAAAGTCGTCTGCTGCAGAATTGTTGTATGAGGGAAAGGGTAAATGAAAGTATAATTATTGAAAAGAGATGAAACCATTGTGGCCAAAGGAGAAATTGCTCCTTTTGTCTAATTATTTCCAAAACCCATCTGCAATAGGGGCATCAGAAAGCATCTACATGTGGAAAAGGGTTAACAAACAAATTTAGAAAACTAAGGAATTAGTTTTTTTGGCTCACCTGAGCACACAGTGCTCAAGGTGAGTGTTTGTGATCACCCTCCATCGTCCGGCGCTATCTTCTCCTCTGTAACCAGTGGTAAAGTAATTGTGGTAGGCACAACAAATCACATTGCATAACTGAGGTGAGTGATCCAGGGCCATGATGGCCCGTTTGGTTTATAAAGGTAGAAGGATGGAGCACTCCCGAGAAATACTAGTGTTTGTATCAACATTTCTTTCTAGATTAACCCTTTCCCACATACAGAAATTTGCAGCAGACGACTTTGAACATATGTTGTCAAAAAATCTCTTTAATTTAATGGATAACTAATGACTTAAAGTGGAAAACAGTGTGGCAAAAGGAGAAATTGTTCTTCATGAGCAATTTCTTTTTTTGCCACAATGTTTTCAAAAGTCATCTCGTTCAGAAACTTCAGAAAGGGTCTGTATGAGGGGAAAGGTTAACAAAATTTTAGTGTATCGGCTCATCTGCTTTTTGAGTTGCTTTCTTAGTTTATATAACTGCTTACCTGAAGGGGAGATATTTTTAGTCCCCTACCGGCGTGCCGAAGGGGACTCTTAGGTTTGCACTCCGTCCGTCAGTCCGTCCGTCAGTCAGTCAGTCCGGCAAATCAGTTTTCCGCACTTTTTTTCTATATGCTTTGAGGTATTGAGCTGAAATTTTGTATATGCTTTTGTAATCATGTGTCACAGATCAAGTTCGCGTTTCCTGGGATTTCGTCATTTTTTAATGAGTTATGCCCCTTTTTGGACTTAGAATATTCGTTTTCCGCACTTTTTTTCTACATGCATTGAGATATTGAGCTGAAATTTTGTATATGGCTTTGTAATCATGTGTCACAGATCAAGTTCGCGCTTCATGGGATTTCGTCAATTTTTTAATGAGTTATGCCCCTTTTTGGACTTAGAATATTCGTTTTCCGCACTTTTTTTCTACATGCATTGAGATATTGAGCTGAAATTTTGTATATGGCTTTGTAATCATGTGTCACAGATCAAGTTCGCGTTTCATGGGATTTCGTCAATTTTTTTATGAGTTATGCCCCTTTTTTGACTTAGAATATTAATAAGTCAAAACGTGCAAACCGGTAGGGGATTATGGTATTGCTTGCAATCCTACAGTTACTTGTTCAATAATGTTTTCAAAAGTCTCATTCTGAGGAGGTGTGGAAAGTCGTCTGTTGCAGACATGGGGGGGGGGGGGGGGGTCAGTGTTCTGTCGTCATGAGGCTTTTAATTACTGACCTTTTGGCAGGCGACAAATGGGTTCTTTTGAATATTTGTTTCTTACAACAAATCTGCAGCAGACGACGTTGAAGACATCTTTGGCAAAAATGTGAAATATCTCCGTAAGTGAAAGTACAATTATTGCTTAGAGTTAAAAACATTATGGAAAATGGAGAAATTGCTCATTTAAAGTCATTACTGCAGAGTTGTCATAATGCGTATGTATGTATGAAAGGGTTAATAAATTATTTTCTATTCAAACAAATTCCTATTCAACAGAGACCGAGCCCATCAAAAACGGTAATAAATAAAGCTCAGACAAAGAAGGGCCAAAAATCTGCTATTGCGAACATGTTTGCAAAGGTTGATAACTCCAAGAAAACGGCGACTAAAAAGGAGAAAGGTGTGAACAGACCAGAGGAGAAGACGGACACTAAGAAGGTAGGAAAAGTTGTCAGCGGACTAGTTAACCCTTTCCCACATACAACAAACTTTGCAGCAGACGACTTTGATCATATTTTGCCAAAAAGTAGAAAATCTCTATAATTGAATGGATAACCTATGACCAAAAGTGGAAAACATTGTGGCAAAAGGAGAAATTGCTTGTTTTGAGCAATTTCTTCTTTTGTCACTTTGTTTTCATAAGGCTGTCTGCTACAGAGGCCTCAGAAAGCGTCTATATGAGGGAAAGGGTTGAGGAGGAGTTAAATTTTCCTCCTATATTTCTCTATTTGACTCAACTGATTTTCTATCTTTTGATAAAACATGTTCAAAGTCGTCTGCTGCAGAATTGTCGTATGAGAGAAAGGGTTGAGCGTTATCTAGAGCTCTCTGCTGTAAACCCATTCTCATCTGCAGACGACTGTTGAATAAATCCTAGCAAAAGTTTACTGATTAATTATTTGGTGTTTTATGCCACGTTCAACAATTTTAAGCTCCACTGGCTTAAATTTAGTCGAGCTTATGTCGTGGCAAATTGTCTGTTTTGCGTCCATCTCTGCGTCCACTTTTTGCTTCAAACGACTACTCCATCCTTACCTCTTGGCCAATTAGGATGAAACTTTATAGGAAGCATCCTTTGAATGTCCTCTCCTAAATTCCTTCAATTTTTAGCTCCACTAGCTGAAAACCAGTTGAGCTTATGTCATGGCGAATTGTCCGTTGTGTGTGCGTGCGTCTGTCTGTCTGTCAGTCCCACCTAACCTTGTCCATCCCGAATCTAAACCATGCATTATAGGATTTGACAGAAACTTAGCACAAACGTTCACCATAATAAGGCGGTGTGTCGCGCACAAGACCCAGGCCTGTATCTCAAATGTCAAGGTCACACTTAGAAGTCAAAGGTCAAAATGAGTACTGTTCGATAGGACTACCTTGTCCGGCCAACATTTCAACCATGCATCATAGGATTTCAAAGAAACTTGGCACAAACATTCACCATGATGAGGCTGCGTGTCGCTCACAAGACCCAGGCCTGTACCTCAAATGTCAAGGTCACACTTCGAGGTCAAAGGTCAAAATGAGTACTGTTTGATAGGACTACCTTGTTCGGCCCACATTTCAACCATGCATCGTAGGATTTCAAAGAAACTTAGCACAAACGTTCACCATGATGAGGCGGTGTGTCGCGCACAAGACCCAGGCCTGTACCTCAAATGTCAAAGTCACACTTAGAGGTCAAAGGTCAAAATGAGTATTGTTTGATAGGACTACCTTGTCCGGCTCACATCTCAACCATGCATCATAGGATTCCCAAGTTACTTGGCACACATGTTCACCTCAAATGTCAAGGTCACACTTAGATGTCAATGGTCAAAATGGGTACTGTTTGATAGGACTGTACCTTGTCCAACCCGCATCTCAACCATGCATCATAGGATTTCCATGAAACTTTGCGCAAAGTTCACTATGATGAGGCAGCATGTCACTCTCAAGACCCTGGCTTGTACCTCAAATGTCAAGGTCACACTTAGAGGGCAAAATGAAAGGGTTAAACGAAGATCTAGATAATGAGCCTGTTTTATGTTCTTAAATCCATATTTGACTTCCAAATCTTTTTTGATACTCTCCAAAACTTTTTTGATACTCTCTCCCTGTGAAACAATATTTTTGAGTACCCACAATATGGGGTTTAAAATAGTTATAAGAGAGATACTGCGGAGCAACGATAAGTTGATTTCATATGCTCAGTTATCTTTTTTTGCAGGTAACTACTACAAAAGGTGGAAAAAAAGTAGGGGGTATGGCAGGCTTCCTAAGCAAACAACCAGGTGAGTTTGTTCTCTTTTTGAAACCATGGTTGGTCTGATATTAGAAAACTTTTGTTGTTTTAGACTTAATGCAAACCACTATATAATAGCTTACTTGTTCTGTCAGCTTTTGGTCATAGGCCTTCATGATGTGTGTATGATTATCTGGCAATAGCATGTAAGATCTTTACCAGTAGTGTTGGGACGATGATCGATTATAATCGAAAGTTGATCGGATATGCACCACGTTAGCGATAATCGATTGCAATTAACCACAATCGATTATCAATCGGTTCACCTTTTTTGCTTCATTTATGTTTGATTAATACTCACTTCCACAAAGAGATTACTCTAGCAGTCATGTTTGAAAACTCATACTTGGTGGGCTAGGCTCAGACAGTTCCATTCACGTACATCTGTGCGTTTTAACGCACAGATTTCAAAAGTCATGCAAGTATTTTTTAATCAATCAGAGAGCATACGTGACTGTCGCGCACAGAAAATCACTGAGTAAATAAGCTGAAATGCTCCTAAGTAAGTCTAACGATGCATATACGAATGATGAGAAAGAATGAAAAATAAACTTGGATGTGTAGACCTTTCTATAAATAACTCACAAAAATACTGTAGCTAGTATGTTGACCATGTGATCGGTATGTATTTGTTACTTTGCTAATTTGTAATCTCGCGAGACAGTTAAAAGGAGAGCTTCATCCAATGGAGACACTTTCTACTTGAAGAAATAACACCACTTGATATTTTCGCAGGGAATACATATCACGTGATTTGTTTCGTGCGCTTTCTTGAAGCTGTAGTAAACATCTCCTTATTTGGAAATCTACTACACAGCAAAGCAATTCTTATATATTCATCCATGCGATACACTTTTACAGGGTTCGAAATTGCGAGGTGAGATTTCAGGCACCATTATATTTTTGGGCCGAATAATACGCATTTCTAATCGTCGATCTTTAACAGGGTTATTTCTTTGACAAATCGCGGTAATTGCAGTGGGTTTTCAAGATTTACCGAGTGCTTTCAGTTTTGCAATATTAGCGGAAGTTTACAAGCGATACATGTCTTGTGCGCATGCCTATTCAACGGCCCCAATATTGATGACGTTTACTGCATACATTTGGGCTTTTGGAAGTCTAAAATTTGTTTTGATTTACATATGGCAAATACGATTGCATTTCACTACGAAGATAGCATAAATGGATGTTTTTGAACTTAAAGCACACCCACCACATGATAAAAAGGACTGTGACCTATCCAAAAAATCATTTCTGTATTTATATGTTACACTTGAGACCCAAAAAACATTGATACCACAGAACTCTTCAAATTAAAGAGCATATAAAAAAAAACAAGGTCACCGATTTAGGTCAGTCGCTGAAACAGGGCAGCTTGTATGATTAATATATCAACATTCATATAAGTTTTCAAAACATTCGATCCTAGCAAAAAGAATGATACTCTAGATTCCTGTTTCCAATTAAAAAGCACAATAACAAAAAGATAAATTGCTCATTTGTTTCAACTCTTTTTAGCAATTAAACTGTCATTTATTGATATGTCCATAGAAATAAGATAAAAATATAAATGTGATATGATTATGTGTGTTTATTATCATTTTCACTTCGTTCTCATTGACCTTACATGTAAACAAAAATGGCACCCCCACTTTTTTCAGAAAACTCCCACTTTATAAAAAATATCAGTTAGTTGGGGGTGCCAAAAAAAACCAGTTTGAAAAGGTGGTGGGTCCTGAACACTGCTAGCATGTAACTACAACAACTTGAGATCGAAACAAAGTGCTTTTTGGCAATAAAATGATACAACCTAGTAAAGGCCTGTATATTTTTTATCAAACATAAATATTAAGAATTTAAGCATTGCAAACATTCAATGAGGCTCGTTAAATACAATACTTTATGAACCGATTATATAATCGATGTCTAATCGAATGAGGCAAAGCGATTGTAACCGATAATCGATTGTAAAAATGGAACCGATGGCCCAACACTATTTACCAGACTGCAAAGCCCCGGGCTGATCTGGTTTAAGTTGTGAGTGTTACTTTTAGTTTCAACACTTTTTCAGTTGTATCACAGCGACAGTTCACTTATTTATGATCCCTGGGTAAACAAACCAGTACTAGGCTAGGAAATTTGCCTTGCACATGACCACGGAGCCACGACTTGGGATGGAAATCTTGACACATTTTTAGCTCACCTGTCGCACTGTGTGTGTTGGGGTGGGGAAGGGGGCTTTTGTGGTTACTGACCGTCTGTTGTACCGGTAGTTTTTACGTCTTTACCAATAGTGTGTGTAAGCAGCCAAATAAAATAATTTTTTTTTTATTTATTTATTCATTAGATTCCAAATCTACAGTACCTGGAGAGAAGGAAAAAACACCAGAAAAGAAAGCTCTCCCTGTAAAAGTAAAGAAAGATCCATCACCTGTATTGTCTAAAAAGTCAGAGAGACCTGAAGACTCCGGTATGTTTTGTTTTTGAAGACTCAGGTAGTTTTGAATTTTGCAGAGATCCAGATGAGTTGTATGAATGGAAGTTCAAATGCAAACTGAACAAATTGAAGATATTTTTTGTGTGTGTATGACAAATTAAAAAATGATGTATTCACACTGAAATTGCAATCGTTGAATTATGTTTGTGCAATTCTTTCAGGTTTTGTTTATTCTAGGCACCAATATGTCTCCTCTATGATGTATAAGTGTCTGCACAAACAAATATCTCTGGTTCTTTACTTTTGTTACGTTATTCAAAATAAAAATAACCTGAGGCGGTGAAATTGCTAAATGTGCTTTGACATATTGAATTGATTCTGTTGAAATAAAACCCTGTCATTTCAGAATCAAACTGCATGAAAGTGTCATGAAACATTGTTACTTGGAAAAAGTTCCCATGGTTTATTTAGCCTGAAACAAGAATATAGATAAGAGATATGAGTATATCCAAGAATATCACCTGTCCCAACATTGGGATGTATCCTTTAGTGTTCTTGTCCAAAGTACTGACCCAATTTAAAAATCATTTGGCACAAATGTTCTTTGGGTGACCCTCTTCCAAGATTGATCAAAGTTTTCAAATCTGGGCAGGAGCTTGTTAGCTCACCTGAGCACTAAGTGCAGGATGAGCTATTGCTATCACTTACCGTCTGGTATGGTCTTCTTCGTCAATTACTCTGTTCACAGAGAACCAAGGAACTAATTTCAATATTTCACAGGAGCTTTGGTTGCCGCAGCATAACATGGTCGCAAGGGGACGGAGCTTGTTTTCCTTTTATGTATTTTAAAAATCTTCTTGTCCAAAAGTACTGATTCGACTTGCAAATAATTTAGCACAAATGTTCCTTAGGTGAACCTCTACAAAGATTGTTGAAATACTTTCAATCCTCTAAAAAACACAGCCACCAGTGGGCTCGAAAACTTAAAAATCATCTTGTACAAAAGCTCTTGCTTGATTATAATATAATTTTGCCCAAAGCTTCCTTGGGTGACCCTCAAATAAGATTGTTGAAACTTCTGATCTGTTGAAAAACATGGCCACTAGAGGGTGGGGCTTGTTTTCCATATATGTATATATAGTGAAATTTTAAGAATCTACTTGTACAAACATACAGGCCTGATTTTAAGATTATTTAGCACAAATGTTCCTTTGGTGACCTTCTACCAAGATTGTTGAAATTATTACAATCCGTTGATAAACATGACCACCAGAGGGGGTTGCTTGTTTTCCTTGTATGCATAGAGTAAGAACATTGTAAACTATGTGATTTATATTAAATTCATTGAGGAACATCATGATCCTTTTATTGGTTAGTTTCAGTACTTTTGACTAAATGATTTCAAAGTCGTCTGCTGCAGATTTGTTGTATGTTGGAAAGGGTTAACTTCAATCAATGGAAATAGCATTTGTTTATTCTTTACAGATGATGAGGACATTTTCAGAACTAAAAAGAGAAGAAGAACGGGACAAGATATCTTTGAGAGTAGTGAGGACGAGGAAGAAGGTTTGTTTATTAACCATAAACCCGCATACTGACGCTTTCTGCAGCAGATGACTTTTGAAAACATTGTCACAAAAGGAGAAATTGCTCAAAATGAGCAATTTCTCCTTTTGTCACAATGTTTTCAACAAGTTAAAGAGATATGTCTTATTTTTCCTGTGATAATTTCAAAGTCGTCTGATGCAGATTTGTTGTATGTGGGAAACTTCCTACATATTCTGAGGAAAAGACTTATAACTAACTGAAATGCATGACTGCTTCATGTAGAATTGAATGTTGGAAAACCCCAATCAATCAATCTATCCATCTGCCATACTGTTTTCATGTCTTAACTTATACATTGATGTTTATAACATATACATTATGTTTATAACTTATACATTGATGTTTATAACTTAGCTATTTATATATCAAAATAAAAACACTATAATTAAATATTTCGGCCATAGGCCTTTTTCAGGTTATATTTTACAAAGAGCACACACTATGTTGTGTCCATCTTGAAAGTATTGAGCATGAAGAGTTATTATCTTAAACATGGATGTTTATAACTTATATATTGATGTTTATAAGTTATACATTGATGTTTATAACTTATATATCGATGTTTATAACTTATACATTGATGTTTATAATTTATACATTGATGTTTATATATCGATGTTTATAACTTATACATTGATGTTTATAACTTATACATTGATGTTTATAAATTATATAGTGATGTTTAGAACTAAAACTTAGATGTTTTTAACTTCTACATTGATGATTATAACTTATCCATATGTGTGATTATGTGTGATTAACGTATACAAGGATGTTTATAACTTTAATGGATTTTTATTACTTATACATGAATGTGCATAACTTATACATTGATGTTTATAACTTAAACATGGATGTTTATAACTTAAATTGATTTTTAGCGGACTGCTGATCAAGGCTGTTTATAGTGTATAATTGGTTGTAGGAATTGAAAGAAGTGACTGTTTAAAGTCTGACCGCTTGCACAAGTTTGACTGTACATTAAGAGTCCATGTCTCAGTAACTTATAAGCGTTGGAAGAGTCGAGCACGCTGTCTTACTGACAGCTCATGTTATTACCTATACATGGATCTGCATAACTTATCCATGGATGTTTATAGCTTATGAATTGTTATCCTTTGACTGAAATACTATTATAGATGACAATGACTGCCAGTCAAACTTAAAGATTTCTTATAAAACAAATGTACAATTAATAGGTGCAAAAACTGAATTTTGAAAAAAACCGTTAAGGTAACAAAGCACAATTGGAAGCTGATTTTCTAATACCCGGGTACACTTCTCTCAATATTTCTCATAATATCCATTCTGGTATTACTATAAGGGTTTCCTGTATCACGAAGACCCAGAATTATTAGAAAATTACGGGAATTCACAATCTCAGTCAATAGTATGGAAATAATTAGCCCAAAAAGAAGTCTGAAACAGGATGCAAAATTGAAGAGTTGCTTAGATCCTCGTAACAATAGGTGGTCTGTGGATGCAGTTAGAAAAAAGCATGTTTTCATGCATTAGAAGACGTTTGACAGTACATTCACTTTTATTAGCGCACCTGACTTCATGCTTAGTTAAGATTTTGTGATCACTCACCGTCTGGTGTCAGTCTGTTCACATTTTCCTACAAACAACTGCTAAACCAATAGACCATTTTCAAAATAATTTCACAGGAATATTCCTTAAGTGGTCCTGTTTCAAAGTTGTTCAAAGGATTCAATTCCATACAAAACTTGGGTAGCTGTGGCATCAGAAAAGGTGGAAAAATGCCAGGCACATTTCCTGGACTAGTACTGGTTCGTTTACCCAGGGATCATGACTAAGTGAACTGTCGCCGTGATATGACTGAAATAATGTTGAAAGCGGCGTAAAACACCAATAAAACAAAAAACAAATCTACCAAGATTGTTCAAATTATTCTCCTGGGGGTCAAAATTGACCCTGCCCCTAGGGTCACCTGTTTTACATAGAGATATATAGGGGAAAAAATCTTCTTGCTTGAAACCAAAAAGCCTAGAGCTAAGATATTTATCTGTAGTATTGTCTCGTGGTCCTCTACCAAGATTGTTTCAATTATACTTCTGGAGTAAAAATCTAACTGTTTAGCATAGAGATATGTAGGGAAAATCTTCTTGTCTGAAGGGCCTCCATTGCTCACCTCCATTTCTCACCCTGGTCCTAATTTACATCTTTGTGTTGCAGTGCCGTAAAACCGAACTCATTCATTCTTGAACAAAATGAAAGGTATAAAACTTTTACTCAGCTAAGCGATATAGGGCCATCTTGGCCCTCTTGTTACTAAATATTTTCAAATTTGTCTGCTTCAGATTTGTTGTATGTGGGAAAGCCTTACAGGGTAAAACACATGGAACAGAAGGACAAATGGGTTCATCAGCAAAAGTCAAACCCGTGCTGAGAGCTTACTTTTCACATTTAAAACATTTAAAAATCAACCATTTACTCAAAAATGTATCCAAAACTTTCTATTTTCCATTATTTCTTTTTTCGACCATGGCCAAAATTCAAAAATTCCGACCCCAACTGCTGTATGTCATCTAATGTCCCACGAATGCCACTCAGGTTTGCTGATTGTGTTTCAACAAAAAAAGTTTTCGTTATAAATGATGCCTTCCTGGGTTTGATTACCTTCACACTTGGGCTATACAGCCATTTGGCAAGCCTGTAAAATAACCCTTTTCCTCACACGATTAGTCTGCAGCAGACGACTTTGAACATATTTTGTCAAAAAATAGAAAATCTCTATAATTGAATGGATAACCTATGACTAAAAGTGGAAAAAATTATGGCAAAAGGATAAATTGCTTATTTTGAGCAATTTCTTCTTTTGTCACTATGTTTTCAAAAAGCCATCTGCTGCAGAGGCATCAGAAAGCATCTATATGAGGGAAAGGGTTAAATATGGTTGAAGTCATATTTTGAAAACTTTTGTATGGCTTTTCATGCAACTTGACATTAAAGGTGTAAATATGTTAAATTAAGCTCACAAATTGTTTATCAAATGTGCCTATAATATCAAAAGACATAATGCCCACTGAATTTAAGAACTGCAGAAGGCTCAATCATATTGACACACTATAACTTGTCGGTTGATTCAGAAATGGAAGCAGAACCAGAACCAGAAAGTCCGATACCAGCAAAGGAAGAAAGTGAAGAACCAGAAGTGATAGAAGATGAGGATGAACCGAAACAACCTTCTCCAGCTAAAGAAAAGAGCGAGTCAGCGAAACCAAGTGAAGCGGGCAAGAAAAAACGAGTGAGGAAGCGGAAACATGTTTCCAAAACGTCGGTAGATAAGGATGGGTTTATGGGTAAGTTAATGAAAGTTAGATTATTGAATAAATTTGAAAATAGTGTGATAATGGAAACATTGTTCATTTTGAGTGTTGTCCTGTTGAGAGTTCATTAAAGGGTTAATTTACTTAAATTAAAAAATACACTGGATTAACCACCAATTTTAGATGGAGTTAGACCTAGACTTTGCAAAAGTAAAAACAAACCTGTATCTGGACAATAACTAAAGTTGATAGTTTTATATGGTTTTTAGCGCGCAGGTTGATAGCCATAAAATATAGGTCCATTTTATAGTGAGCTATTGTAATGGCCTGATATTTGCTTTACCTTTCTCTTTAAATGATATCTCCTAAACTGCTGTTTGGCAAGAATGATCCTCAGGCTATTCTCTTTTACAAGTTGTTGAAATAGTTATGGTCCTCATTCTGCTCTCGAATCTCATTCTGCCCCACAAATTTAGTCGGAACAGCACTAGATGTTAAGATGTATTCCCAAGGCCCTTCTGATTTCTTTTTAGCTCAAGGTGAGTTATTGTGATCGCCCTATGTCCGGTGTCCGGCAACATTTTCTCCTCTGTAACCGGTGGGTCAACTGGGATGAACTTCACAGAAAGCATCCTCTCGATGTCCTCACCAGAATTCTTTAACATTTTTGGGATCCATGCATAATTTTGGTTGCCATGGCAACAAAACAAAAAAAAAATAGTGAAAACTTAAAAAATCTTCTTCTCCGAAAGTGTCAGGCCGATTTTCAAATAATTTTGTAGAAATGTTTCTTAAGTGACCCACTTTCAGATTCCTTCAAGCCATGTTGATTGGTCGAAAAACATGGCCGCCAGGGGGGGGGGGGGCTATTTTGCCTTATATGGCTATTGTGAAAACTTAAAAAATCTTCTCCTCCGAAAGTGTCAGGCCGATTTTCAAATAATTTTGTAGAAATGATCCCTGGATGACCCTCTATCAGATTCCTTCAAGCCATGTTGATTGGTCGAAAAACATGACCACCAGGGGGGCGGGGCTATTTTGCCTTATATGGCTATAGTGAAAACTTAAAAAATCTTCTCCGAAAGTGTCAGGCCGATTTTCAAATAATTTTGTAGAAATGTTCCTTAAGTGACCCACTATCAGATTCCTTCAAGGCATGTTGATTGGTCAAAAAAATGGCCACCAGTGGGCAGGGCTATTTTGCCTTATATGGCTATAGTGATAACTTTAAAAATCTTCTTCTCCCAAACTGGTTGGCAGATTTTCAAATACTTTTGTAGAAATGCTCCTTGGATGACCCTCTATCAGATTCCTTCAAGCCATTTTGATTGCTTGAAAAACATGGCCGCCAGGGGGGCGGGGCTATTTTGCCTTATATGGCTATAGTGAAACCTTAAAAAATCTTCTACTCTGAAAGTGTCAGACCTATTTTCAAATAATATTGTAGAAATGTTCCTTGATTGACCATCTATCAGATTCCTTCAAGCCATGTTGATTGTTTGAAAAACATGGCCGCCAGGGGGGCGGGGCTTTTTTAACCTTTTATGGCTATAGTGAAATCTTAAAAAATCTTCTTCTCCAAAAGTGTCAGGCCGATTTTCAAATAATTTTGTAGAAATGTTCCTTAAGTGACCCACTATCAGATTCCTTCAAGCCATGTTGATTGGTCGAAAAACATGGCCGCCAGTGGGCAGGGCTATTTTGCATTATATGGTTATAGTGAAAACTTAAAGAATCTTCTACTCCAAAAGTGTCAGGCCGATTTTCAAATAATTTTGTAGAAACGTTCCTTGATTGACCCTCTATCAGATTCCTTCAAGCCAAGTTGATTGGTCGGAAACTATGGCCGCCAGGGGGCGGGGCTTATATAGCTAAAGTGAAAAAAAAATCAGGTGAGCGATCCAGGGCCATCATGGCCCTCTTGTTTATATCATGTAGCATAATTAACATATGGAGATCTGTTATGAATAGTGGAAAAACTCCTCGTGACGTGGCATCTGAAAGTTCAGTTACCTAAAATGCATTGATTTTCAAACCAATAAGGTTTATTCTGTTCCTTTATCTTACAAATGTGCCTTGCATCCGCTGTGGCCGAGTGGTTTAGGCAAACATTTGGGGATTCAATCCCACAGTTGCGACGGTAATGGTGGAATGTCCTTGGACAAGGCACATTTCCTAGCTTAGTAAAGGTTTGTTAACCCATGGATCATGACTAAGTGAACTATCGCCTTGATATAATTGAAATAATGTTGAAAACGGCATAAAATCCTGATATACTAATCATGCTTTGATTTGTCAAGAAAATGAATGATCTGTGAATGCCTGTGGGTTGGCCTTTCTTGCTCCAAGGAGTTTATGTTTATTATGTTGATTATACTCAGGTGAACAATCTAGGGCTATCATCGATTTATGGTTCTTTGATTGATTGGGGATTAATGCCATTTTCAACATTGTTCAGTCATATCTAGGAACAGTTCGCCTACCCATGTGTTTCCTGGCTTTCTCACTCCACACAACAGTCTTTACTCGATGCTTTTCCACAAAGACTGTTGGCCCATTGGTGGAATATGGACGATGCCTGTCGTGTTTATTTTTGTCAAACATCGGGAAAAATGTTGGCCGAGCTAGGGTTCAACTCACAAACCCTGGATTGACAGCCAGTGTCACTACCGACTGAGCTACCAGTGCTCGGCAGCAACCCATTTCAGGTACATCCATTGGTGTGAAATCTATTTCATAACTGTATGACTGGTATTTTCAGTGACGGAGAAAGTGTGGGAAAGTGATTCCACGGATGCATCAGAGGTAGAGGAGCCTGTTAAGACTGTGGCTCCGAAGTCACGAACGCCAGAAAAGGTATGACATTAACCCTTTACCTCATACGACAATTCTGCAGCAGGCGACTTTGAACATATTTTGTCAAAAAATAGAAAATCTCTATATTAGAATGGATAACCTATGACTAAAAGTGGAAAACATTTTGGTAAAAGGAGAAATTGCTCTTTTTGAGCAATTTCCTCTTTTGTCACTATGTTTTCAAAAAGCCGTCTGCTGCAGAGGCGTCAGAAAGCGTCTATATGAGGGAAAGGGTTAAATCATTTTCACATGCAGACACAATTTGAAGTCTTTTGAAACATTTGAGAAATTTCTTCTGCTGCAATGTTTTCATCTCTGTTCAATAATTATACTTTCATTTGTAGAGATTTGTCATGTTTTTCCTTAACCCTTCCCCCTCATATAGACATTTTCTGACGCCTCTGCAGCAGACGGCTTTTTGAAAACATATTGACAAAAAAAGAAATTGCTCAAAAGAGCAATTTCTCCTTTTGCCACAATGTTTTCCACTTTTAGTCACAAGTTATCAATTCAATTATAGAGATTTACCATTTTTTGACAAAATATGTTTAAAGTCGTCTGCTGCAGAATTGTCGTATGAGGGAAAGGGTTAAACCATTTTCACATGCAGACACAATTTAAAGTCTTTTGACACATTTGAGAAATTTCGCCTTCTGCAGCAATGTTTTCAATAATTATACTTTCATTTTAAATATAGAGATTTGCCATGTTTTTGCTTAATTTTCTGCTACAGAATTGTTGTATGTGAGAAAAGGTTAAAAAAGCCATGGGATTAATAATTTGAAAATGTGTCATCAATGAAAGATGGGAAATACAGAAGACTTCTACCTGTTAAGCAGAAGAATCTAAATTCAGGAATCTAGAATTTGGTTCACTGTTGGTTTTATATAAACACAATAAAGTTGTTCAAATTTGTTCCGAACCTGTGAAAAGCATGGCGAAGGAGACAAGACTCTTTTTCCTTATATATATAGGATCTGACATGAGTTGTCATTTCATATAAAGTTTTATTAAACGAGTTCAAGATTTTTTGTTATTAAGCGAGCCTGTGGCGAGCTTAATAACAAATATCTTGGACGAGTTTGATAAAACTTTATATGAAATGACAACGAATGTCAGATTTTTTTTATCACATGACGAAACACACAAAGAAAATCGGGTTTTCCAAAGCTATTTTAATTTCGTCAGTAAACCGTACAATAATGCCACAAATAATTATGCCGAGGTCATATTCAGCTTAGTTTATTAAAAGAAATAATAAATAACACGCATGAGATATTATATCTATCACATAAAGTGACTTATGAGGCGTATTTACAGACATACGCCGGACAAAAAAAAAAGTAATCCCTAAGTGCCTACCATGCTACGCAGGTGACACAAAAAGGTTGCTCTATTTCAAAGTTGTTCAAAGGATTTAATTCCATTTCATGTATAGAACCTGGTTGCTGTGGCATTTGAAACTGGGTCACTCTCAAATAAAAAAAAATAATGCGAACACCCTAGGAGTCGCACCACAAATTGTGAAATATTTAACCCTTGGATAACCTATGACTAAAAGTGGAAAACATCGTGGCAAAAGGAGAAATTGCTTGTTTTGAGCGTCAGAAAGCGTCTATATGAGGAAAAGGGTTAATAACCCTAATTTGTCACTCAAACCCTATGTTGTTAAAGGTTATATTAACCCTTTCCCTCATACGACAAATCTGCAGCAGACGACTTTGAACATATTTTGTCAACAAATAGAAAATCTCTTTAATTGAATGGATAACCTATGACTAAAAGTGGAAAACATTGTGACAAAAGGAGAAATTGCATGTTTTGTGCAATTTCTTCTTTTGTTACTATGTTTCAAAAAGCGGTCTGTTGCAGAGGCGTCAGAAAGCGTCTATATGAGGGAGAGGGTTAATGTTTAGTAACTAATAAACTATGCTGTCCAATCATTCTTTTACAAGTTCACTTTCAGCGGGGGATCTCAATTTTACCAATAAATTGTTATCTGTGGCTTTCCAGAATGTTATGTTTATAAATGTCCTTTACTTGATGTCCTGCTTCATAAACAGTGTCCACTCCTTACAAGTTCTCTCCCATTCTTGATCAAATTTTCCCCAACATTAGCAGATATCACGGCATTTTCTGGGTCATTTACAAGTACTGCTGGTAAGCTTATCCTGACACCAGCTCAACCCTGCGCTGTTAAATGGGAAGCCACTGCCGAGTCCCGGTAGCTCAGTCAGTAGCGACGTGAGCTGTCAATCCAGGGATTGTTAGTTTAAATCCCGGCTCGGCCAACTTTCTTTCCGATGATTGTCAAAAGTCAATGTGACATGCGTCATTCGTCTTCCACCAATGGGCTAAGTCTATGTGGAAAAGCAGCCAGTTGCTTGGGAAGATTGTTGTGTGGAGTACTGGCGTGAGAAAACCAGGAAATGCATGAGTAGGAGAACTGGCTGCCGTGATATAACTGAGAAATTGTTAAAAATGGCGTCAAACCCCAATCAATCAATCAATCAATCAACCATTTTTAGCTCAAAGTGAGCTATTTGTGATCACCCCATGTGCGGCATCCTTTATCTGTACTTGTCCATGCATTGCTTGTTGAAAATCTGTGAGCCCTTTTCCTCATATAGACGCTTTCTGACGCCTCAGCAGCAGACAGCTTTTTGAAAACATAGTGACAAAAAAAAGAAATTGCTCAAAACGAGCAATTTCTCCTTTTGCCACAATGTTTTCCACTTTCAGTCATAGGTTATCCATTCAATTATAGAGATTTTCTATTTGTTGACAAAATATGTTCAAAGTCGTCTGCTGCAGAGTTGTCGTATGAGGGAAAGGGTTAATATAACCTTTAACCTTTGTTTTGCAGGGTAAAAAAGGCTCACCAAAGAAGAAACCGTCTCCAGGCAAGAAAGCAAGCGGAAAACAAACATCCCTCATGTCATTCTTCAAAAAATCTTAAATAACTTACTGATTGATGTTGCTATTGACGATTGTGATAACTTATTAAACACACAAAAGACCAAGAATAAAGAACGAAATCATTCTTGTGTAAGTGGCAAAGAAGGAAAACTTTGTTTTGTTTCAGAAAAACTTTTTATGCCTCAAAAATGTATCGGGGCTATACTTGAATTACGATCTATTCACCTTTTCCAACTAACAACAAATCTGCAGCAGACGACTTTGAAAACATTAAAGCAAAACTATAGAAAATTTCTACTAAAGCAGTAATTATTGAATCGAGTTGAAAATATTATGGCAAAAGGGAAATTGCTCATCATGAGCAATTTCTCCTTTTGCCACAATGTTTTTAAAAGTCGTCTGCTGCATAGGTCAGTCAGTTTGTCAAAAGCACAGTGTGGAGCAAACTACTTCTTTCATTATAATCATGAACGTGCATGAAATAAACTTAGATCATATGCTCGGGCATTCTAGAAGTTTCTCCCCTTGGCATTCAGTGGTTCTGTGTTGTTAACCCTTTCCCTCATACAGACGGTTTCTGACGCCTCTGCAGCAGACGGCTTTTTGAAAAGATAGTGACAAAAGAAGAAATTGCTTAAAACAAGCAATTTCTCCTTTTGCCACAATGTTTTCCACTTTTAGTCATAGGTTATCCATTCAATAATAGAGATTTTCTATTTTTTGACAAAATATGTTCGAAATCGTCTGCTGCAGAATTGTTGTATGAGGGAAAGGGTTAATGTATTCAAACCTTTCCCACATACAATAATATATCTGCAGTAGATGACTTTAAAAACATCTAGGAAAAACATAGAAATTCTCTTTGTTTAGAGTAATTTCTCCATTTGTCATAATGTTATCAAAAGTTGACTGCCGCAGAAGTGTCAGAAAGCGACTGTATGTGAGAAAGGGTTAAATTACATCTTCTATGCTACAGGATTCTTCTTCAAAGATAAAATGATTTAATTCAATGTAGAACGATTGCTACAGCATGAAAAAGGCAGTAAAATGACAAATCTACGAATTTCTTCCGCTCTAAAATTACAGGCCCAAATATGAAATAATTTCACAAGATAAGACATCAAGTGATCCTCTGCCAAAAAAATGTGAAATTTCGTGTACTGCTGGTGTGCATCTGAGGGTCTGCGGGCCGAATTCAAGAGAAATGTTACGGGTGACGCATGAAGGCTGAACTCCGTGAAGGACCCGGCACACGTTGTTTTCTATAGGGACACTATACCTCAGCCCTATTGTTGTGCCGTTTAACAAACGTCATGGCGGTTTTTGTGTCACCTGCGTAGCATGGTAGGCACTTAGGGATGACTTTTTTTTTTGTCCAGTGTCTGTCTGTCCGCCGTCTGTCGTCACACGTTTTCGTCACGTTTTCAAATAACTTTTTTTCTACTCAAAGGATTGGATTGAAACTTTTGACAAATGTTTATATCAATCTTTGTGATGGGTTCACAAAAGGGGGATAATCCAAATATTTTTATATCAGAGTTATTGCCCCTTTTCTGTCAAAAATTAAAATTTTCTGACAAGGCGCCGGACAGGTGACACACGTGCTCCAAGGAGCACTCCATTCTAGTTTTACAAGTCAAGAATGTGTCTTCACAAGTTTGGATAAAACCATGACATTACATTTTTAAATGTCTCTGTATGCCGTTTTATGGAACCAAAGGTGTTTTTTTCTGTATCAAACAAGTTCAGTGAGAATACCGACTAAAAATTATCCCAAGGTAAAAGATGTTTGTTTATGAATTACATACACATTTCTGTTTCGAAAAAGAGCTGCGTTTTCAATTTATTTTAGAATATAGTTACGTGTTCACTTATAACTTGAGCGATTGGTATTAACCCTTTCCCTCATACAACAATTCTGCAGTAGACAACTTTGAACATATTTTGTCAAAAAATAGAAAATCTCTATAATTGAATGGATAACCCATGACTTTAAGTGGAAAACATTGTGGCAAAAGGAGAAATTGATCGTTTTGAGCAATTTCTTCTTTTGTCACTATGTTTTCAAAAAGCCGTCTGCTGCAGAGGCATCAGAAAGTACTATATGAGGGAAAGGGTTAAAGGTGTTTAGATTTCTATATTGATAATTCAAATAAAGTAACTGTTTAAGAGAGGCTTCAAATACAACTGAAAAGTAAGGTTTTGATTTTATAAAGGGGAAAAAACAAAGCATCAGTTACTAGTAAAACCTACAGGTAGGTTGCTGAATGAAAAATCAAAATAGAAATTATTGTATATTATTTTATTATAAACAAGTACTTTACATTTAATTCATATCCACAACGTCTCATGAAAACCAACCGGTGTTCCATAATGAATTGCGGATGAATAACGACGTCATTATCAATCGTCCATCTGGAACCATTTCTAATGCACGCTTTGATTTTAACTATAAACAACTGTTTATACTGCCAAAGGGAAATGCTTCACAAAATGTTTTCTATCATTATTATAGCACAACTACCCTGTGTTACTCAAGAGACCACATTTGACATCCAATCTTCACAAAATGTTTTCTAGCATTATTATAGCACAACTACCCTGTGTTACTCAAGAGACAACATTTGACATCCAATCTTCATGAAATTTAATCAGATCTATGTCAAACTCATAACCCTTTCCCTCATACGACAATTCTGCAGCAGACGACTTTGAAAATATTTTGTCAAAAAATAGAAAATCTCTATAATTGAATGGATAATCTATGACTGAAAGTGGAAAACATTGTGGCAAAAGGAGAAATTGCTTGTTTTTAGTTCGTTTTGAGCAATTTCTACTTTTTGTCACTGTTTTCAAAAAGCCATCTGCTGCAGCAGAGGTTCTTTATTGTAAAAAATTTGGTGAAATGTTTCATTCAAGAAAGTTCATCAGAACAATTTTCCTTTTTGATGAACTATAAATAACTTGTTCTGTTAAATTTTTTAAAATATGGCCGCAATAGTGGCAATTCGCAAATTGTGTGTCCCATTGTTAGATAACCTTCACTGTGAATGAAACCCATAAAATGCGCTTTAAACATCAAGACTATAACAGATGCGCTGGTTGCTAATTAAGTTACAGAGGTTGGTCTTTAGTGTGGCTTGTACTTTAGAATAGTGCAAATCCTTTGTATAGCATACAAGTACACAACAGTGATATTATACATGTGTAATGGCCAAGACCCCTGCGGAGATTCTTATTGGTATTGTAGTCAAAGGTCAACTTCCCATTTTACATGTGTAACTGCGGAGTATTCGCCTAATGCAATACACTACACTTGTATTGTATTTGTCCAGTGGGTGTGCGACTGTCGGCGGATTGTAGGGTAGCGGGCTCTTATACACCAGGTTATTTCTCCCTGAAGTAGCTGAGTGACGCTACCTCTGCCATTCTTCATAGATCGTGTCGGTAATATTTTCATTACATTTCTATAGTCGGGACTCATGTTACAGGCAAAACTCGAGATAAGGGGAGTATTTAAATAGTCTAACATAGTATGTGACCTCTGAACCCTATATTGTTGGTATTCTATTGATTCCATCAACAAAGGGGAGTTGTGGTTTTAAACACATGTTTACTCATTATCGGCGAATAGAGTTTCCAAAGATTCTCTATACACATTGATGTATTGGAACTCCGCAACGAGTTGTCGGTCTTTATTGATGTACGTGATATCTCAGTTGGTAACGACAAGAAGGATCAATCCAAGTGTCGTGAGTCACCAGATCGACCACTCATATTTTTTTATAACAGACAAAAGACAATGTGCAGTGGACTAAATAATCTGTGTTGGAATATCCATTGCATTGGGAGAAAATTGTTAGGATTACACATGAAAACACATGTTAGATTAACTTGCCCTTCGTGATGTAACTTAAATATACCGTTAAAAAACGGCGTTAAACTAACATCTCTCTTTTTATTTACAAAGCCGGTCATAGTGCATACATGTTGCCAGTATGTGCCTCTGTTCCGCGTTTAGTCTTCCCATCTTTTGACTTCCGTTTGAATCCAAGAGCACTGCGTGTGACTTCACTGTTAATAACCAGCACTCTCCATCGTTCCCATAAAAGTCAATACTGAGACAGGTTGGCGATGACAAGCAGTGTGCCATACATTCGTCCACGTGACCTTTAAATGAGATCTCCGTGGTTTGTACGTCTCTGTACTGGAAGCATTTGTCTTCAACGGCCCTGAACTTGGCCTCATGATCATCACATTCTGTTAAATACACAATCATGCACAATTGTTTTGCATAGTTTTAAGCTGGTAACTGCTGATTAATTCATTGTTTTTAAACAGTAAATTAATCAAGTGATGATTGTCAATTTTTATTCTGTTTTGGTGATAGAATGAAATAAAGATAACAATTGTTTGCGTAGATAAAATATTATTTGACTTGAATATCAGAAAGGTTCTATGTGTTTACCAAAGGCTAATCGGCCAGCTCCATCCAGCTTCAGTTTCTATAAATAGATTATCAAGGCCGAGAATACGCCACATGACTGGAGATTACGCGAGGCTACAAAGAGGTGTATAAGTTTCAATTGACGATAAATAACTGAAAACTTATCATGTTTCAAAAATAATTAACTAAATTAATTAAAATTTAGTATGCAGAACATTTCATTTTAAAACTTCATCTTATTAGTGCCTCTCGTAAGATCACCAACTTAACTATGAACCAATCAAAACGTTTCATTTCCCTTATTTCTTTGACATTATTCATTAAATACAACATTTGATTGGTCTATAATCTAGATCATTCGATTAACATCTAGGTCAAAACTGAGGTTAAACAGCTTTCTTATAAAAAAAGTATCCTGTTCTTAAACAAAACATTTGTGTGCATGTGTCACTTGCTGCTAGTAACCATTACTGTTAGGTATGTCAAATGGAGACGGATGGAAATATACACCATAAGTGTCATACAGCCTGACAGACGGAATGACATATTCGAAAGTGTCATCAACTCTATTACAGACATAATGACACATTCGCAAGTGGCATTCTCTACCACGCCAAAGTGTGACAGACAGAATGACACATCTCTAAGTGTCATCCTCTCACAGGACAAAGAGTGACAGACAGATGACACATCCCTAAGTGTCATTATATATCAAGACAAAATGTGACAGACATAATGACACATTCCCAAGTGTCATTATCTATCGGAATGAATGAATGAATGTATATTGTTTTATGGCGCATCGACAGCTAAGGTCATTTAGCGTGCAATTAAATTTAATTATCTATCGGAGCAAAGCATGACAGACAGAATGACACATTCCTGAATGTCACCATACCAGGACAAAGTGTGACAGATGGAGGGACACATCCCTTAATGTCATCATACCTGGACAAAGCGTGAAAAATGGAGGGAGACACACCTAAATGTCATAGGCATGTGGGTTGAATATTTATTATGACAAAATATCTTACCTGACAATTGTTCACCTTTGTTTTTTGGGTGAATGTCTGAAAAAGAAAACAATTTTTTCATTTGATGTGGATTAAAAGCATTGGCTTAGGATTCACACATTTTTATCATGCTTTCATACTAGATCTAAATATATGTAAACACTTTTTAAGTTGTAGATAACTGATGCACAATAGGGTACATAATCTTTTAGTCCAGGTTTCTGTACTCTGAATGCGATTTTATATTTTGAATCTTGCATCCTACTATGCAATTTGTAACGTCGATATTTTGAGACTACATACGCTTTTAGCTTTTACTATTGTTTTCGCTGCTGGTATTTGTTCAAATGTTTAGTCACTATTATTTGTGTGGGATTTTAGCTCACCTGTGCACAAAGTGCTCAAGGTGAGCTGTTGTGATCCCATTTTGTCTGGCGTTTGGCCGTTGTGTGTCTTCAACAATTGCCTTGTTAACATTCTACAGGCTATATTTTACATCCAATCTCCATGAAAGTTTATCAGAACATTCATCTCCATCAAATCTTGGATGGGCCATATGATGTCAAAATCTAGGTCACTAGGTCAAATTGAAGGAAAATCTTGTTAACACTGTAGACCACATTTTTAACTTGAGCATGTTGAAACTTGATCATAATGTTTATCTTGATGATATGTAGATCAAGTTCGAATATATGGGTCATGTCGGTTCAAAAAGTACGTCACTAGGTCAAATTGTAGGAAAATCTTTTTAACACTCTAAGAGGCCACAATTTTTGCTTCAGCAGTTTGAAACTTTGTCAGAAAGGTTGTCTTAATGATATCTATCAAATTGTTTTGAAATAATGCGTGTTTCAGTGCCACAGGCAATATTGAGGTTTTTTGCAAACAATACAGATTCAGGTGAGTCAGCTCGTAACGAGCTGCCTCACCTGAAATCAGCATTGTTTGCCTTTAAGTTACCAAAATAGTCCAAAACTTTCATAAATTGAGAAATGGACACACCCGATTTTGAACATGGAAGAGTCTACATTAAACAATTCGGCGCTGAAAGAGTTTAAAACATTATAGCTGATGTCAAGATTCAAGAAAGGAGCAAACTACATACGTGTAAAATAAACGATTGTGAACGTGACAAGTACTACAAGTACAATCACAACTGTCCCAATGATGGCAGCACGTTTTCTCTTGTGGCACATATAGTCATTGTAGTTTCTGATGCTGGTTCCATCGTCCTCTTCAACCAGTGTGTTCTGCTTACTGTCTGTGCGTATCAAGTGATTGTGGAAGGTCGATCCAACCTGTGTACGAATGATTTAACTGATTACGTCATACTGATTAAATAGAAGCCCATTCTTACATTAACAAGCTTGAACATCCAACATGTATGATAGAGCTTTGAAGCAGGTCTCCGGGGTGAAAGATTTTGGGACATATGTCTGTTTTTCTGTGGCAAAAAACAAAACAATGACCATTCCGAGAGAGAAAAGGCTTTCACATGAAGCATGTGCATTCCATGTGACAAGTCGTTTCCAGTGTACCGGGGTCCTTCGCGAAGTTAAACCACCGCGGGTCGCCCTGGCACTAAGCGCGATGTACACTGATTTACTTTGTGAAAAAGCCAACCGCTCTACCAAGGTCGCTATGAAAGCCGGCTTCTACAGCAATACTTTAGAAGTGGAATGTGTACCTATACCCCATTCCCATTACATTTCTAGCTGTCTCACTTGACTTCCACTCACATAAATACACATTAGCAGTACTCCAAAGCGGAGCCTATGTAGCACCAATTGGAACCACCGGGGATGGTGGGAGTATCTCCCCGCCCCCGCCCTCCAAATTCTCGCCGCTTCCACCATTGGTAACGTGTAACGGGTCTTTCGCCCCCGCGGGTCACTCATCCACTTACTGCGATGTACGTGGCTTAACTTTGTCTCTACCAACGTCGCTATGGAAGCCGGCTTCTACAGCATTTGTAACTATACCACAACATACCCGTAACAACAGTTTACCCAAAAGGTGACATGGATATTGAAATTTGACTGTGACTTTCATATTGAGCTAACTAATGATATTGAACTTTGTTGCTGCATTTGTGTTTCCACAGAATACAGATCTATCACGTTATTGTAAAGAATCAATGTCCATGCCTTGATGAGCTGACATATCAGTAGGTAGTCTGTTCTAAACACAGTGATTGAGATTGTTATGACAGAATAATATCATAGGGACTATTGTGTTGCAGTAGTCTGTTCTATACACAGTGATTGGGATTGTTATGACAGAATAATATCATAGGGACTATTGTGTTGCAGTAGTCTGTTCTAAACACAGTGATTGAGATTGTTATGACAGAATAATATCATAGGGACTATTGTGTTGCGGTAGTTTGTTCTTAACACTGTGATTGGGATTGTTATGACAGAATAATATCAGAGGGAATATTGTGTTGCGGTAGTCCGTTCTAAACACAGTGATTGGGATTGTTATGACAGAATAATATCATAGGGAATATATTGTGTTGCGGTACTCATTATGAGTCGAGGGAGATGTCAATTTCCCCAGGTTCTGAATTCTATCCTGCCGATATATTTATGAATGACCGTCACACTATCGCATTTTGAATGAGGTGAAATTAAATATTATGCCAATGCCACCCCATTACTATATTTGGTAAAGTATTATCCTATTTAATGCACGATGTATGCATGATTTTGCGCCGGTGTAAAATTAAATAGTGAGTGACCCCGTTGAAAAGAGATAATAGCAGCCTTTGCAAACTGATTAGCTATGGGGTAATTTTTGAAGGTTAGTTGAATTTAAGTTAAACGCCAGTCCGTAGAAGAACGACACACCGTGAACTATCCCTGGAAAATAACAGTGATTCCCTCATCCATGAATAATTCGCAAAGTCCAGTCCTCACTCGAACATATAGGTCTAACCTCCAGCGGTAGATGTCACCATCTAGGATTATATAATTAATTGAACTTTACAGAACTGGTTTATTGACCGGTTTGCCTTTAAGCCTTGTTTTGTCTAGCCCGCTTGAGGTGAATGAGATATGATAGGCATAGGCTGTTAGTACCGTGGCATGTATTTATATCCGTCCGAGCTATGGCCGTTAAAAGCATACTTTAAATTTGCAAATGCAATGCAAGGTACAATGCCACCAGCGGGTACAGCAGATCATGTCGATCTGGGACTTATATCTTCTAATAATATGTCGAGCTCAGTCGGTAACGACGCGGGCTGTCAATCCAGGGGTTGCGAGTTCGAATCCCGGCTCGGCCAACTTTCTTTCCGACGTTTGACAAAAGTCATTGCGACATGCGTCATTCGTCTTCCACCAATGGGCTAAGTCTATATGGAAAAGCAGCCATGGCAGTTGCTTGGGAAGATTGTTGTGTGGAGTACTGGTGTGCGAAAACCAGGAAAAATATGATTAGGTGAACTGGCCGCCGCGATATGACTGAGAAATTGTTAAAAACGGCGTTAAACCCCAATCAATCAATCAATCAATCAATTCTAATAATATTTATGGGTTGTCGAATAACTAGACACAGTTTTTAATCATCATTAAACAACATGTCACGTGTAAACAATCTATTATTAGATCTTGTCCGAGCTTCAAAGTTCATTACTCATTTATTAAATATCTCCATGATGCATCTTGCCCGATTTTTTAAAATGGCAAATTTCTACTAAATGGATATTTCAAAATGGTTTCGACATGTATAAAGCAGCATGCATAACGAAAAGCCACTGGGCATTTAGAGGACAAAACAAAAGCTACACAATAGTTTTAAAAGAGATGTAGATGTTGAATTAGATACTACACCTTTAATACAAATTTGCGATTTCGCAGTAGCCGAGCAGTGAAGTAAACCGCGGAAACACCCGAAATATTACGGAAGTTGACAGTTTACAGTCAGTAGATAAGTTTTCATAACATAATATATTTGCCTACACTTACTTCCAAAAAGGTGTAACTAACTTTTATTACATGTCACCGTCGTGAAAGCTGCCACTTTGTTGAATTATGGTTAGAATGTATGTGTGCAATCACCCCTCTGATAGTGACGAATTGTGACGTTTGATAAAGAGTTGAAAACAGCGTTCCAACAATGTTTAAGCCACCTTTGTAATTCGTTTTGTACACCTTAAGTATTCAATGAATGATCAATTACTCTTTCACCAGTCAAATGTAAACATCATATAGCTCGGTTGTATTCAGGCTGTCCTAACACACCAGGTGCTCGGCGCGCGCTAGTCAAAACCTTTAACTTTGATTGGTTCGTTGAGCTAGCACATGCACGAGTGTTTGCTGTGTTATGACAATCTGAACACGCCACTGAAGTAAGTGAAAACAAACCTTTACTCAGTGACAAATCAACGACGAGTCGAGCAGGGTTTTTCAGGGTTAAATCTCTATGATGCAGACATTGACAGCGATTACAATAACCTGAAGTAGTCTCGCAATCTACGTAAAATAAATAAGTTTAACCCTTTTGACAATTCTGCAGCAGACGACTTTGAACATGCTTTGCCAACAACACATGGAATATCTCTATAGTTGAATGGATAACCTATGACTAAAAGTGGAAAACATTGTGGCAAAAGGAGAAATTGCACGTTTTGTGCAATTTCTTCTTTTGTCACTATGTTTTCAAATAGCCGTCTGCTGCAGAGGAATCAGAAAGCGTCTATATGAGGGAAAGGGTTAAATTAAACTAAATAAACCACTTACTTCGATATTATCCTCGGACTCCATTTTTCATTCCTTTTATAGGTAAACCAGATAATATAATTATAGATATTATATCCCTTCTTCGATTAAGTCCAGCTGTGTTTAACAGTACTATATGTATGTACTCTATGTTTCAGTCAGATCACCATTTTTAGTATTTATATTAGAGTTATCCCCGATTACGGACGCTCGCGAAAGCGTGACAAGCAATCGCAAACTGAATAACGAAATTAGCAAGACTTAGGCAGTAGCTACACTGTATACACTGTGATAGGAAAGCTACTTTAATACGAGTGCTCTTCGCTATAAATAGACCGATATCTGTACACGGGGGTTTGTTTATCTGCGCTTAAACTCCAAAAAGACAGAACGATATATTAAAACAGAAACAGATAAGACCCCTTTGAATCACGCTTTAGTCTTATCAATTTAGACTTGTCACACGTAAACTTGGTCTCAATATATCGCCGTTACATATAGTCTCAAATATATCGCCGTTACATATAGTATCAATATATCGCCTTTACTTATAGTCTCAATATATCGCCGTTACATATAGTCTCAATATATCGCCGTTACATATTGTCTCAATATATCGCCGTTACAAATAGTCTCAATATATCGTCGTTACAAATAGTCTCAATATATCGCCGTTACATAAAGTCTCAATATATCGCCGTTACATATAGTCTCAATATATCGCTGTTATAAATAGTCTCAATATATCGTCGTTACAAATAGTCTCAATATATCGCCGTTACACATAGTCTCAATATATCGCCGTTACACATAGTCTCAATATATCGTCGTTACATATAGTCTCAATATATCGCTGTTACATATACAGTCTCAATATATCGCCGTTACATATAGTCTCAATATATCGCTGTTACATATACAGTCTCAATATATCGCCGTTACAAATAGGCTCAATATATCGCTGTTACGTATATAGTCTCAATATATCGCCGTTACAAATAGGCTCAATATATCGCTGTTACGTATATAGTCTCAATACATCGCCGTTACATATAGTCTCAATATATCGTCGTTAGATATAGTCTCTATTTATCGCCGTTACATATAGTCTCAATATATCGTCGTTACATAAAGTCTCAATATATCGCCGTTACATATAGTCTCAATATATCGCCGTTACATATAGTCTCAATATATCGCCGTTACATATATAGTCTCAATATATCGCCGTTACATATAGTCTCAATATATCGTCGTTACACTTGCTTGAATAGGGGTTTTAAGAACAGGAACTATCTTTCTAAGGCTGCTGATTTCGATACGTGTTGTTCGCACCGTATTTATGCCCGATTTAAGAGATTCTTAAAAGTATCTTGACCCTTTCCAATATACAGATCCTTTCTGACGCCACTGCAGCAGACGTCTTTTGAAAACATGGTGGCAATGGAAGAAATTGCTTGTAATGGGTAATTTCTCCTTTTGCCACCATGTCTTCAACTCTATTCAATAATGTTACTTTCTTTTATAGAGATTTTCGATATGTTTGTCTAGACCTTTTTCAATCATCGTCTGCTGCAGATTTGCTGTATGCGGAAAAGGGTTAGGCTATATATTTCTTGAAGAAAATGACGTCTACTGAAAAACTAAATTCAACCAATATAGCCTAACCCTTTTCCGCATACAGCAAATCTGCAGCAGACGATGATTGAAAAAGGTCTAGACAAACATATCGAAAATCTCTATAAAAGAAAGTAACATTATTGAATAGAGTTGAAGACATTATGGCAAAAGGAGAAATTGCCTTCAAAGTATACCACTGACTTCACTTTTTTGATGTCTGTCAAATTTACAAAAGCTGATATGTTGGTCAATTTTACGTAGCTAGCTTCGAAACTATATCACGATTTTCAACTTCATAATACCTTCACGTTCATATAATTTTCTTCTTTGTGTTTTACACTAAAAAAACACACACGGTAAGCACATATTCAAATTGGGCATATGCTTCATTGTGTTAATGCGAAATCTTGTGAGAAAATTCGAAAACAATAATTGAGGTGCGCGTTCTACCTTACCGAGCTTTCAGTGAATTGCGACAATCATTTAAACCATTCCCACCCACACTAACACCTCATTACGCTTCTGCAGCAGAACTACTGGAAAATTAAGAAATTGATAATTATAACTCATAATAAGTTATTCATTATTTTACGGTTCTGTCTTGGAATTGTTCATTATTTTACAGTTCTGTCTTGGAATTATTCATTATTTTTCGGTTTTGTCTTTGAATTATTCATTATTTTACGGTTCTGTCTTGGAATTGTTCATTATTTTACGGTTCTGTCTTGAAATTGTTCATTATTTTACGGTCCTATCTTGAAATTGTTCATTATTTTACGGTTCTGTCTTGGAATTGTTCATTATTTTACGGTTCTGTCTTGGAATTATTCATTATTTTACGGTTCTGTCTTGGAATTATTCATTATTTAACGGTTCTGTCTTGGAATTATTCATTATTTTTACGGTTCTGTCTTGGAATTATTCATTATTCATTATTTTACGGTTCTGTCTTGGAATTATTCATCTGTAGCAGACGACTTTAAAAAAAAGTCTTATAAAATTAGAAAACATCTCTATAAATTCAAGGTTAATTTTCTAATCGAGTTGAAAACATGCGCCATTCTCTATTTGCCATAATGTTTTCCAAAGACGTCTGCTTTAGACTCGTCAGAACGTGTCCGAGGCTGTATGTGTCCGAGTCTGTATGTGTCCGAAGCTGTTTGTGTCCGAGGTTGTATGTATCCGAGGCTGTATGTTGGAAAGTTTAGAGTCGTCAGAAAGTGTCCGTGACTGTATGTGGGTAAGTTTAGGGTCGTCAGGAAGTGTCCGAGGCTGTATGTGGGAAAGTTTACGGTCGTCAGAAAGTGTCCGTGGCTGTATGTGGGTAAGTTTAGGGTCGTCAGAAAGTGTCCGTGGCTGTATGTGGGTAAGTTTAGAGTCGTCAGAAAGTGTCCGTGACTGTATGTGGGAAAGTGTAGAGTCGTCAGAAAGTGTCCGTGACTGTATGTGGGTAAGTTTAGGGTCGTCAGAAAGTGTCCGTGACTGTATGTGGGTAAGTTTAGGGTCGTCAAAAAGTGTCCGTGGCTGTATGTGGGTAAGTTTAGAGTCGTCAGAAAGTGTCCGAGGCTGTATGTGGGAAAGTTAGGGGCATCAGAAAGTGTCCGTGGCTGTATGTTGGAAAGTTTAGAGTCGTCAGATAGTGTCCGAGGCTGTATGTGGGAAAGTTTAGGGTCGTCAGAAAGTGTCCGTGGCTGTATGTGGAAAAGTTTAGAGTCGTCAGAAAGTGTCCGAGGCTGTATGTTGGAAAGTTTAGAGTCGTCAGAAAGTGTCCGTGGCTGTATGTGGGAAAGTTTAGGGTCGTCAGATAGTGTCCGAGGCTGTATGTGGGAAAGTTTAGAGTCGTCGGAGAGTGTCCGTGACTGTATGTGGGAAAGTTTAGGGTCGTCAGAAAGTGTCCGTGACTGTATGTGGGTAAGTTTAGAGTCGTCAGAGAGTGTCCGAGGCTGTATGTGGGAACATTTAGAGTCGTCAGAAAGTGTCCACGGCTGTATGTGGGAAAGTTTAGAGTCGTCAGAAAGTATCCGTGACTGTATGTGGGTAAGTTTAGAGTCGTCAGAAAGTGTCCGAGGCTGTATGTGGGAACATTTAGAGTCGTCAGAAAGTGTCCGAGGCTGTATGTGGGAAAGTTTACGGTCGTCAGAAAGTGTCCGTGACTGTATGTGGAAAAGTTTAGAGTCGTCAGATAGTGTCCGATGCTGTATGTGGGAAAGTTTATAGTCGTCAGAAAGTGTCCGTGGCTGTATGTGGAAAAGTTTAGAGTCGTCAGAGAGTGTCCGTGGCTGTATGTGGGAAAGTGTAGAGTCGTCAGAAAGTATCCGAGACTGTATGTGGGTAAGTTTAGGGTCGTCAGAAAGTGTCCGAGACTGTATGTGGGAAAGTTTAGGGTCGTCAGAAAGTGTCCGTGGCTGTATGTGGGTATGTTTAGAGTCGTCAGAAAGTGTCCGAGGCTGTATGTGGGTAAGTTTAGAGTCGTCAGAAAGTGTCCGTGGCTGTATGTGGGTATGTTTAGAGTCGTCAGAAAGTGTCCGAGGCTGTATGTGGGTAAGTTTAGAGTCGTCAGAAAGTGTCCGTGGCTGTATGTGGAAAAGTTTAGGGTCGTCAGAAAGTGTCCGTGGCTGTATGTGGGAAAGTTTAGAGTCGTCAGAAAGTGTCCGTGGCTGTATGTGGGTAAGTTTAGGGTCGTCAGAAAGTGTCCGTGGCTGTATGTGGGAAAGTTTAGAGCCGTCAGATAGTGTCCGTGGCTGTATGTGGGAAAGTTTAGAGTCGTCAGAAAGTGTCCGTGGCTGTATGTGGGAAAGTTTAGAGTCTTCAGAAAGTGTCCGTGGCTGTATGTGGGAAAGTTTAGAGTCGTCAGATAGTGTCCGAGGCTGTATGTGGGAAAGTTTAGAGTCGTCAGAAAGTGTCCGTGGCTGTATGTGGGAAAGTTTAGAGTCGTCAGAAAGTGTCCGTGGCTGTATGTGGGAAAGTTTAGAGTCGTCAGAAAGTGTCCGTGGCTGTATGTGGGAAAGTTTAGAGTCGTCAGAAAGTGTCCGTGGCTGTATGTGGGTAAGTTTAGGGTCGTCAGAAAGTGTCCGTGGCTGTATGTGGGAAAGTTTAGAGTCGTCAGAAAGTGTCCGTGGCTGTATGTGGGTAAGTTTAGAGTCGTCAGAAAGTGTCCGTGGCTGTATGTGGGAAAGTTTAGAGTCGTCAGAAAGTGTCCGTGGCTGTATGTGGGTAAGTTTAGAGTCGTCAGAAAGTGTCCGTGACTGTATGTGGGAAAGTTTAGAATCGTCAGAAAGTGTCCGTGGCTGTATGTGGGTAAGTTTAGAGTCGTCAGAAAGTGTCCGTGGCTGTATGTGGGAAAGTTTAGAGTCGTCAGAAAGTGTCCGTGGCTGTATGTGGGAAAGTTTAGAATCGTCAGAAAGTGTCCGTGGCTGTATGTGGGTAAGTTTAGAGTCGTCAGAAAGTGTCCGTGGCTGTATGTGGGAAAGTTTAGAGTCGTCAGAAAGTGTCCGTGGCTGTATGTGGGAAAGTTTAGAGTCGTCAGAAAGTGTCCGAGGCTGTATGTGGGTATGTTTAGAGTCGTCAGAAAGTGTACGTGGCTGTATGTGGGAAAGTTTAGATTCGTCAGAAAGTGTCCGTGGCTGTATGTGGGAAAGTTTAGAGTCTTCAGAAAGTGTCCGTGGCTGTATGTGGGTAAGTTTAGAGTCTTCAGAAAGTGTCCGTGGCTGTATGTGGGAAAGTTTAGAGTCTTCAGAAAGTGTCCGTGGCTGTATGTGGGAAAGTTTAGAGTCTTCAGAAAGTGTCCGAGGCTGTATGTGGGAAAGTTTAGAGTCTTCAGAAAGTGTCCGAGGCTGTATGTGGGAAAGTTTAGAGTCTTCAGAAAGTGTCCGTGGCTGTATGTGGGAAAGTTTAGAGTCGTCAGAAAGTGTCCGTGACTGTATGTGGGTATGTTTAGAGTCGTCAGAAAGTGTCCATGGCTGTATGTGGGAAAGTTTAGAGTCGTCAGAAAGTGTCCGTGGCTGTATGTGGGAAAGTTTATAGTCGTCAGAAAGTGTCCGAGGCTGTATGTGGGAAAGTTTAGAATCGTCAGAAAGTGTCCGAGACTGTATGTGGGTAAGTTTAGAATCGTCAGAAAGTGTCCGTGACTGTATGTGGGTAAGTTTAGAGTCGTCAGAAAGTGTCCGTGGCTGTATGTGGGAAAGTTTATAGTCGTCAGAAAGTGTCCGAGGCTGTATGTGGGAAAGTTTATAGTCGTCAGAAAGTGTCCGAGGCTGTATGTGGGAAAGTCTAGAATCGTCAGAAAGTGTCCGTGGCTGTATGTGGGAAAGTTTAGAGTCGTGAGAAAGTGTTCGAGGCTGTATATGGGAAAGTTTATAGTCGTCAGAAAGTGTCCGAGGCTGTATGTGGGAAAGTCTAGAATGGTCAGAAAGTGTCCGTGGCTGTATGTGGGAAAGTTTAGAGTCGTCAGAAAGTGTCCGAAGCTGTATGTGGGAAAGTTTATAGTCGTCAGAAAGTGTCCGTGGCTGTATGTGGGAAAGTTTAGAATCGTCAGAAAGTGTCCGGGGCTGTATGTGGGAACATTTAGAGTCGTCAGAAAGTGTCCGAGGCTGTATGTGGGAAAGTTTAGAGTCGTCAGAAAGTGTCCCTGACTGTATGTGGGAAAGTTTAGAATCGTCAGAAAGTGTCCGAGGCTGTATGTGGGAACATTTAGAGTCGTCAGAAAGTGTCCTTGGCTGTATGTGGGAAAGTTTATAGTCGTCAGAAAGTGTCCGAAGCTGTATGTGGGAAAGTGTAGAATCGTCAGAAAGTGTCCTTGGCTGTATGTGGGAAAGTTTATAGTCGTCAGAAAGTGTCCGAAGCTGTATGTGGGAAAGTGTAGAATCGTCAGAAAGTGTCCGAGGCTGTATGTGGGAACATTTAGAGTCGTCAGAAAGTGTCCGTGGCTGTATGTGGGAAAGTTTAGAGTCGTCAGAAAGTATCCGTGACTGCATGTGGGTAAGTTTAGATTCGTCAGAAAGTGTCCGTGGCTGTATGTAGGAAAGTTTAGGGTCGTCAGATAGTGTCCGAGGGTTTAATGTATTCGGTTCAATCGCACGAGCATGCGAAATCCGACTTTATGTGGGTAGATAGATGATGATAACGATATAATTGCATTGTAATGTCGGTATGAATGATTACTGTTCACAATATGTTTCCACGATGCTTGTTTGAATTAACTCTTTCAGCGCCGAATTGTTTAAAGTGGACTCTTCCATGTTCAAACTCGGACGTCTCCATTTCTCATGTTGTAAACGTTTGAACTATTTTGATAACTAAAAGGCAAACAATGTTTGCAAAAATCTCAATATTGCCTTTAGAGCTGAAAGAGTTAAAAGTGTTTTACCGCCGATGTCAACAGTATTTCAGTTATATCCCCGGCGTTTCCTGGGTAATGGAACAACATAGGTTCAGATCAGCCTGTACATTGGCTCCGTATTATAAGAATATAAATAAGTTGACAGACGTTTATTCTATTTCGCACTTAATTACGTTTTGGAATTCTCGTATTTCTCTCCGTTACTAATCGTTTTATTCTTTTCGTAAGTATCTCCGTTACCAATCGTAATGGAATTCTTCTCGTAAGTCTCTCCGTTACCAATCGTAATGGAATTATCGTAAGTCTCTCCGTTACCAATCGTAATGGAATTATCGTAAGTCTCTCCGTTACCAATCGTAATGAGATTCTCGTAAGTCTCTCCGTTACCAATCGTAATGGAATTCTCGTATTTCTCTCCGTTACCAATCGTAATGGAATTATCGTAAGTCTCTCCGTTCCCAATCATAATGGGATTCTCGTATTTCTCTCTGTTACCAATCGTAATGGAATTCTCGTATTTCTCTCCGTTACTAATCGTAATGGAATTATTCTCGTAAGTCTCTCCGTTACCAATCGTAATGGAATTATTCTCGTAAGTCTCTCAGTTACCAATCGTAATGGTATTCTCGTATTTCTCTCCGTTACCAATCGTAATGGAATTCTCGTATTTCTCTCCGTTACCAATCGTAATGGAATTCTCGTATTTCTCTCCGTTACCAATCGTAATGGATTCTCGTATTTCTCTCCGTTACTAATCGTAATGGAATTATTCTCGTAAGTCTCTCCGTTACCAATCGTAATGGAATTATTCTCGTAAGTCTCTCAGTTACCAATCGTAATGGAATTCTCGTATTTCTCTCCGTTACCAATCGTAATGGAATTCTCGTATTTCTCTCCGTTACCAATCGTAATGGAATTATCGTAAGTCTCTCCGTTACCAATCGTAATGGGATTCTCGTATTTCTCTCCGTTACCAATCGTAATGGAATTCTCGTATTTCTCTCCGTTACTAATCGTAATGGAATTATTCTCGTAAGTCTCTCCGTTTCCAATCGTTATGGAATTATTCTCGTAAGTCTCTCAGTTACCAATCGTAATGAGATTCTCGTATTTCTCTCCGTTACCAATCGAAATGGAATTCTCGTATTTCTCTCCGTTACCAATCGTAATGGGATTCTCGTATTTCTCTCCGTTACCAATCGTAATAGGATTCTCGTATTTCTCTCCGTTACCAATCGTAATGGAATTCTCGTATTTCTCTCCGTTACTAATCGTAATGGGATTCTCGTATTTCACTCCGTTACCAATTCGTTATTGAATTCTCGTATTTCTCTCCGTTACCAATCGTAATTGAATCATCTCGTATTTCTCTCCGTTACCAATCGTAATTGAATTATCGTATTTCTCTCCGTTACTAATCGTAATGGGATTCTCGTATTTCTCTCAGTTACCAATCGTTATATTATTCTCGTAAGTCTCTCCGTTACCAATGCAATCGTAATGGAATTCTCGTATTTCTCTCCGTTACTAATCGTAATGGGATTCTCGTATTTCTCTCCGTTACCAATCGTAATGGAATTCTCGTATTTCTTTCCATTACTAATCGTAATTGGATTCTCGTATTTCTCTCTGTTACCAATCGTAATGGAATTCTCGTATTTCTCTCCGTTACTAATCGTAATGGGATTCTCGTATTTCTCTCTGTTACCAATCGTAATGGAATTCTCCTATTTCTCTCCGTTACTAATCGTAATGGAATTATTCGTTATATTATTCTCGTAAGTCTCTCCGTTACCAATCGTTATATTATTCTCGTAAGTCTCACAGTTACCAATCGTAATGGAATTCTCGTATTTCTCTCCGTTACTAATCGTAATTGGATTCTCGTATTTCTCTCCGTTACCAATAGTAATGGAATTCTCGTATTTCTCTCCGTTACTAATCGTAATGGAATTATTCGTTATATTATTCTCGTAAGTCTCTCCGTTACCAATCGTTATATTATTCTCGTAAGTCTCTCCGTTACCAATCGTAATGGAATTCTCGTATTTCTCTCCGTTACTAATCGTAATTGGATTCTCGTATTTCTCTCCGTTACCAATCGTAATGGAATTCTCGTATTTCTCTCCGTTACTAATCGTAATGGGATTATCGTATTTCTCTCCGTTACCAATCGTAATGGAATTCTCGTATTTCTCTCCGTTACTAATCGTAATGGAATTATTCGTTATATTATTCTCGTAAGTATCTCCGTTACTAATCGTTACATTATTCTCGTAAGTATCTCCGTTACCAATCGTAATGGAATTCTCGTATTTCTTTCCGTTACTAATCGTAATGGGATTCTCGTATTTCTCTCCGTTACCAATCGTAATGAAATTCTCGTATTTCTCTCCGTTACTAATCGTAATGGAATTATTCGTTATATTATTCTCGTAAGTATCTCCGTTACCAATCGTTACATTATTCTCGTAAGTATCTCCGTTACCAATCGTAATGGAATTCTCGTATTTCTTTCCGTTACTAATCGTAATGGGATTCTCGTATTTCTCTCCGTTACCAATCGTAATGGAATTCTCGTATTTCTCTCCGTTACTAATCGTAATGGTATTATTCTCGTATTTCTCTCCGTTACTAATCGTTATATTATTCTCGTAAGTATCTCCGTTACCAATCGTTATATTATTCTCGTAAGTATCTCCGTTACCAATCGTTATATTATTCTCGTAAGTATCTCCGTTACTAATCGTTACATTATTATCGTAAGTATCTCCGTTACCAATCGTAATGGAATTCTCGTATTTCTCTCTGTTACTAATCGTTATGGGATTTTCGTATTTCTCTCCGTTACCAATCGTTATATTATTCTCGTAAGTATCTCCGTTACTAATCTTTACATTATTCTCGTAAGTATCTCCGTTTCCAATCGTAATGGAATTCTCGTATTTCTCTCCGTTACCAATCGGAATTGAATTCTCGTATTTCTCTCCGTTACCAATCGTAATGGAATTCTCGTACGTATCTCCGTTACTAATCGTAATGGGATTCTCGTATTTCTCTCCGTTTCCAATCGTTATATTATTATCGTAAGTATCTCCGTTACTAATCGTTACATTATTCTCGTAAGTATCTCCGTTACTAATCGTTACATTATTCTCGTACGTATCTCCGTTACTTATCGTTACATTATTCTCGTATGTATCTCCGTTATTAATCGTTACATTATTCTCGTAAGTATCTCCGTTACTAATCATTACATTATTCTCGTACGTATCTCCGTTACTAATCGTTACATTATTCTCGTACGTATCTCCGTTATTAATCGTTATATTATTCTCGTAAGTATCTCCGTTACTAATCGTTACATTATTATCGTAAGTATCTCCGTTACTAATCGTTACATTATTATCGTACGTATCTCCGTTCCCAATCGTAATGGAATTATCGTATTTCTCTCCGTTACCAATCGGAATTGAATTCTCGTATTTCTCTCCGTTACCAATCGTAATGGAATTCTCGTACGTATCTCCGTTACTAATCGTTACATTATTCTCGTAAGTATCTCCGTTACTAATCATTACATTATTCTCGTACGTATCTCCGTTCCCAATCGTAATGGAATTATCGTATTTCTCTCCGTTACCAATCGGAATTGAATTCTCGTATTTCTCTCCGTTACCAATCGTAATGGAATTCTCGTACGTATCTCCGTTACTAATCGTTACATTATTCTCGTAAGTATCTCCGTTACTAATCGTTACATTATTCTCGTACGTATATCCGTTACTAATTGTTACATTATTCTCGTACGTATCTCCGTTACTAATTGTTACATTATTCTCGTACGTATCTCCGTTACTAATCGTTACATTATTCTCGTAAGTATCTCCGTTACTAATCATTACATTATTCTCGTACGTATCTCCGTTACTAATAGTTACATTATTCTCGTACGTATCTCCGTTACTAATCCTAATGGAATTCTCGTATTTCTCTCCGTTACCAATCGTAATGGAATTCTCGTACGTATCTCCGTTACTAATCGTTACATTATTCTCGTAAGTATCTCCGTTACTAATCGTAATGGAATTCTCGTATTTCTCTCCGTTACCAATCGTATTGGAATTCTCGTACGTATCTCCGTTACTAATCGTTACATTATTCTCATAAGTATCTCCGTTACTAATCGTTACATTATTCTCGTACGTATCTCCGTGACTAATCGTTACATTATTCTCGTACGTATCTCCGTGACTAATCGTTACATTATTCTCGTACGTATCTCCGTTACTAATTGTTACATTATTCTCGTAAGTATCTCCGTTACTAATCGTTACATTATTCTCGTAAGTATCTCCGTTACTAATCGTTACATTATTCTCGTACGTATCTCCGTTACTAATCGTTACATTATTCTCGTACGTATCTCCGTTACTAATCGTAATTGAACGAGAATCATTATCGTCTTACTGGCAACATAATGGTCAACCTGAAACGGGTAAAGAATTCATTGCCAATATATTATCAATTGCATTTTTCCCGCCGCGTCGATCCAGCAATTCCTTCTCAAGAACGAGCACTGTAGAAAAACGAAAAAATTCTCAAGAAAAATATTCGGGAAAGAATTTGGACCGATACAATGGTAGCGTAAAATGTCTACCATAAATTTCGATAAATTAAAAAAAGCAAAACCCATAACATATGAAGCATTGAAAAATGTTACTAATGGCGTTCAACGCAACATGAAGCTGTGCACGAAATTTATTTCAGACAAATGTGTATGCATACTGTTTTTGGTCTGGGGCTTTAGCCCCTTATCATAGTAGTAATACCAGTGTTTCGGAGTTGGCAGCCTGCCAATTGCTGTTAACACCGAACAACGCATTTTAGGGTGAGACTGCGCGAGAAAAATAGTTCTTCATGGATTCAACAAAACTGCATTTAAAGGGTTAAAATCTCCCCAAAAAAGATAATTATAATATTGTTGGAAAACTTAAGGCGTGAGTACTCCAATATAAGTTTAAATTAATGCGCCCAGATGTCAAATATGGAAGCTTATTAACATTCGCGAATTGGAACGGATCGCGGGAAAAATGTAGTGGCGGATTCAACTGGGGGTCCGTAGGGTCCGTGCGTCGAAAAATGTTATTTTGTGAGCTCTTGCCATCAGGTGAGCAACATAGGGCCAACAATGTCCTCCTGCTTTCCGATTGCCAATTTCATAATATGTACTATGTTTGATATGATCTGTTAACTTCATGACAATAAATATAAGCTGCAAGTGTTACTTCCTTTCACATTTTTCCTTCTTCTCCATCTTCCCTGCAGCCCCCAGGCCGTCAGCACTTCTACATGTGCTTTGATTTCTACCAAGTATCTGATGCGGATTAAGATCTACCTTGTCAGCCCGTTTTTAAAAGCCTCTATGACTAAGCGGAGAACAGTACCAATCAGGCTGATTTAGATTTACATAGATCGCGAACACCATTAGCAGGGGCGTAGCTCCCTTTAGGTACTGCAGGCACCCTCCTACACATTTTTTCTAAAAATGCCCCAAAATGCAGCTGTGGCTATACACATCTGCGTAATGTATCGATCAGATTAGCCTGCGCTGTCCGCGCAGACGGATTCGGCCGACACATCCCGTCTAACGGGGGATTGATAGAGTAGTGATTCCTGAAACAGAAAATCCACAGGAGGCGAAAAGTGTATATCCGGGTACGCCTGTGTGCCATATGCTTAGGCTGATCCGGGTCGATACTTTACGCAGAGTCCACAATGTTGATTTTCGCACGAGACGGCCTACACATTGATTATTGCCAAGCTACGCCCCTGATAAGGTTGGTGTTCCTGTGATGCCGCTGATATATAGATATCGTAAATATCGGGCAATATACGGCTTCCGTGTGACCTCTCACTGTGTTCACACCGACATAGGATGCTCCGTCTTTTTCGAACAAAGGATTTCGTACAGCTTCATCTAGTATCTATGATAATTGAACCGGCGTACATAAGTAATGAGATCCGATTGAATTGTTAATATCACAAGAGACACAAGGCCATAGTCTTCGATTTTGGGAAATGTTAACTTGATTGTGGGGATGCTTACCTCTTTCAGCGCCGAATTGCTCAAAATCCAAAATCCATGTTCAAAATCGGGCGTCGCCATTTCTCATGTAATAAAAGTTTGGACTATTTTGATAAACTAAAAGGCAAACAGTGCTGATTTCAGGTGAGACAGCTCGTTACGAGCTGACTCGCCTGAATCAGTATTGTTTACAAAAGCCTCAATATTGCCTTTGGCGCTGAAAGAGTTAAATACGCTTGTTAGAAGCTAATGTTATATATTTGTTATAAACCATTTGAAAACTTTGAAAATCAGCTTCATTTTTATGTAAAAAATAAATAAAAAATATATATATATGTATGCGCCCTTTTAAAGAAATATTTTAGTATGGGTAAAGGGTAATTAGTTTAGTTTAAACTTATGTATTTTACATCGATTGCGAAACAAGTTTTAAGCTTATATTAATCACGCTCGATGTCTGCTTCCTGGAGACATAACCAGTACTTTCTGCGGAAAAATCCCAAAGGCAGAACCCGCTTATCAGGGTAATTTAGCCCCTAACTCGAAAGGGTTAGCACTTTTTAACACATTTGCTTCGATCTTACATTTGGTACCATTACGGGGAGTATTTGGAAACTCGGTTTTGAATGCACATAAAGACAGTAACCGGTCGTACATGTATTTGATAAATATAGGATCTGACATGAGTTGTCATTTTATATAAAGTTTTATTAAACGAGTTCAAGAAATTTGTTATTAAATGAGCCTTTGGCGAGCTTAATAACAAATTTCTTGGACGAGTTTAATACAACTTTATGAAATGACAACACATGTCAGATTCTTTTCATTACATGACGAAACACAAAACGAAAATCGGTTTTTCGCTGTCAGAAAATAGTCCCAACATGTAATACTTAATAAACTGTTAACTATTCACACAAAAAAATATTTTCATGACCGATAGTGGTCCCGTTACCTCGTCCATCTATCGTAACGTTTGTGTTTACAGGATACACGTTCTCAGCCATTTTGTAAATATTCGCGGATGAATAAACAAATAGTGATTCGGTCATGTTATATTACACGTGTCATATATAAAGAAATACGTATCTTTGGGTATGTTGCATCGGATACAAGCATTGTCATGTGATATGTATGTTGCGTTGTAATGACCAAAACTGCTCCTCCCGTGTTTCACCAATGAGTCGAACGTTTTTAAACGGTGTTGGAGGCATCTTACACATTCATTACTTTTAAAATATTTCATATTAAGACTCTTTCGACCATACTCGTTTAAAATATGTGAAGTAAATCATGAACATTCTAGTCAAATTAAAGTATAGCTTAGAGAAGAGAACGAGCAGACAACCATCACTGAAAATGAAGATATTGCTCGCTATTTTCAAATGTCATTTGATGCAGATTCGTTTCTATTTCTTCTGCATTGTTTTCAATGGTTGTTTGCATCATTTTAGTTTAAAGTTCGATTTGAGTCGTCTGTTAAGGTAAATTCGAAAGATTGTAGACAGGTGCACCTTCTATACACGTGTATCTATATAACCAGTAGCTTATCATTAGGGCTCGTTATGTGCACGGTATCTTCTGTGCATGGAAATAATCAGAACAATGATATAATCGGCGACAAATGACCAGTAATGCTAGGCTATGAAAATGCAAGAGAAAACTACCAGATCACGTGGCTTAAATGAGAAGTGTCATAAACTGACTATGTTCGAAACCCATGGAAATATTTGATGGACCAGATGACGATATGGGGATTGTATCAAGTAGCATGAGATGACTGCCGAACTTAATTCTTTCCCTCATATAGACGCTTTTTGATGCCTCTGCAGCAGAATACTTTTTGATAACAAAGTGACAAAAGAAGAAATTGCTCAAAACGAGCAATTTCTCCTTTTGCCACAATGTTTTCCACTTTTAGTCATAGGTTATCCATTGAATTATAGAGATTTTCTATTTTTTGACAAAATATGTTCAAAGTCGTCTGCTGCAGAATTGTCGTATGAGGGAAAGGGTTAAATAACTAGCATTGGGGATGAAAATATCGACACAAACGTAACAAAGTATACTGCATGCATTTTTTTTAATTTCTCGATTAAGAAGCCAGGATTAACATATACGTGTCATTCCAAAAGCATCTGTGAAGAATTATCAGTAGCATCTTTGGTCGTCATTTTTTTCAGGCGATTTGTGGACTTTTTCAGACTTACAGATCTTTCTTTCTTTCAACTCTTTTTTAAAAGTGGCCTATTTTTCTTTTCCATCATCCTCTAACATTTAAAGTAAATGCTTCCTGCTTGTTTCTGTTTGATCAACTTTGAATGACATTGCTCCTTGTACACTTCATCTTTTGCAGGGACTACTAATACGTTAATGATCATTTGTTATAACAAAAAAGTGTGGATTTTTATAGAGTGAGCACTTTTAATTTCCTGTTTTGGTAGCCTAATAGGCCTTCTAGCAATGGGTTCAAACAGGGACTACTTATTAATACTTCCCTGATCTTTTGTTATAACAAAATAACGTAACTTTTTATAAAGTGAGCACTTTTAATTTCCTGTTTTGGTAATACTAGTAATGGGTTAGACTAGGGACTACTAATACGTATTGGTAGTGCCTGGTTGAACGGCTTAATTAGGGAGAGATGTTATCTAAGCAGGGAGGGATGGACTCTGATCTGAAACTCCACCACAGATAGTCCTTAATAACAGATCGGGAACCAGGACCGTAGATAAGATATAATATAATATAGTTCATATATTTATAACTGAACTCTGATATAAAAACAAAACAGTCTAGGAGAAATGCCGCTTCAAAATCAACGGATGAATACGATTTTAGCCACGGAAATTGTCGAAATATTTACGTTACTTTCCGCCAATTTCCGAACCGAAACCGGATATCACGAGACGGCCATTGTCAGTTTGTGAATGTTGACAAACAAACGTAAAAGGACAATTCATAATTATAGCCAAGAATAAAATGTAATTGTAAGTATTTCTTGTTGAAACTATTTTAAAGCGAAAAAAACAATTGACCTCCTTTCTCTTATCAATGACACTAAAACCATATCAATATTTGCGGCCAGGCAAGTTTTGACATATTTCGTATGAGGGTTCATCTAAAATGTTCACATGTTAGGCTTATTTAAAGTTTCTGTTAAACAAGCCTGTTAGAAGCTACTGTCATATTGTATGGATTCTTATAAGAAGGAGCAGCTGATCTGAACCTACACTGATCACAAAATGTCAGCTTCGTCCTTCTCTAATGAACAGGCTTAATTATACATTGATTTGATTGATCAGGATGTGGTTGTGAAAAGCCTTTACTCCAAAGACTATAACAATCGTAGTACAGTAATGGCTTTCCCTTGGCACTCGTGATTGTGAGGTAAGCTTAACGACTGTATCCCGCTCAATCGCTATTGTCGGTTTAAGTCATTAAAATGGACCAGTTGTAGTAATAACTTATCCAGGATAAGTTGTGATATAGCTGATATATTGTTGAGAGGTGTGTAAATCGCCATCCAAACTCAGTGTCTATTCAAGGATGTAAGAATCGTGTCACACTGCCACAGATTATAAGATCCAATGCGCGATCATCTCTCATAAAATCTTACTAGTAAATGTTCAGAAAAAATGGAACAATCTTCTCCTTGACTGATAAAATTCATTTTCATTTTGATCTCACTTCAATCTTACTTGTCAGCCTGGGTAAGTAACATTCCCAATCAAATCTCCCAGATGTTAACAGACAAATCTAAACCAGAATTTTGAATCAGGGTAAGTGCTAGTTAAAACTGTTAAGATGATTGGTTGAATTGGCACATTTTGATACCTCAGACATTTGCTTACGAAAGGTTATGTGCATCTATAACAGGGTCATTGACCATTGGTCAGCATAAAATTCATATTTTAAAGATTTTTTTGGCAACAACCCTATGAAATTAACTAGGGCTGTTCCAATATACATACAGATTTAAAATATTGCAATACACTTCTGAAGAAATATTGTATTGTATCCAAAGTGTCTGTGAAGGTTGACTTCGATGTATGGTGTGTACAAATAAGAATCAAATGAGGTGAAACACATTAAAAGTCTCTTTAAAATATGAATCTAAAGCTATGTAATGTCAGGAATTTCCATTTCAGGATTTATTCTATTTATAAATATACTAAAAAGCTAGCATTTTGAACATATTTAAAGTTTTTAAAAAAGTCCTTACATTCAAATTTCAAATTGCAAATGTAGTTTTTAGCCTAGTAATTTTTCTGATGGACCCTTTCACAATTCTGGCCAACATAGTATATGATTTTAGCTTTTTACCCTAAGATTTAAACAAACAAATGATAAAGTTCTTGACCCTTTGCGATTATTTCTTTCTTTAAAAGCATTGAGAATGAGAGAATACAGGCCCTTGTCTTGTTTGTTTTTTTACTTCGACCAATGCATTAAACTTTTAAAGTCAAAAGGATTATAGACTTATATTTTTTACTTTGTATGTGTTGTGTGTGCTGGTACAATCAAACTAAATGTTTTGTTGAAGCAGATTAAATTTTCTATGTGCTTAAATACTTGATTACATAAACAATTTAAAAAATCAGTTTGGGTTTTAAGTGGGCAATGCATTTCTAAAAGGTAACATACTGCTTTTTAATAACTGTATGGTAATTCACAATATATATAATTACATGTACATGTATATGATTTTTTTAACCATTTCCACTGAACTAGAGCCATTCCCATTTTTGTGAAGAAAATAGATTGGCGATGTTCGTCTGTCCGGATGTCTGTCTGTCTGTCAACATTTTGGTTAAAGTTTCAGGTTGAGGCAAAATCTCAGCACTGGAAAAGGTTACAAACTTGAAACTTTGCCTGAAGGTAACCAGTAACAAGTTCTATTGATTTCTATGGTTACTTTGAATTCCGGTCTATAGATTGGCGATGTCCGTCCGTCTGTCTGTCTGTCCGTCAACATTTTGGTTAAAGTTTCAGGTTGAGGCAAAATCTCAGCACTGGAAAGGGTTACAAACTTGAAACTTTGCCTGAAGGTAACCAGTAATAAGTTCTATTGATTTCTATGGTTACTTTGAATTCAGGTCTATAGATTGGCGATGTCCGTCCGTCTGTCTGTCTGTCCGTCAACATTTTGGTTAAAGTTTCAGGTTGAGGCAAAATCTCAGCACTGGAAAGGGTTACAAACTTGAAACTTTGCCTGAAGGTAACCAGTAACAAGTTCTATTGATTTCTACGGTTACTTTGAATTCCGGTCTATAGATTGGCGATGTCCGTCCGTCTGTCTGTCTGTCCATCAACATTTTGGTTAAAGTTTCAGGTTGAGGCAAAATCTCAGCACTGGAAAGGGTTACAAACTTGAAACTTTGCCTGAAGGTAACCAGTAACAAGTTCTATTGATTTCTATGGTTACTTTGACATTGACCTTGTTTTGTCGATCTTCAAGGTCAAATTGCCGACAATCCGGCCTTACCGTCTTCAGCGGTTTCTTGTTTTATATATATACCAAACACGAAACCAATTGCAATTTATCAAGCCTTTTGATGCACGTGATAATGAAATAAAACCCTGATATGAATCCTAACAGAATGAACTATTTTGTGCTTGATCTAGGCTTTTTTTGTAAGACAGTGGTGCAGAGGTAGAGCGTCGGCCTCTCATATCAAAGGTCCCTGGTTCGATTCCCCTGATGAGCGGGCCTGACTTTGGTGCGAGTACTGGTTAAGTCTCCAGGAAGCAGACATCGAGCGTGATTAATATAAGCTGAAAGCTTGCTTCGCAATCGATGTAAAATAAATAATGTTTAAATTAAATTTAGGCTTTTTTGTAAAAATTAAAAGCATTTGATTAAATGTTGCTGTTATCAAACAGGTTGTTTTTCGACAAAATGTTATATATATGTATATGCTGATTTTCTATACTACAAAACACATTTCTACCTGTTTTGTGATATATATTGTGTATTGTATAGCTAGTCCTGTATTGCAATCCAATATCATATTGCAAGGTGCATGGCAAAACGACAAAATAGCTAAATAAGCCTTTCTGTTTTTCAGACTTTACAGTGATGGAAACCAAAAATTCCATAATCCTCTTACTTCTGTATGTGTGTCAGTTTGTATCTGGAGATGTAATAGTGGTAAGTTATTTTACTTCTGTATGTGTGTCAGTTTGTATCTGGAGATGTAATAGTGGTAAGTTATTTTACTTCTGTATGTGTGTCAGTTTGTATCTGGAGATGTAATAGTGGTAAGTTATTTTACTTCTGTATGTGTGTCAGTTTGTATCTGGAGATGTAATAGTGGTAAGTTATTTTACTTCTGTATGTGTGTCAGTTTGTATCTGGAGATGTAATAGTGGTAAGTTATTTTACTTCTGTATGTGTGTCAGTTTGTATCTGGAGATGTAATAGTGGTAAGTTATTTTACTTCTGTATGTGTGTCAGTTTGTATCTGGAGATGTAATAGTGGTAAGTTATTTTACTTCTGTATGTGTGTCAGTTTGTATCTGGAGATGTAATAGTGGTAAGTTATTTTACTTCTGTATGTGTGTCAGTTTGTATCTGGAGATGTAATAGTGGTAAGTTATTTTACTTCTGTATGTGTGTCAGTTTGTATCTGGAGATGTAATAGTGGTAAGTTATTTTACTTCTGTATGTGTGTCAGTTTGTATCTGGAGATGTAATAGTGGTAAGTTATTTTACTTCTGTATGTGTGTCAGTTTGTATCTGGAGATGTAATAGTGGTAAGTTATTTTACTTCTGTATGTGTGTCAGTTTGTATCTGGAGATGTAATAGTGGTAAGTTATTTTACTTCTGTATGTGTGTCAGTTTGTATCTGGAGATGTAATAGTGGTAAGTTATTTTACTTCTGTATGTGTGTCAGTTTGTATCTGGAGATGTAATAGTGGTAAGTTATTTTACTTCTGTATGTGTGTCAGTTTGTATCTGGAGATGTAATAGTGGTAAGTTATTTTACTTCTGTATGTGTGTCAGTTTGTATCTGGAGATGTAATAGTGGTAAGTTATTTTACTTCTGTATGTGTGTCAGTTTGTATCTGGAGATGTAATAGTGGTAAGTTATTTTACTTCTGTATGTGTGTCAGTTTGTATCTGGAGATGTAATAGTGGTAAGTTATTTTCAGAGGTCCAGATAAGGAGTACATGTATTATACAGCCCTGTTCTCCCAAACCAAGATCAGTCTACATGTTTGTGGAGTGTTATCGTGTACTACATTGTTTACTACTTGTTTATCAATATTTTAAATTTAAGAACTTGTCACAAATTAAGAGTGATGATTAAATTTGCAGGAATTCAGTAAGATAAGAGTTAACCCTTTTCCTCATGTAGACACTTTCTGACGCCTGTGCAGCAGACAGCTTTTTGAAAACAATAGTGACAAAATAAGAAATTGCTCAAAACAAACAATTTCTCCTTTTGCCACAATGTTTCCCACTATGTTTAGTCATAGGTTATCCATTCAATTATAGAGATTTTCCATTTTTTGACAAAATATGTTCAAAGTCATCTGCTGCAGAATTGTCGTATGAGGGAAAGGGTTAACTAAAGTTTGCTTGGCGGTTCCCTTATTTATCTTTTCTTTTGTGTACTCATTTGAAGCATTTGAGGAAGACTGCAATCATTTTTAAGTGCTTCTTTTTGTATATATGTAATATTTTTAAAGTTCTTTTATTTCAATGCTATATAAATATATTTAGTTTCTATATATATCATATTTTTGTTTGTTTTGGAAACAATTGAAGATAAAACTAAAAAAGTGTAACATTTGGAAGTTTGGAAGTTTATGTTTGCTCCATTTTTAAAAACAACTTGGGAAAAGTTGAAATGTTTAGCATTTTTGTTTTTTTCGACAATGTTTTCAAATATCATGTATTGGTGTCAAAAGCCTTTTGTTGTGTGCCTGTTTCAGACACAGCAAAATGATACTACCTCCATAGATACCTTCAGTGATGTAGCGGCAGGGTTTGGTCCTTCTTTACCCGATGATGGTGTAAAGGTAAGGGGCACTGTTTTATATTTTAACCCTTTTCCACATACAGACGCTTTCTGATGCCCCTTCAGCAGACAACTTTTGAAAACATTGTGACAAAAGGAGCTATTAATTGGTTCATTGTTGTTTCACTTATGGACATTTTTTGAAAATTTTACTGAGATGTTTTCAGAGTCGTCTGCTGCAGACTTTTTGTATGTGAGAAAAAGGTTAAGACTCATCGCTTTTACTTTAACCTTTTTGGCCGGATTGCTCTAGCAATTCCGGTCTATAGATTGGCGATGTCCGTCTGTCCGGATGTCTGTCTGTCTGTCTGTCAACATTTTGGTTAAAGTTTCAGGTTGAGGCAAATTCTCAGCACTGGAAAGGGTTACAAACTTGAAACTTTGCCTGAAGGTAACCAGTAACAAGTTCTATGATTTATATGGTTACTTTGACCTTGACCTTGGTTTGTCGATTTTCAAGGTCAAATTGCCGACAATCCGGCCTTGCCGTCTTCAGCGGTTTCTTGTTCTTACATACAGCAAATCTTCAACAGATAATTTCGAAAACAATAAGGCAAAACTATGGATAATGTCTATAGTTTAAAGTATTATTATTGAATAGATGAAAACATTGTGGTAAAAGGAAAAATTGCCGATTAGGAGCAATTCATTTTTCTTCTTTTGACAAAATGTTTGCAAAGACAAAATGATGCAGATCCATCAAAATGTGTCTGCATTTATTTTAGGAAAGGGTCACTTAAAATATCATGGACTGACCTTATAAAACTGTATGTGTCTTTCCGTTATTAAAATTACCTCCCCAGAATTTTTTTCTTCTGTCCTAATGTTCATTTTATAAAATTGACTTCATTTTTAGCTCCACTGGCTGAAAGCCAGTCGAGCTTATGTCATGGCGAATTGTCCGTCGTGCGTCTGTGCGTGCGTGCGTGCGTGCGTTAACTTTTTCCTTTAAACGACTTCTTCTCCCTAACCACTTGGCCAATTTGGTTGAAACTTCATGGGAAGCATCCTCTCAATGTCCTTTACTAAATACCTTCAAATTTTTTTGATCCATTCAAAATTCTGGTTTCCATGGCAACCAAAAGAAAAAAATAGTGAGAACTTAAAAAATCTTCTTCTCCGAAAGTGTCAGGCCGATTTTCAAATAATTTTGTAGAAATGTTCCTTGGGTGACCCTTTATTAGATTCCTTCAAGAAATTTTGATTGGGCAAAAAACATGGCCGCCAGGGGGCGGGGCTTTTTTGCCTTATATAGCTATAGTGAAAACTTAAATAATCTTCTTCTCAAAAAGTGTTCAGCAGATTTTCAAATAATTATGTAGAAATGTTCCGTGGGTGACCCTCTATCAGATTCCTTCAAGCCATGTTGATTGGTAAAAAAACATGGCCGTCACAGGGCGGGGCTATTTTGCCTATATGGCTAAAGAGCAAACTTAAAAAATCTTCTCCTCCAAAAGTGTCAGGCCGATTTTCAAATAATTTTGTAGAAATGTTCCTTGTGTGAACCTTAATTAGATTCCTTCAAGAAATGTTGATTGGGCGAAAAACATGGCCGCCAGGGGGCGGGGCTTTTTTGCGTTATATAGCTATAGTGAAAACTTAAAACATCTTCTTCTCCGAAAGTGTTCAGCCGATTTTCAAATAATTTTGTAGAAATGTTCATTGGGTGACCCTCTATCAGATTCCTTCAAGCCATGTTGATTGGTCGAAAAACATGGCCGCCAGAGGGCGGGGCTATTTTGACTTATATGACCATAGTGAAAACTTAAAAAATCTTCTCCTCCGAAAGTGTCAGGCATATTTTCAAATAATTTTGCAGAAACATTCCTTTGGTGACACTCTACAAGATTCCTTTAAGCCATGGTGGTTGGTAAAAAAAATAGCCACCACGGGGCAGGGCTGTTTGGAGATTTTATTTTTGCCTTATGGCCGTGGAGCGATACTGGCCCTCTTGGGCCTCTTGTTCTATTTTAGGGCTATGTTTACAATATTGATTTCTTCTGTTTTACTGATCAATTTATAAGATTGACTTCTTTCTTCTGTTTTACTGATCAATTTATAAGATTGACTTCTTTGTTCTATTCTAGGGCTATGTTTACAAGATTGATTGATTTCTTCTGTTTTACTGTTTTACTTCTTTCTTCTGTTTTACTGATCAATTTATATGATTGACTTCTTTCTTCTGTTTTACTGTTTAATTTATAAGATTGACTTCTTTCTTCTGTTTTACTGATCAATTTATAAGATTGACTGCTCTCTTCTGTTCTAGGGTTATGTTTACAACGTTATGCCAAGAATGGCTTGCGAACCTGTTGGTCCACCCCCAGACAACACCTCAGTTTGGATTGCACTTATATCTCGGGATAACTGTACTTTCGCAGCTAAGGTAAGGTCACCCATATCTTTAAGGATTATTACTTCTACAGTAAATCTACTTATTGGGATAACTGTACTTTCCCAGTTAACCCTTTCCCTCATATAGACGCTTTCTGACGCATGTGCAGCAGACAGCTTTTTGAAAACATAGTGACAAAAGAAGAAATTGCTCAAAACAAGTAATTTCTCCTTTTGACACAATGTTTTCCACTTTTAGTCATAGGTTATCCATTCATCATAGCGAAATTCTACTTTTTGACAAACTATGTTCAAAGTCGTCTGCTGCAGAATTGTCGTATGAGGGAAAGGGTAATGGTATGATCCCCTTTATATGAAGGGATAACTGTACTTTGGCAATTAAGGTTTAATTACATTTATATCTTACGATTACTGTACTTTGGCAGATAAGATATGATTATCTGTATATCTAAGAATAATTGTACTTTGGCAGTATAGGATAACTGGAAGCTATGATCTCCTTTATATCAAGAGATAACTGTACTTTCCCAATCAAGGTATGATTTCTTTTATATCAAGAGATAACTGTACTTTGGCAGTTAATGTATGATTTCTTTTATATCAAGTGATAACTGTACTTTGGCAGTTAAGGTATGATTTCTTTTATATCAATAGGTAACTGTACTTTGGCAGTTAAGGTATGATTTCTTTTATATCAAGAGATAACTGTACTTTGGCAGTTAAGGTATGATCACATTATAGAGAAAACAATTGTGGCAGATAAGGTATGATCACCTTTATATCTAGGGATAACTGTACTTTCCCAATTAAGGTATGATCACCTTTATATCTAGGGATAACTGTAATTGCCCAATTAAGGTATGATTACCTTTATATCTAAGGATAACTGTAAGTTATGATCACCTTTATATCTAAGGATAACTGTAAGTTTGATAACCTTTATATCTAAGGTTAACTGTAAATGCCTAATTAAGGTATGATTACCTTTATATCTAAGGAAAACTGTAAGTTACGATCACCTTTATATCTAGGGATAACTGTAATTGCCCAATTAAGGTATAATTACCTTTATATCTTAGGATAACTAAGTTATGATCACCTTTATATCTAGGGATAACTGTAATTGCCTAATTAAGGTATGATTACCTTTATATCTAGGGATAACTGTAATTGCCTAATTAAGGTATGATTACCTTTATATCTAGGGATAACTGTAATTGCCCAATTAAGGTATAATTACCTTTATATCTTAGGATAACTAAGTTATGATCACCTTTATATCTAGGGATAACTGTAATTGCCTAATTAAGGTATGATTACCTTTATATATAGGGATAACTGTAATTGCCTAATTAAGGTATGATTACCTTTATATCTAGGGATAACTGTAATTGCCTAATTAAGGTATGACTTATCTTTAAAAATTATATATAATTGTCTTTATATCTAGGGATAACAGTTCTTTGACAGTCAAAGTATGATTACCCTTTCATCTAGGAATAACTGTTTTCAGTCTTATTTTATCTTTATGTTAATTGCAAGATGCCCTTTTACTACCAGTTTTAACTGTTGACCCTTTCTATGTTTATAACATCTGCTTTGAAAACATAAAAGGAAAATTGGAGGAATAGTTAAGATACATTAATACAGACTAAAAGCATTGTTGGAGAAGAAGATTGTTTTTATTTTCCATCTAGTAATAGGTAACAGGTAAACACTGATAGGTCCATATGAAGAATCATTCTGGTCACAGTAACTGATTGAAATTGTAATTAATTGAACACTTAAGAGGATACAGTTACTTTTTACAACTCTTTCAAATGCATTTTAAGCTATCTACAGCAGATAAGTCTTTCATCACTATTCACTAATCAACTTTCATTTATAGAGTTTTAAAAAAAAATGTGCAAAGATGACTGCCTTAGAGCTGTTGTATGTGGGAAAGGGTTAAACTAAAACCTGACTCTTTAAACTGTTGTCTCCTTTTGGCAGATTTTGAATGCTGAACGTGCGGGTTACGATGCTGTGATTGTATTCAATAATATGGGAAATGATTTATTGAATATGGCTGGTGGTATTTACAAAAAAAAAATTACCTCCCTTTAATCTTTATCTGAGAAACCTCTGTGTATTTTCTCTCCATTGTAAACAACCCCTCATACTCTGATTTCAAGTGTTTGTACCTTTTCGATATTCTGACACTAAATGGCTCTTTAACAGAGGTCTAAGCCACAAAGTGTATACTTTATTTTCTGTTCTACAAGTCTAGAACCCTATGTTATGGGTAGTTAAATCTGCATGGTAAGGGTAAATAAACTTTTATGAGTATGTTGTTGGTATTTAAAAGAATTGTCTCACCGACAGAGTTGAACTTCAGCAGGTCAAATATGAGAAATCTGGAATAGCAAAAGACACCCTGTGAGATCAATGAAAACAGTTTAAAATCACATAAAATAGTTGAACTTTATCATAAATAAGTAAAGTACCTTTTCACAAAGGTCAATAATGTCAAATAATTGAACTGCTTTTCATGATGTCAATAAATTCACCAAGTTCCATCCTTCATATCTGTATTTGTGTAGAGAAACACCCATCAGCAAGCACTATCCCAGCACATTGCAATATACCTCAATGTTAAAATATATACCATTCTGTGCACAAACCAACTATGGACTCTGGCACATTGCAATATACCTCAATGTTAAAATATATACCATTCTGTGCACAAACCAACAATGGACTCAGGCACATTGCAATATACCTCAATGTTAAAATATATATCATTCTGTGCACAAACCAACTATGGACTCTGGCACATTGCAATATACCTCAATGTTAAAATATATACCATTCTGTGCACACACCAACTATGGACTCCAGCACATTGCAATATACCTCAATGTTAAAATATATACCATTCTGTGCACAAAACAACTATGGACTCCGGCACATTGCCTCTTTAGACGAAAGGTATCCTCTGCAACTGACATTATGTTTTACTCTGACATTTTTTCAAAGCAGATGACACTAAAAATGAAATATATGTTATTTGTAGTTTGGATCTTGACCACAATAAGAAAAGATGGAAGTTTATCAGAATCTGAAATTCTATTATTAGTCTTAAGTTGGTTGCACTGTATTTAAACATTTCCCTCATACAGGAAAAAAGTTTCAAACACATAGTGAAAAAAGGAGACATTGCTCAATATGAACAATTTTTCCCTCATTGTTTAAAATGTTGAAATATAATTATTCTCCCTATGTTATAGGTATACTATTCCTCAGATGTTACCCAAGCTAGCAACTTAACCTTTTCCCTCATATAGATGCTTTCTGACGCCTCTGCAGCAGACAGCTTTTTGAAAACATAGTGACAAAAAAAAGAAATTGCTCAAAACGAGCAATTTCTCTTTTTGACACAATGTTTTCCACTTTAAGTCATAGGATATCCATTCAATTAAAGAGATTTTCTATTTTTTGACAAAATATGTTCAAAGTCGTCTGCTGTAGAATTGTCGTATGAGGGAAAGGGTTAATGCTTACCCACATTAAACAATCTGCTCCAGACACCTTTGAAAACATGAATATGGAAATTCTATTAATGAAAGAACAATTATTGAATAGACGTTGTGGCAAAAGGAGACTTTGCTCATTATGTGCAATTTCTCCTTCTGCCACAATGTTTTCAAAAGTCATCCGCTGCAGAGGTGTCAAAAAGCGTCTATATGTAAGAAAGGGTTTAGAAGTATCTTATGATGGAAAGGAGGTTAACCCGTTCCCCACTTGTAGACCCATTCTGACACATCTGCAGCAGACGACTTTTGAAAACATTGCGGTAATGAGCAATTTCTCCTTTTCCACTAATGTTTTCAACTATCCTGTGAATTTGTACTCTCATTTAGAAAGATTTTCCACATTTCCCCTGAGACAATTTCAAAGTTGTCTGTGCAGATTTGTTTGTATGCGGGAAAGAGTTAACCCTTTCCCTCATACGACAATTCTGCAGCAGACGACTTTGAACATATTTTGTCAAAATATAGTAAATCTCTATAATTGAATGGATAAACCTATGACGAAAAGTGGAAAACATTGTGTCAAAAGGAGAAATTGCTCGTTTTGAGCAATTTCTTCTTTTGTCACTATGTTTTCAAAAAGCCGTCTGCTGCAGAGGCGTCAGAAAGCGTAAATATGAGGGAAAGGCTTAAGACCCAGCACACACAGAGTCCTCAGCTTATGTTTTCCCCTGTCTGTATGTTTAGGTGAGAAACGTAGAAAGGTGGTATGCTGCAGCCATTATATATAACACAAGGGGTGATGTTATCAAACGGATGCCGGGTGGTGAGTACTTCAGGTTTATCAGAGCCTCTAGATAACGGGCGTTTTACATGTACTAAATTGCTTAGAAAGAATGTTGTATGGAGTACTGGTGTTAGAAAGCCAAGAAACAGATGAGTAGGTGAACTGGCCTCCGTGATATGACTAAAACATTGTTGAAAACGACATTAAACCCTAATCAATCAATCAATAAATATGTACTAAACTCCTTACTGGGAAGGGAGAAGCTTAGGGTTTCACTTCTCTATCATTAGTCTGATCGTCCATCTGTCTGTACATCACGTTTTTCATAAATGGTCAAAACTTGGTTTCTGTTCGGCAGATTCACTTCAAAACTGCAACACGTTTTTACCTTGCGGCCAGGAAAGTGGAACATTACTTCAGCCTGCTTATTGAAGGCTCATGATGATCTATTCTGTCCGTCAATGTCGTCTGTCATCTATCCGTCTATCGTTAACCTTAAACTCTAAATGTCATCTCCTAAACCACTGCACTAATTTCAACCAAATTTCATAGGAATGTTTTCTTTGGCAAATAATTCAAAGGATTTAAATCTATGGGGCCAATCTTTAAAATTCTTCTCCTCTGTATTTGTTAGTGGGATTCCAATATAATTTGATAGAAATGTTCTCTTGGTTACCCCCCTACCAAAGTTGTTCAAACCATATTGATTGGTTGAAAAACATTGTAGTAAGACGGCATCCGAAAAAGGGCTAAATGACAAATGCTTGACTCATTTTAAGATATTTGCTCAGAAATGTTCCTTCAGTGACGGTCAGACCCTCTACATAAATTGTTCAAGCCATATTGATTGGCTGAAGACAGCATCAGAAAAAGGGGTAACATTAACTTGTAGCTTCAAATGTCTTCTCCTAATCCACTGGACCAATTTTAACCAGACTTCACAGGCATGTACTTTTGGTGATCCTTTTGGAAAACTGCTTAAAGATCTAATTACTTTGTAAAACTTTGGTTGCTACAGCATGAGATAGAGATAAAAAATATCCAAACTCTGAAATTCTTTTCCTCTTAATCATTTTGCCCGATTCCAATATAATAAATGTTCCTTGAGTGACCATCTACAAAACTTGTTCAAGCTATTGTGATTTGTTGAACAATATAGCCAGGTATCATCAGAAAAGGGATAAAATGAACTGTAAGCTTCAAAGACCATTGGACTGATATAGAAGGAATGTTTCTTTGGTGCTCCTCTTTCAAATTGTTCAAAGATTTAATGCTATAATATCACTTAGGTGATCGTTTAAGGGCCATCTTGGCCCTCTTGTTTAGAGTTATCTCCCATTTTATTGTCTTGTTTGTTCTGTCATTTTTAGCTCCACTGGCTGAAAGCCAGTCGAGCTTATGTCATGGCGAATTGTCCGTTGTCTGTGCGTGTGTTAACTTTTTCCTTTAAACCACTTCTTCTCCCTAACCACTTGGCCAATTTGGTTGAAACTGCATAGGAAGCATCCTCTCAATGTCCTCTCTTGAATTCCTTTTTATGCCCCCGGAATCTCCGATTCGGTGGGCATATAGTTTTTGGCCTGTCTGTTGGTTGGTTGGTCTGTTGGTCTGTCTGTCTGTCTGCACAAAAAAAACTTTAACCTTGGCCATTACTTTTGAACCATAACAGGTACGGCTACCATATTTCACATGTGTATTCCTTGTGACATGACCTTTCTGTCAGTACCAACATTTTTGACCTTGCGACCTTGACCTTTGACCTAGAGGTTGCGATTCTCGAAAAAAACTTTAACCTTGGCCATTACTTTTGAACCATAACAGATACGGCTACCATATTTCACATGTGTATTCCTTGTGACATGACCTTTCTGTCAGTACCAACATTTTTGACCTTGCGACCTTGACCTTTGACCTAGATGTTGCCATGCTAAAAAAAAACTTTAACCTTGGCCATTTCTTTTGAACCATAACAGGTACGGCTACCATATTTCACATGTGTATTCCTTGTGACATGACCTTTCTGTCAGTACCAACATTTTTGTCCTTGCGACCTTGACCTTTGACCTAGATGTTGCCATTCTCGAAAAAAACTTTAACCTTGGCCATTACTTTTGAACCATAACAGATACGGCTACCATATTTCACATGTGTATTCCTTGTGACATGACCTTTCTGTCAGTACCAACATTTTTCACCTTGCGACCTTGACCTTGACCTAGATGTTGCCATTCTCGAAAAAAACTTTAACCTTGGCCATTTCTTTTGAACCATAACAGGTATGGCTACCATATTTCACATGTGTATTCCTTGTGACATGACCTTTCTGTCAGTACCTTGCGACCTTGACCTTGACCTAGATGTTGCCATTCTCGAAAAAAACTTTAACCTTGGCCATTACTTTTGAACCATAACAGGTATGGCTACCATATTTTACATGTCAGTACCAACATGTTTGACCTTGCGACCTTGACCTTTGACCTAGATGTTGCCATTCTCGAAAAAAACTTTAACCTTGGCCATTACTTTTGAACCATAACAGATACGGCTACCATATTTCACATGTGTATTCCTTGTGACATGACCTTTCTGTCAGTACCAACATTTTTGACCTTGCGACCTTTACCTTTGACCTAGATGTTGTCATTCTCAATTTTTTTTTTAACCTTCCCCACTACTTTTGAACAATAACAGGTAATGCTACCATATTTCACATGTGTATACCTTGCGACCTTGACCTTTGACCTAGATGTTGCCATTGGGGGGCATCAGTGTTTCACAAACACATCTTGTTTTTTTTTTTATCCATCCATAATTCTGGTTTCCATAGCAACCAAAAGAAAAAAATAGTGAAAACTTAAAAAATCTTCTTCTCCGAAAGTGTCAGGCAGATTTTCTAATAATTTTGTAGAAATGTTCCTTGGGTGACCCTTTATTAGATTCCTTCAAGAAATGTTGATTGGGCGAAAAACATGGCCGCCAGTGGGCGGGGCTATTTTGCCTTATATAGCTATAGTGAAAACTTAAAAAATCTTCTTCTCCAAAAGTGTTCAGCAGATTTTCAAATAATTTTGTAGAAATGTTCCATGGGTGACCCTCTATCAGATTCCTTCAAGCCATGTTGATTGATAAAAAGACATGGCCGTCACAGGGCGGGGCTATTTTGCCTATATGGCTAAAGAGAAAACTTAAAAAATCTTCTCCTCCAAAAGTGTCAGGCCGATTTTCAAATAATTTTGTAGAAATGTTCCTTGGGTGACCCTTTATTAGATTCCTTCAAGAAATGTTGATTGGTTGAAAAACATGGCTGCCAGGGGGCGGGGCTATTTTGCCTTATATAGCTATAGTGAAAACTTAAAAAATCTTCTTCTCCGAAAGTGTTCAGCCGATTTTCAAATAATTTTGTAGAAATGTTCATTGGGTGACCCTCTATCAGATTCCTTCAAGCCATGTTGATTGGTCGAAAAACATGGCCGCCAGAGGGCGGGGCTATTTTGCCTTATATGACCATAGTGAAAACTTAAAAAATCTTCTCCTCCGAAAGTGTTTGGCTGATATTCAAATAATTTTGTAGAAATGTTCCTAGGCTTTTACCCTCTATCAGATTCCTTCAAGCCATGTTGATTGGTTGAAAAATATGGCTGCCAGGGGGTTGGGCTATTTTGCCTTATATGGCTATAGTGAAAACTTAAAATATCCTCTCCTCCGAAAGTGTCAGGCCGATTTTCAAATAATTTTGCAGAAACATTCCTTGAGTGACACTCTACAAGATTCCTTTAAGTCATGGTGGTTGGTAAAAAAAATAACCACCAGGGGGCAAGGCTGTTTTGAGATTTTATTTTTGCCTTATGGCCGTGGAGCGATACTGGCCCTCTTGGGCCTCTTGTTAGATTACCTGAGTCAAAGGCTCAAGGTGATCTATTGTTATCATTCTGATCGGCTGTCTGTTCAAATCTTCTCTGAAACTGGGGCTGGTCGGATATGATAAATTTCCCCCTTATATTATCAGTTACACATTTGATTTGTTTGAAATAGTCAAGTTTACAATGAGATTTGATTTGTTTGAAATAGTCAAGTTCACAATGATATTTGATTTGTTTGAAATAGTCAAGTTTACAATAAGATAATGGTCACTCAACTGATATGATTGAAATAGTCAATTTTACAATAAGATTTGATTTCTTTGAAATAGTCAGATTTACAATAACATAGAAGTCACTCAATTGATTTATTTGAAAGAGTCAACTTCACAATAAGATAGAAGTCACTAAATTAATTTCTTTGTTTGAAATAGTAAAGTTTACAATAAGATTTGATTTGTTTGAAATAGTCAAGTTTACAATAAGATTTGATTTGTTTGAAATAGTCAAGTTTACAATAAGATTTGATTTGTTTAAAATAGTCATGTTTACAATAAGATTTGATTTGTTTAAAATAGTCAAGTTTACAATAAGATTTGATTTGTTTAAAATAGTCAAGTTTACAATAAGATTTGATTTGTTTAAAATAGTCAAGTTTACAATAAGATTTGATTTGTTTAAAATAGTCAAGTTTACAATAAGATTTGATTTTTTAAAAAAATCAAGTTTACAATAAGATTTGATTTGTTTAAAATAGTCAAGTTTACAATAAGATTTGATTTGTTTAAAATAGTCAAGTTTACAATAAGATTTGATTTGTTTAAAATAGTCAAGTTTACAATAAGATTTGATTTGTTTAAAATAGTCAAGTTTACAATAAGATTTGATTTGTTTGAAATAGTCAAGTTTACAATAAGATTTGATTTGTTTGAAATAGTCAAGTTTACAATAAGATTTGATTTGTTTAAAATAGTCAAGTTTACAATAAGATTTGATTTGTTTGAAATAGTCAAGTTTACAATAAGATTTGATTTGTTTGAAATAGTCAAGTTTACAATAAGATTTGATTTGTTTGAAATAGTCAAGTTTACAATAAGATAGAAGTATTTTGACTATTTTGTTTTGTAGATGGGACACCAGTACACATACCCTCTGTATTTGTGGGCTTGACGGATGGGAAACTGTTAGAGAGTCATTACTGTTATGATTGTAAACAAGAATTAGGGATATTCAAGTATGTATATGTAATTTTTACTTTTAGATAACATTCAAAGGTTCTCACAGAATAGCATGATTTTTACTAATTTTAGCTCCACTGGCTCTAAAGCCTGTCAAGCTTGTATTGGCAAATTTTAAGTTTTGCTTCTGTTACCAGTTAACTTTTTTATTCAAACAATTTCTCCTCTCTGACCCAGGGTGCGAATTCCCAGGAAGCATTCTAAATTTGTTTGTATTTTTTGGATCTATGCAAAAGTGGTTTCCATGGCAACAAAAGAAAAAACTCCTACCAAACTCATTGCACAATTTTTCAAATAATTTTGTAGATATGAAAACTTTAAAGAATCTTCTCTTACGATAATGTCTGGCCAATTTTCAAATAATTATGCAGAAATGTTCCTGTGGTTGACCCTCTTTCAGATTCCTTCAAGCTATGTTGAATGGTCTAAAAACATGGTCGTTTTGCCATATATTGCCAGTTATTTATTTTTTTGTCTAATTGCAGTGGTGCAATACTGGCCCTAGTGGGCCTCATGTTCTACCTTAGTAAGGCAAAGTTTTATGATTCTATGCTTAATAAAGCATTCTGAACTTCTGCCTAAATTAATTTCACCACCCTTTAGCTTAAAATTGGGCCAGTATTCTGAAATTTCTCTAATATATCTAATTTGTTTGAAAATATATCCACAAACAGTATGACTGTATGTTAATGAGGTGAAACAAACTTTTTGCTCTTTGCTTTTGTACTATGTTTTCTAAGTGAACCACTTTTCAGATACAAGATTTGATTCATCAGTATGACACACTTTTGATCATGGCAAATTTTGTATATTTCATTTAATTGATTGTAATAAATGTTAAATTTTGGAACCATGGAGGTTTGTAGATGAGTCGACATCTCTTTGGTCAAAACTTAAGGTTCTTGTGGATAAATTGCTGGTCCAATTTTTTCCACTTTCCTCTTTCAAAGTTGTTTGAACTGTAAGCGCCGGCTTATTGGGTCTGAACGATTGTAGCCTATGCAACCCTTGGACTCCAGCAGGTGGGGTGGCATGGTTTCATACCTAATACACTGTATACTCATTACAACGCTGTACTTAGGAGCCATGGTCTTGCACAGCCATATTAACGGGGTTAAATTGATAACGCTGTTCCAAAAATCCGCAGAGTCATTAATCCACCCACCCACCTATAATGCATACACTAATTCAATTGCAAAGAGAGAGTGTTTTTGGCTAAAACAAGCTTGCAAGATATATTTACCTGTTTCTTTGACATTTGATAGACATATCAGGGCTCGAATTTAAGCTTGCATACTTGCGAATTGCAAGTTCAAATTTCAATTTGCGTGGTGAGATTTCAGGCACCAGCAGAATATTGCGAGTGAAATTTTTGGACCGAATAATACGCATTTCTAATCGTCGATCTTTTACAGGGTTATTTCTTTGATAATTCGCGGTAATTGCAGTGAACTTTCGAGATTTATCGAGTGGCTGGGAGTATACTTTTAGTTTTGCAATATTAGCGGAAGCTTACAATCGATACATGTCTCGTGTGCATGCCTATTCAACGGCCTCAATATTGATGACGTTTACTGCATACATTTGAGCTAAATAGTTTTAATTTACGTATCGCAAATACGATTGGCTGGAATAGTCACGTGTATATTTTGGGTTTCCCAAGTTGTATTCACTTCGGAGATCGAAGAAATGGGAAAGAAATGGATGACATCCAGACAAAATATCGCAAATACGGTTGGCTGGAATAGTCACATGTATATTTTGGATTTCCCAAGTTGTATTCACTACGGAGATCGAAGAAATGGGAAAGAAATAGATGACATCCAGAAAAAAAATTGCGAAATTTTCAGCTGTGGTTGTTTGTTACATTATGAATTTTGAAATTGAGCTTGTTCGTTTGTCACACCATGACAGCCGCGGTCGATTTAAGTTATATCAGTTTGCAAGGTTACTGAACACAATAAGCGTAATGCACAAATTACACCCGATATTGATTTTTTATCTGACTATTGTTGTAATATTGAAAGCGTTATGCAAACAGCCGCGTGATAACGATATGGATTTTTTACCTGTCTGTTGTTGTAATGTTGTAATGTTAAACAAAGCGTTATGCAAACATGTGGATTAACGTGATTGCTCAGTAATGGAGATCTATTACTCGGATCGTATTTTGGTGTTTCAAACGTTAGGTTTTTGAAAATTTATAATTCTATTCCCACATATTTCTTCAGAAAATAGTCCCAACATATAATACTTAATGGAGAGTTAAGCAATCTCACAAAAATATATTTTTATGACCGATAATGGTCCCTTTACCTCGTCCATCTATCATGACGTTTGTGTTTACCGGATACACGTTCCCAGCCATTTTTTAAACGAATACACAAATAGTGATGATTTCAAAGTGATCTGCTGCTGATATGTTGTATGTGGGACAGAATTAACCCTTCCCCTCATACAACAATTATGCAGCAGACAACTTTGAACATATTTTGTCAAAAAATAGAAAATCTCTATAATTGAATGGATAACCTATGACTTAAAGTGGAAAACATTGTGTCAAAAGGAAAAATTGCTCGTTTTGAGCAATTTCTTCTTTTGTCACTATGTTTTCAAAAAGCTGTCTGCTGCAGAGGCATCAGAAAGCGTCTACATGTGGGACAGAATTAAGGAACTGATTTCTTTGTTTGTTTTCAGTTTCATTATCAGCATACAAAGTGATGAGTACATTTTTAATCCATACCTGTTATGGCCTTTTGCAGTGGTTGTTGGCACTTGTTTTATATTGATGCTAGTATTTATAGTAAGTAAAACTGATATTTCTGTCTTTGTTGTTCTTTAAATTTGATTCAACAATCTTGCTTGTTGAAAGATTTATTTAAACAATACCCTGAAGGTTGTAGACAAAAGTTGTTATAAAATTTTGACACATTTAGTTGAAAAGATTGCGGAATAAATAGTAAAATCTCACAAGAAGATAAAATTAATGTCATGGACCTCATCAGGGGAAATGGAGTATTACTTGCACAAGGCTTGTGCTGCCGATCGCCATTTTTTTGCCAAATGCCAAAATTTAAAGAAAATAACAGGGTATAAAGCGATCAAAGGAGCACTTTCACAAAGGGGTAAAATGTCCATAGTTGGAAAAGGAGCAAAAGTCAAATGATAAAGTTGAAAGAATTTAGCACTTGGCTACATAATGAAATGTTGGCCTCATGCCTTGCCCCTTTCCCACATACAACAACTATGTAGCGGACGACTTTGAAAACACCTGAACAAAGATATAGAAAATCTCTATAAATGGAAATGTTATGATTGAAAAGAGTTGATAACATTATGGCAATTTAAGGAGAAATTTGCTTTGAGAAATTCCTCCTTTTGTCACAATGATTTCAAATGTTGTCTGCTGCAGAGGCGTCATAATGCATCTGTTTGTGGGAAAGGGTTAGTTTTTGCGAAGTTTTAGTGCAAATTTAGAGATGATCCATTATAAGCTAAAATACAACTAGGGCAAATTGAATTCACTCTAGTGCAGGTTCCAATATCCTGATTTTACCTCAAAAACCTATGTTGTTGGTGCTCAAAAGAACGGTCTCAGTACCCACAACATAGGTTTTAATAAGTTCCTACAGATATATCGTGGAAGTAAAACCTTTTTACTCCTCCTTATCTAGTCCTCTGAAGATCTCCTTCTGTTGCTATCAGATTTATCTAGATTATTCTAAGCAAAGTTATTGCCCTTAGACTTTCTAGTTCTGTTGGTTTTCAGCTTGTGAAATGGTGCCGGGACATCAGAAAGCGTAGGAAGTCGCGACTGTCTTCCAGACATTTGAAGAAGATTCCAACCAAGAAGTTTAAAAAAGGTGATTATTACACTCCCACCACTGATTGTCCGTTCATACCAAAAAATACTTTTTCGCTCTTTTATTTGTTGGCAGAAATTCTTCACACTTCATACAAAGGTTCATCGCAAGAGAACTGTAAAAATGAAGATGTTGATCAGACTGGATGCACAGGCTGATCCAGTACTACGCTGTTCACAATATGGATAGGCTTAATTTGTGTTTATAGTCTGCTTAAAAGTCTTGTTTTGTTTACAATTGATAAAAAGTTGAATATAGCACAGTTGCCATGCGTCCGTGTGTTCATGTACAACATGTTGTAAACATGAGTTGGAGAAAAACGTTCAACTGAGGATAATAAACTTTGCATACTCGTTACCGGGACACCCGGTTTCGAAATCCCCGACACTAACCACTCGACCACAGTGGATTCCGTTTTCAGGGTCAAAGGTAAAGGTTCAAGGTTACTATCTGCAATTATTTAAATGTCTCAGAAAACTTAAACCTTTCCCACATACAACAAATCTGCAGCAGACGACTTTGAAAACATGTTGGCAAAAACCTGAAAAAATCTAAGATAGCTTAATTATTAAATAAGGTTGAAAACATTGTGGCCAAAGAAGAAATTTCTCATCATGAGCAATTTCACCTTTGACCACAATGTTTTCGAGAGTCGTCTGCTGCAGATGCATCAAAATTCGTCTACAGGTGGGAAAAAGTTAAGATAAGAGGGTACCTCTGAACAAAGTCATACTTGTTCCCCATTATGTTATGATGTGCTAAATTGATTTTCTCAGTCTAGGGTTAAGGTCACTGCAGGTCAGAAGTGTCTTGCAAGGGGATTCTCTGCTTAACAGTTCGTTTGTTAGAATAGTGATGTCATTGATTGGGTCGTGTCAAGCTTTTGTGTCCGTTCAATAACTGTGTTTCATTGATTCTAACCAAATTTGATTGGATGGTTACTTAACGTTTTACCCTCATACAGGCGCTTTCTGATACCTCTGTAGCAGAATTTTTTTTAGAAACATTGTGGCAAAGGGTTCACTAAGCTTTTTCATGTATCGACCAAGATGTTTTCAAAGTCAGATTTGTTGTATGTGGGAGACCTTGAATTGTTTAGCTAGTTAAACCTTTCCCTCATATAGACGCTTTTAGATGCCTCTGCAGCAGACGGCTTTTTAAAAACATAGTGACAAAAGGAGAAATTGCTCAAAACGAGCAATTTCTCCTTTTGACACAATGTTTTCTACTTTTAGTCATAGGTTATCCATTCAGTTTCAGAGATTTTCCATTTTTTGACAAAATATGTTCAAAGTCGTCTGCTGCAGAATTGTCGTATGAGTGAAAGGGTTAAGGTCATTGTTTCTAGAAATATATCATCTGTGTTATTGGCACTGTTGATTTCACTGTTCTTGCTTTTGTTTTTTCTTTCCTGTGTCATAGGTATTATGAGGCCATAGATTAACTTAAGCGTTTCCTATATACAACAAATATGCTGCAGATGTGGAAAATAAATGTATAGTAATTGAGTTGAATTGAAGACATTGTGGTAAAAGGGGAAATTGCTCATCTTAATCAATGTTTTCAGAATTTGTCTGCTGCAGATTATTCAAAATAAGTCTGCATGTCAGAAGTGTTCAGTTGATCAGAAAGGAAGAGTTGTGATGTGTTGATTTCTATTACAGGGGATGAGTATGATGTCTGTGCCATTTGTCTAGATGATTACGAGGAAGGAGATAAGTTGAGATTACTGCCCTGTAGTCATGGTAACTATAGTAAACTTTAACCCTTTCCCACTTACACAAAATCTGCAGCAGACGACGGACATATTTGGTTAAAATAAGGTTAACTTCTATAAATAGAGGTTTAATCATTAAATAGAGTTGAAAACATTGTGGTAAAAAAAGAATTTGCTCATAATGAGCAACTTCTTCTTTTGCTACATCGTTTTCAAAAGTGCTCCAGTGAAATATTGTGATCACTTTTTGTCCGTATTGAGTTGTCTGTCATCAATAATTAGCATGATAACAATCTAGAGGTAAGTGTTTTGATCTTATCTTCATGAAACTTATTCAGTTTGTTTATCTTGATAATAGCTAAACGGTCATGTTGGGTCAAAATTAGGTCACTAAGTCAAATTGAAGAGAAATCTTGATATCACTCTGAAAGTTGCATGTTTATACCACCAACAAACGAAGTTTGAAGGGGGTAGGTATATTGGAATCGCCCTGTGGTCGGTCGGTCGGTCCGTTGCAATTTTCCTCGTCCAGAGAATAACTTTATAACTTCTGAATGGAATTTAATAAAACTTCATATGATGATACAACACAGTGAGATGAAGTGCAGTGTACAGGAACCATAACTCTATTTTACATAATTAAAGAGTAATTGCCCTTTGTCCCTCACAATAACTCAAAAACTTATAACATTCATTGATTGCCATGTAAGCTTGTGCGCTAATTAAAAAAGCTTTATTTTCTAATTTTAAGAAAGACTTTCCAAAAATGTTCAAAACAAGAATAACTCGATCCATAACATTGTTATTTTTATTTGGGGTTTCTAAATATTTCACAACCATTTCCTATCAGGGCGGCATTCGGGGCTATTTATCACATTAAGTTATAGCTCTAGTTAATTTGAGCATTTGTGGGAGGTCGCGGGTTCGATCCCCTGCTGGGTCATACCAAAGACTTTAAAAATGGTAGTAATGGCTGCCCTCCTTGGTGCTCAGGGTTGCAGGATAAGCATTACAACTGACTGGCTGGTGACGGAATAAATTGACCAGATAAGTTACCCAGGAAATACAGTGATATAACGGAAAAATTGCTGATAAAGGCGTAAAACACCAAACAATCAATCAATCAAACTTCATCAGAATGTTTGTCTAAATAATATGTAGGCCAAGTTTGAAAAAGGGTCATCCCAGGTCAAAAACCTGATAACTTGGAAAAGTTTGAGAAAAATCATGATTGCATTTTTGGCTTCAGCATGTTGAAACTTTGTCAGAATGTTTATCTTGATTATATCTAGGCTTAGTTCGAATATGGGTCATTACGGGTAAAAAACTAGATAACTTTGTCAAATTGAAGGAAAACCTTGTTAACACAAGTGACCACATTTTCAACTTAAGCATGTTGAAACTCTGTCAGAATGTTTGTCTTGATGATATCAAGGCTATGTTCGAATATGGGTCATGTTGTGTTAAAATTTAGGTCACTATGTCAAATTGAAGGAAATATTGTAGACACTCTAGTAGCTGAAATTTTAAGTTGATCATTTTGAAATTTTGTAAGAATGTATTTCTTAATTATATCTATGCTAAGTTTCAATATGGGTCGTGTCTGGTCAAAAACAAGGTCAGAAAGCCAATTGTGAGAAAAAAATGACATTTGAGAGACCTCATTTTTGGTTCGAGCAGCTTTAAACTTTGTCAGAGTGTTTGTGCTGGTTCTATCTAGGCCAAGATAGATTATGGGTCATGTTGGATCAAAAAATAGTTCACTGGGTAGCTGCATTTTTAACAGAACAGAACCGATATTTCTGTGTTCTGTTCTGCATTTATTCTCAAATAGGCAAATGTTGCTTATATTGTTATGGCACCCAGTCTAGGCAGGTGCTCCACTGTTGTATAATGTTACTATGGACTAATCCCAATGCTAATTTTAGATAAATGAGAACTCTGAAAAGTTGTTTTTGACCGAAATGAAACGAGGAAAATAGCGATGATTTGGTTTTTTTCCCCTTCAAAATAATTACGCGTCCCAAGAACGCAATTGACTTGAGATTGTTTCGTCCCTGCTTGTTTCGATGCATATATGGATATATGGACAGCGTAATCGCAACACTGCACATTCATGCAGATTTGTTTTCAAAGTCGTCTGCTGCAGATTTGTTGTTTGTGGGTAATGTTTAACTTAATGCTGGTATGAACTATTGACACACAAGCAGATCCTGATCTAGCTGGTAGCAAAAGCCTCAAGGTTGATTTTCACAGAACACAGGTTGCTAAATGTTTTAGTTTGGTATCAAATTTTAAAAATATGTAGATGTGTTCAATATCCATTATTTTACAGTGTACCACACCAAATGTATCGACCCATGGTTAACGAAAAACAAGCGATCTTGCCCTATCTGTAAGCGTAAAGTCATCCCAGGGGACGATCCAAGCTCTGACAGCGGGTCTTCCGATGAGGGCGAGACTGCGCGTACAAATGAGAGGACACCATTACTCGCTGGCTCTTCCAGGACCACCAATAACAGCAGGAGATCGACCTTTGATAATTCAGGTTAGATAAATGTACTGGCCCTTTTCTCACATGCAGACGTATCTGCACTAAAATATCTAGACTTAGAAGTTTCTCCCCTTGAACAAAGTGAACTATTGTGATCACTGGCATTCAGTGTTAACCATTTCCCTCATATAGACACTTTCTGTAGCAGACGTCGATTTGAGAACATAGTGACAAAAGAAGAAATTGCTCAAAACGAGCAATTTCTCCTTTTGCCACAATGTTTTCCACTTTTAGTCAAAGGTTATCCATTCAATTATAGAGATTTTCTATTCTTTGACAAAATATGTTCAAAGTCGTCTGCTGCACAATTGTTGTATGAGGGAAAGGGTTAAATATGGAAAATTGGAAGTATAATTTTTAATAAGCAAAATGATTTTCATCACTCTTGCCTTATCCCTTTATTATTAGATTACTTCGCTTCTGACATAGTAGTCTCTGTCCATGATACAAGGTACAAGGTGGCTCTTGTGGAAATTGCAGATCCAGATCAACCTATTCTTCAACTCACACAAGCTGGTTAGAACATGTGTAGAATGTGATGAGAGGTAGCAGTTGTACAGACTGATCTCAACCTACACTGTACTGATTTGCTAACTTGGACCTTTTCACACAGACAGACTTATATGTCTTTAAAATGTGAAATACCTTTTTCTAAACAACCATCAGCCTTGAGAGTTTGAGATAGGGATTTGATCTCAGGTCATGTCATCCCAAAGATGATTAGAATCAAAGTTGATGGAATAGCATGACCGCATGCATCAGTGTCAACATTAACTGGAAGACAGTGGTGCAGAGGTAGAGCGTCGGCCTCTCGTATCAAAGGTCCCTGGTTAATCCTGTGATGAGCGAGTCCTGATTTTGGGTTGGGTTTTTTGTGTCACCGGCGTAGCATGGTAGGCACTTAGGGATTACTTTTTTTTTTGTCCGGCGTGTGTCTGTCTGCCCGTCACACTTTTTCGTCACATTCCGTCTGTCCATAACACTTTTTCGTCACGTTTTCAAATAACTTTTTTTCTACTCAAAGGATTACATTGAAACTTCTGACAAATGTTTATATCAATGTGTGTGATTGGTTCACAAAAGGGGGATAATCCAAATATTTTTATATCAGAGTTATTGCCCCTTTTCTGTCAAAAATTAAACATTTCTGACAAGGCCCCGGCAGGTGACAAACGTGCTCCGGGGAGCACTCCATTCTAGTTCCACACAATGGGCGCTAGTACTGGTTGAGTCTCAAGAAAGCAGACATCGAGCGTGATTAATATAAGCTGGAAGCTTGCTTCGCAATCGATGTAAAATAAATAATGTTTAAATTAACATTAACTTACAGTCTATACTGAATACTGTTGCAGAACTCTAGATACAGGCCGTTTTGACCTTCTAACCCAATGCTGTGGGTACTCAAAAGAAATGTCTTGTTGAGACGATTCTTTTGAGTGACCAACATCATAGGGTTTGGTTGGATAATAAGAGAGATATTGTACGAAAAAGAGCTGTATACCGCTCCTTAACCCTCTCCCGCATACGACAATTCTGTAGCAGACGACTTTGAACATATCTTGTCAAAAAATAGAAAATCTCTTTAATTGAATGGATAACCTATAAATAAAAGTGGAAAACATTGTGTCGAAAGGAGAAATTGCTTGTTTTGAGCAATTTCTTCTTTTGTCACTATGTTTTCCAAAAGCCATCCTGCTGCAGAGGCGTCAGAAAGCATCTATATGAGGGAAAGGGTTAACTAGACCTCTGCTGTTGAAAGGACCGTAAATCACTTTCAACCAAACAGGCAATAAAACACCAACGAAGACTTGTTTATGCCAAAGTTAATGATCAATCCGTGCGTTGAAGTTCAAATGAGCCCGTCCACTGGAAAAGATACAAGTTGGAATTTCTGAACAGTGTAGGTTCCGAATGAACCTGTTCATCTGCTCAGTCATCAGATTCAGAATCTACTTAAGTTGACAGAAGCAAACTTGTATCTTTTCCAATGGACGGGCGCATGTCATATTGACCCTTTCCCGCATAAAGATGCTTTATGTCCACTCTGCAGCAGATGACTTTTGAAAACATAGAGACAAATGGAGAAATTGCCCAAGACAAACAATTTCTCATATTGCCACAATATTTTCAACTTTTCAATGATTAAACATTCATTTATAAAGATTCTCCTTATATTTGCCTAAATGATTTCAAGGTCGTCTGATGCAGATTGGTTGTATGTTGAAAAAGGTGAACCTAAAGTAACATTCTAATTCTAATTGCAGGTTTACCAGAAGTTTACAGAGAGCAGGAAGTGTCCAGAGTCTCTATTCAAGTTCAAGGTCATCCTGAGTCTGATTCAAGTTCCGACCACTCGGATTCAGAGGTGGGTGCTCAGGGCGGGGTTTCAAGGGTAATATTGTCCAAAGAAAATCTAATGAAAACTCTAGGGAAACCCACCTCCACTGGTGATCATGAGAATCCACCAGAGGGAGCTGCGAGCAGTAACCAGGAGAAATGTGTTGTCATGGAAACGGGCCGAGGCTCTGATAACTGTGGTTTTGTCGTCCAGGGTGAGGACGAAGAATCCGATGATGACTTTGTGTTTCAGGATACAGGAGAAGTGGTGTTCAGTGATCCAAACCAAAAGGACGAGAAGAAATTCAACGGTGTTGTCTGAGACAAGGGTGGTGCAGTACCATCCTGAAACAATTGTCTGTAATTGATATCTGTCTACGTGCGGCCGGAATAATTGTCTAATGTTTGATTTACCTTTACAGCCAAAGCTCTAGACAAGGGGCGTTTCAATCGTCTAAAATACTTATTTAATCCTTTCCCTCATATAGACGCTTTCAAACGCCTCTGCAGCAGATGGCTTTTTTGAAAACATAGTGACAAAAGAAGAAATTGCTCAAAACGAGCAATTTCTCCTTTTGCCACAATGTTTTCCACTTTTAATCATAGGTTATCCATTCAGTTATAGAGATTTTCCTGTTTTTGATAAAATATGTTCAAAGTCGTCTGCTGCAGAATTGTCGTATGAGGGAAAGGGTTAATGTTTGATTTACCTTTACAGTCACAGCTCTAGATAAGGGGGGTTTTCCATTGTCTAAAATACTTATTTGACCACCCAAAACCTATGATCTGGGTACTCAAAAGAGTCGTCTCAGCCAGACTATTTATTTTTGAGTACCAACAGCAAGCATAGTGCTAACATCGACATGTTTACTGTTCTTTATCTTGTCGACTGCTTTTCAGCTCAGTGGAGCATAAGTTGTTGAATGTGAGCTAAAATGATGAGCCTGTGTCGGGCGGCACCATCCATTGTGGCAACAATTTCTTTAACCCTTTCCCACACACAGCAAATCTGCAGCAGACAACTTTGAAATCATATGATGATAAATCCTTTAAAATAAAGGTTAAGTTTTAGAATAGTTGCTTTTGCTACAATGTTTTCAAAAGTTGTCTATGGCAGAGGCATCATAAAGTGTCTGTATGTTGGAAAGGTTTAAAAAAAAACATCTCATCCTAAACCACATGGCCTAAGACCACTTTTGATAAGGGGAGACATTGTCCTTGTTTGTTGCTGTGACCAAAAGTTAAAATTTAACCCCTTACTACATACAACAAATTTGCAGCAGAAGGCTTTGAAAACATGTCATAAATGAAAACAAACTGCATAAATAAAAGTTTAATTATTAAATAGAGCTGAAAACATTGTGGCAAAAGTTGAAATTGCTCATTTTCAAAAGCTGTCTGCTGCAGAGGCAACAGAAAGTGTCTCCATGTTGGAAGGGGTTAAAGTTCAGGAATTGAAACATTTCTTCACACATTCTGTATGTCCTATGTCCGAGCTGTTCTTTGCTAATGGGGAGATAAACACTGTGACCTTGACTACCAGGTTTCAGTGACATTAACCCTGTCCCTTATATAGATGCTTTCTGAAGCCTTTTGAAAACAATGTGACAAAACAAGAAATTGCTCAAATCGAGCAAATTCTCCTTTTGCCACAATGTTTTCACTTTTTTTCAGTAACTAAACCTTCATTTTATGGGGATTTTCTATGTTTTTGCCTAGATGCTTTCAAAGTCGTCTGCTGCAGATTTGTTGTATGTGGGAAAGGGTTAAGACTTCTCTAGATCTATATAGTTGATATATCAAATAAACAAAAACACAGCGAATCTTCCTTTAATTTAAATTATTTGACTTCAATCTATGTAAAATAAAATATCCAATGAATGTGTTGATAAGACGGGGAAAGCAGCCATTTTTCTATGACATACTGTTTTCTCAATATTTGCAAATATGACCAGAATCTGTTTTTATCTATTCACAGTAAATGCATTAAAATTTAAAGCAATATTTGATATTTGATATTTGAAAGAAGGAGAAAATTTTGTGCAGTCGAATTATTTGTTATCCAAAATGTTCTTTTGCCATTATTTCACTTTCACAATTTAAAGGTTATAACAAATCTAAAAATATAATTGTTGTGCACTTCAGACACTCTTGATAATAGGGTCTTGACCTCCGCAGTAGAAGTATCAAAAGTAAGTTTTATGATCCTTGATACACAATATTATGTGCCTCTTTTCAGGTGGGGAGGCTGTGAAAAAAGACATTTATAATGGTTATATAGGATTGTGAGTAATGTTAAACCTGAAATAATGCCTGCTTAACCAATGACACATTAAACTTAGGAAACAATCAGGCAAAACTATGGTGAATGAAAGTATAATTGTTGAATAGAATTGATAACACTGTAACATTAGGATGATTTGCTCATATGAGTAACTTCTCTTTTGGCTACAATGTGTTTAAAGGTTGTCTGCTGCAGCTGCATCAAAAGGTGTCAGTATGTGGGGACTGTACTTGTGAAACTTTCCCTGTTCCTTAGTGTACAAATATGACCAAATATAACCTATTTATCCATCTACCTAACTTATGTAATTCTTGTTCTGTCTATTTGTTTAAATGTTCTTAACCCTTTCCCTCATACGAAAATTATGCAGCAGTCGACGTTGAACATATTTTGTCAAAAAATAAAAGATCTTTATAATTGAATGGATAACCTATGACTAAAAGTGGAAAAGATTGTGGCAAATGGAGAAATTGCTCGTTTTGAGCAATTTATTCTTTTGTCACTATGTTTTCAAAAAGCCATCTGCTGCAGAGGCTAACGTTAGAAACTGTCTATATGAGGGAAAGGGTTAACTCAATTTGGTGCTTTGTACACAAATTATTAACCCTTTGACTGCTGAAACCAGTTTTGTAAATCCTGTGCCAACAGTTTTATCTTGATTATTCAATGGACTCTTCCAAATGCAAAAGCTGGACAAGTCCATTTAAAAAAATAAGCATTGAACATGTAAATGTAAACTATCAATTATAAGGCTGTATTTAGAAGTTTTTTAAATTGAAAGCAAGTGATGAATAAAATTAATAATATTATGGAAACTCAGACACACATTAGAAATCAATGTGAGAAAATGTGAAATTGCATCGAAATTTAGAGCTATTTCCCACAATGTTTTCAAAAATGGTCTGTTGCAGCAGGGTGAGTGTATTAAATACACTCACCCTGGTTGCAGAGGAGCCAAACTGTTTTGAATTTGGCTCCAAAATGAGAGTGTGATTAGAGTTGACCTATTCCCGCATACAGACGTCTTCTGACGCCTCTGCAGCAGACGCTTTTTAAATATATTGTGGCAAAAGGAGAAAATGGTCAACATGAGAAATGTTTACTTTGGCTTCAAAGTTTTCAACACTATTCAGTAATAATATTTTCATTTAAAGAATTTTCCTTTTTATTGCATATTTTGTCAAATGGATAACCTATGACTAAAAGTGGAAAAACATTGTGGCAAAAGGAGAAATTGCACGTTCTGTGCAATTTCTTCTTTTGTCACTATGTTTTCAAAACGCCGTCTGCTTTAACCCTTTCCCTCATACTTATTAGGTGATTTCAAAGTCGTCTGCTGCAGTTTTGTTGTAATTTGGAAAGGGTAAAAACTTGAAGATCAATATTTTGTAGTATATCAATGAATCTGGTCTCAGATAAATCGGATGCCATGTTTCCAAAGAAAAGCATATCTCGGTTAATACTGTAAGCTTGTCATTAAATCTATTCCACATACAATAAATCCACAGCATACATCTTTTTGAAAACATATGGGTAATATACTGAAAAACTGTTGAAAACGGCATTATATTCCAAGTCTATCAATTCTCTACTACTCTGTTTACTTACCAAAACTTGTGTATCTACAAATATCTTTTTACTGACCTATTCACCAATAAATTCACTCCACCCCAATGCCCCCACCACTCCCCCCAAAGATATTTATTAACCCTTGATGACCAATTTGTAAAGAGGAGGGCTATCAATCAAGGGGTTTTGAGATCAAACTCTGGATTGGCCGTTTAATTTTTTTCCTGATGATTGACAAAAGCTGTTGTGACATGTGTAACTCGTATTCTATCAATTGACTAAAGATTCTATTATCTGGAAAGGTAGCCAGTTTCCTGGAAAGAAGTTTTGATGGAGTGACGGTGCAAGAAAGTTTGCAAAGACATGGCTAGGTGAACTGGCTTCCGTGATCTAACTGAAATACTGTTGAAATTGGCTTCCGTGATCTAACTAAAATACTGTTGAAATTGGCTACCGTGATCTAACTGAAATACTGTTGAAATTGGCATTAACCCTTTCCTATTTACAGTCTGTAGCAGACGACTTGAAAACATTGTGGCAAAAGGAGAAATTACTCATGATAATTTCCTTTTTGTCAAAAGGCTTTCAGCACTATTAAAAAAATACACTTTCAGATATTGATACGCCCACATTTGTTTCATGTAAGAAAGGGTTAAGCTCAAATTAACCCTTTCCCTCCTATTCTGCAGCAGACGACTTTGAACATATTTTGTGTAAAAAAAGAAAATCTCTATAATTGAATGGATAACCTAAGACTAAAAGTGGAAAACATTGTGGCAAAAGGTGAAATTTCTTCTTTTGTCACAATGTCTTCTAAAAGCTGTCTGCTGCAGAGGCGTCAGGAAGCCTCTATATGAGGAGAAAGGGTTAATTAATCAATCATCTGTTATGGGCAATGTCTGACAGTTGCAAACATTCTAAAGAAGAGACATTTCTCAAAACAAACAATTACTGCTTTTACCATTATGTTTTTATATCTGTATCAAATGATGCTTCCAATTTTCCAGAAGTTGTTAAATTTTTCCAGGACATAATTAAAGTGTATGACACTAAATTATTATATTGGGTGAAAACACGAAGCTTGTCTAAGGACAAATTTCATTAGAGGCCTCTGCAGTGTCCTGAAAACATCTTACTTCCTGGAGAAATTGCTCAAAAACATAGATTATGGATTAGAACTGCATTACAAAGCAGTTCATAGTTAAAGCACCTGTATAAAAAGTTATTTAAATGAATATTTTACATTGCTTTTTGTGTCAATAGTGCTTTTGTTTCACTGGATGAAACTGTTTGCTTATTTTTCTATTTATTCAATTGTAAATTTATACTTTAACATTATAAATATGCTGTATTCTTACTCTTTCAAGTTACAAACATTTTAGATGCTAAATGGAATATATATATATATATATATATATATATGTATGATTGTGTAACAGAACAAAATGTTTTGTGAAATTGGCCATTAAAAGGTAGTAATAAGATTTTCCACAAAAATTTAAATAATTAGTATTTTTTTTTTTTTATTCTAAACATTGTTACATGTATACATCTTTTATGAATATACTTAAAATAGTTTATAAATCTAATTTAGTCAATACAATAAACATTGTTACATGTATGTATACATCTTTTATGAACATAATTGAAATGACTTATAAATTTAATTTAGTCAATACAATAGACATTGTTACATGTATACATCTTTTATGAACATAATTGAAATGACTTATAAATCTAATTTAGTCAATACAATAAACATTGTTACATGTATACATCTTTTATGAATATACTTAAAATGACTTATAAATCTAATTGAGTCAATACAATAAACATTGTTACATGTATACATCTTATGAACATACTTAAAATTACTTAATTTAGTCAATACAATAAACATTAAAATGAGATTAATCTTAAAGAATCTACAGCCTTTTTACATAGGATTGGTGCTCCAAGAAAACGTCCATTTTCTATTTTTTGACAAAATACGTTCAAAGTCGTCCGCTGCAGAATTGCCGTATGAGGGAAAGGGTTAACATGTTAACCCTTTCCCACAAACAGCAAACATTCAGCAGATGACTTTAAAAAACAGCTAGACAAAGTATGTAAAACTTCTTCAAATGATGATATAGGAATTGAATAGAGTTGAAAACATTGTGTCAAATGGAGTAATTGCTCATTATGAGCAATTGCTCCATTTGTCACATTGTTTTCAAAAGTCATCTGCTGCAGATGCTATGAAACGCGTTACGCGTCTGCAAGTGGGAAAGGGTTTAATGTGTGGTAAAAGACCTGCCTGCACATTCACGCTAAAGGATCCAAATGTATACTGTTTTACAGAAGTTTCTTGAAACATTCTATTACAAATCGAATAGTGCAGCTCAGACTGCATGGATGCAACAGTTATATTTATTTCCACATCTGATGAAAAATAAGTTGAAATTATGGTCAAAATATTTATATATTCGGAATGGAGATGGAAAGTGTTGTGGGAAAAAAAGAAATTACTGGTTTTGAGCATTTTTTTCTACAATATTACCATAGCTGTTTCCGCCAGAGTTTTCGAGATGTGTTAGTATCAAGATGTGTATTAATCTCTATAGAGCAACACCTCTCTAGAGCAGCCTTATTTCTTCCCACCCCCCTGATGTTGTTCTGAAAAGGTTGTAGTGTACTTTAACATCATATTTTGCCCTTTCCCACATACAACGTCTGCAGTAGACAACTTTGAACATTTCTAGGCAAAAATTGGAAAACACTTTAGGTATAAATGAATTCTTATTGAAGAGAGTTGAAAACACTGTGGCAAATGGAGAAACTGCTCATCTTGAGCAATTTTTCCTTTTGCCGAAATGTTTTCAAAAATGGTTTGCCGCAGAGGCATCAAATATGCTTACAATCATACAGAAATGTGGGAAAGGGATTAATTTGTATTTTCTTTTTTATTCAAACCCTTTATGGATATACAAAATTGATTTTTTGTACATATATTCATATTCATATGCTTAAATTTAATTGCTATTGTCATTTATTTGTCAGGCTGTGAAAGACTGATAACATTGATCCCTCATACGACAATTCTGCAGCAGACGACTTTGAACATATTTTGTCAAAAATTAGAAAAGCTCTATAATTGAATGGATGACCTATGACGAAAAGTGGAAAACATTGTGGCAAAAGGAGAAATTGCTCATTTTGAGCAATTTCTTTTTTTGTCACTATGTTTTCACAAAGCTGTCTGCTGCAGAGGCGTCAGAAAGCGAAAATATGAGGGAAAGGGTTAAACAAAATCTTACAGCTAGAAATTTGGAAGTATCCTAGGGAAAAGGAGATATCACTCATTTCGTGCAGTTTCTCCTTTTCCAACAATGATTCCATAAGTCGTCATCTGAAGGTGCATCAAAAGTGTTCTGTATCAGGAATTTGGTTAAAACCAGATTTGGTAAATTATGTTGGTGTAGCAAGTGGGCAAGCCTGAATGCAGGTGTCAACTGTTATTTTAGGTTCGAAAACTTGATCATTGAGGCGCAAATTTGATTCAACTTGAGACCTTGTGGGTCAATGTAACTGCTGATAAACAAGGCCTGTACCAAACGGTTTAATTAGGGTTGTAGATTGATTTCTAGACTCATCTTGTTTAGCCAGTCAAAAATTGTGTTTCTTTCAAAGTTATAAAATGTTCTTTACATTTAGAAGTAGAATTTAATAATGTTTTTAGAATGGTTGTTAATAAATATGAGCACTGCTACAGTTGTCATTTCTGAAGAGTGTAGGGTCAGACCAGACTGTATGTCTTCTCTGTGATCTGAATCTACACAAGTTCCAAGTAGCTTCTAACAAACTTGTGTAATAAATATGTGTACAGCAGAGCCCTAGATAAAGTGAGTATTTCAGATTCCAAAATCCTAAATTTCACTCAAGCACTATGTTGTGGGTACTTAAAAAATCGTCTCAGTGAGATAATTATTTTGAGTACCCACAACATAGGGTTTGGTTGAGTAGTAAAAGAGATAGTGTTGTAAAAATATCTGTTTACTCCTCCTTATCTGGACCTCTGTTCCCCAGTAACTCAGTCGTAGCACCGCGGGCTGCACCGCGGGCTGCCTATCCAGGGCTAACATCTGCAATGTTCACAAAAGCCAACTTTGACCTTTTCCGATGGACGGGTCTAAATGGTCGTAAGAAGCCTTAAGGGAAAGGTTCTCATACACATTCAGATCAAACATCGCAAGCTGACAATAATCTACACTGGTTACATGTGGCGTAATCTTGGTTTTCCTAAATTGCTGTTTTTAACTATTTATGAAAGCTGTAAATTTGCTTAAGCACTTTCTGTCCCATATACAACAAATCTGCAGCAGAAGCATTTGAAAACATTTTGCTAAAATGATGAAAAATCTATCATTGAAAGTTTTTTTTTTTTTAATAAAGTTGAAAACATTGTGGCAAAAGGAGAAATTGCTCATCATGAGCAAATTTTCCTTCTTGTCACAATGTCTTCAAATGGTGTCTGTTGTGCAGGCGTCCGAAAGCATCTGTATTTGGGAAAGGTTAAAAGTATAACATTTGTATGATTTTAAGCATATCTTTGTATGTCAGGTCAATTTGATTTGCTTTATTGTGATCATTTTGTAAAATGTTAATGTTATCATGTAAATAACCTTACAGAAATGTGTTTTATTATTTCGTGTTTAACACTTTTCCCTCATACAACAACAAATAAACAGCAGACAACATAAATATTATGAAATAATATATCGAAATTAACAGAATTATTATATAAATAAAAGTTAAATGATAGAATAGAGACGATGAAATTGTTGCAAAACGAGAAATGGTTCAGTATGACTAATAAATCATATTGTTGCAATGTTTTCTAAAATCCTCCCCTGCTGAGCTAGTTTCTGCCTTTAGGACTTTTCCACTCAAAGGGCGTCAGTACTTGTTAAGTTTCCAGGAAGCAGACATCAAGCGTGATTAATATAAGCTGAAAGCTTGTTTCGCAATCAATGTAAAATAAATAAGTTTATAAACTAAACTGCGGTACATACTGGAAAGAAAGAAGTCCATCAATGTTCTAAATGAGCCTCATCGAGGGTCTGGTTGCACTGTTGACCTACATTAACCCTTTCCCACATACAGACACTTTTTGATGCAGATGACTTTTGAAAACTTTGTGACAAAACGGGAAATTGCTCAAAATGACAAATTTCTCCTATTCCCACAATGTTTTCAACTCTTTCAGTAATTAAACCTTCATCTAAAGAGTTATTCTAAGTCGTCTGCAGCAAATTTATTGTGTGTGGCAAAGGGTTAGACCAGTCATTGAAATTACCTCTGGTGAACAATTAAAAATACTCTTGCACTGGTTTCATCCCTGTACATTTTTATGACACCAAAAGAGGAAACAAAACCCCTTTTCATTTGGATTTTGTAGATATGTTCCTTGAGTGACCTTCTTTCGAATTCCTTCAAGCCATGTTAATTAGTAAAATAAACTTGGCCTTAAGGTGCTGGGCTGTTAGACTTGATAAAAAAAAAAATCCGACAGTATCTGGCTGATTTTCAAATGATTTTATAAAAATGTTTCTTTAGTGACCGTCTAGGAGATTCCTTCAAGCCAGGTTGATTAGTGGAAAAACATGGCCACCAAGTAGCTAGGCTGTTTAACTTTATATGGCTATAGCGATTTAATTTTTGTCTAATGGCAGTAGACCGATACTGGCCCGTTTGGATTCCAAAAACTTTGGTGTAACAATGCTGTATTAAAATCAAACAAACGTACTGTAATTAATACTTAATTTCATTTTTGTGCAATAAAATCATTATTATTGAATTTGATGTTATTATTTTTTCTCGTGAATCCGGTGTGACTGAGGAATTGGCTTACTTTTCCTAGCCTAGTCCTGGTTTGTTTACCCTGGGATCATGATTAAATGAACAGTTGCCTTGACATAACTGAAATAATGTTGAAAACAGTTTAAAACCATAATTAAACTTTTGTCCTGGTTTGTTTACCCTGGGATTATGATTAAATGAACAGTTGCCTTGACATAACTGAAATAATGTTACAAAACAGCGTAAAACCCGAATTAAACTTTTGTCCTGGTTTGTTTACCCTGGGATCATGATTAAATGAACAGTTGCCTTGACATAACTGAAATAATGTTACAAAACAGCGTAAAACCCGAATTAAACTTTTGTCCTGGTTTGTTTACCTAGGGATCATGATTAAATGAACAGTTGCCTTGACATAACTGAAATAATGTTGAAAACAGCGTAAAACTCTTATCAAACTTTTGTCCTGGTTTGTTTAATGCTTTACACATATGAGAGGAGACGGGTGTAACATCTGAAACAAATGTATTTAGATCAATCATTTGAGGCATTGTAGGAAAAGGAGTAAATGCTCTCTTTTTTAGTCCAAGACTCGAGGTGATCAATTTGGATCACTTATTGAACAAATGTTTCACATGTAGTGACCATCTACATCAATTGTTAAAGCGATATTGATTGGGTGTAAAACATACCCACAATATTTTTCTTTTTTCCCCGAAATATTTCAAAATAATTTGGTAGAAGTGTTCCTTAGGTGTTCCTTAACAACTACAATCAAGCCATATTGTAAGTTTAACTTCGAAGAGAATGGTTTGATGAAAAAAACTTAAAAACTCAACCTCATCTGAATCTACTTTAGTGATTTCAAGATGGTTCTGTAGAAATGTTCCATATTTGACCCTCTACATATAAATTCAACCCATATCAGATGGTTGAAAAACATGGCATTAAGTCAACATCAGAAAGAGGGTTAAATGACGAGACGTCCTTGTCCATCTGCTTTGAATCTGTTTATATGACATCTAGATAATGTTGTTGAATGTTCCTAATATTACCAGCTGACCGCCTCGGTTGTGTAGTGGTAGAGCGAATAAATATATTGTACCTTGTACCTTGTTAGAGAGTCCGCCTCGAGTGTGGGAGGTCGCGGGTTCAATCCTCGGCCGGGTCATACTAAAGACTTTAAACATGGTAGTAATGGCTGCCCTCCTTGGCGCTCGGGGTTGCGGGGTTAGCATTGCGACTGACAGGCTGGTGTCAGGATAAATGAACTAGTACTTGTAACTTACCCAAGAAACGCCAAGATCTAACTGACAAATTGTAGAAAGCGGCGGAAACGCCAAACAATCAAATTATGTGTCTCTCTGAAATAACTGCTAAAACCATTTCGATTGGTTGAAAAACATGCCCGCCGGTGGGATTGAGCTTCCCATGTTAAGCCCCTGTGTGTATCCGTGTACCACATGTTGTAAAACGATAAAACAAAACATGGCATACTTGGTTTATACCAATGATGATGAGTTGTGCCCTATTCATTTTCAGGGACAGAGTTCAAAGGTCAAGGTCACTTGAGGCAAACAGCACAATTACTTGTGATTATGGATTAGAGAAAACAATACCACTTTGAAAAATAAAAACTTGGTATACGTGTGCCCTATTATGAGAAAATTGCCGGATGATTTAAAGGTCATATTTCTACATCTCTTGAGACAATTATCGACTTGTCTTGTGGGTGACCCCAGTCGCGGCACTACGGTCATAGTGGAGTGCTCTTGGGCAAGGCACATTTTCTAGCCTAGTACTGGTTTGTTTACCCAGGTATCATGAATAATAAAATTTAATTGCGCGCTAAATGACCTTAGCTGTCGATGCGCCATAAAACTATATACATTCATTCATTCATTCATTCTTGTGGGTGAGAGATAAAAACAACAGGAAAATGATAATTGGCGTTATGAGAAGATGAGCTCTATTTATTTTCAGATTTAAAGAAAAATCAAACTAATGTTGCGAAGGCATAATCTCACGGTGCCCTTGTTTTGTCGAAGTACTTGTTACTTTCTTTAGCGTATTACAAATCTGCTTTCCTTTACAGTGATTTTAAGGTACAGGTGTTGGTTTGAGCTGAACGACGTTTTCAACAGTATTTCAGTTATATCACGGCAACCAATTCGCTTTTAAACCCACTAGCCATCTAGAAGTAGTTTGTTTCATATTTTTGTAAATATCATTTTAACAATGTCTTTTATTTTTGTCAATAAAACATCAAATGTACAATCATGGCACAACCAATTAAAAACCGAAACCTTTCACCAATGTGTAGAGGCTCTACATAGGCAATAGTATGTTGCAGTAGCAATACATGGCTTTGTATTGAACTACGATGCTCCGAATAACCAAGAGAAGTGTAAAATGTAATGCTTTACCAGGGACGTAGATAAGAGGGATAAGTAACAAAGTTGTATACTAAAATATCACCTGCCCCAACATTTGAGGCAAGTAAAACTTAAAAACTATTGAAGATATGAAAATTACAAAGGTATTTTCTGGAAGTTTAAACATTCTTCTATTGCAGTAGATAAAAATATTTTAATATACTACACGTTTTGATAGTAGTTTATCCTTATGAAAAATGTCAGTCTATCAACTTTTGGAAACAAATAATATTTTTCCGAAATTATAATATCTGTGTCTTTTAAACCAGTCATTAGTCAAAATACAAAGAAATTCCAGTGTTCATTGTACTTCTAACTTAAGTTGAAATGTTAAGCTTTCAGAATATGCATGTTTTGTGTAAGTGCCAAATGTGACTTCAAAGTTTTATTTGCTACAAAATGTGAAAATGTTGACAATTTTATTTCTCCATGTGATATTTTAAACAGATGAACAGGTGGAGTTGCCTATTCCTCTTATCTACGTCCCTGGCTTTACTAAACAATTTTCTTGTTTTAAATATGAAAAGATCAGATGAAAGGTAGCTACAAACTGGACACAAACATGGCATAAATGTGTATTGACCTACATATGTAGCATCGATCCAACTTCGTTTGTTTAATATCTTACTCTAACCAACTGCGCTATCACGGCATTGATGATCACATCACATGCGGTAACGTACTTAGTTTGTTTAATATCTTACTCTAACCAAATGCGCTATCACGGCATCGATGATCACATCACATGCGGTAACGTACATGTACTTCTTTTGTTTATTTAACATTTAACCCTTTCCCTCATACGACAATTCTGCAGCAGACGACTTTGAACATATTTTGTCAAACAATTGAATATCTCTATAATTGAACGGATAACCTATGACTAAAAGTGGAAAACATTGTGGCAAAAGGAAAAATTGCTCGTTTTTATCAATTTCTTCTTTTGTCACTATGTTTTCAAAAAGCCGTATGCTGCAGAGGAGTCAGAAATCGTCTATATGAGGGAAAGGGTTAAATACCGACGTTGAAGCCGAATGGTAAGGAGTATGAATGAGGGCCTTGTGTCAAATCAGTTTACTATCTCATATTATTAATTAACTATTGCGTATTTGACGCGATACTAGAACAACCGTAGAGCTAATACAGAACAAAAGAAGACAATATTTGCTAAAACTCGCCTAATATGGACCAAGTCGGCAAATATGAATTTCTGCCGTTTTCATTGGCTACAAAACTCGCCAAATACGAAATCTGAGGAATGGACCATTTTCATTGGCTGTCGAAACTCGCCTTATACGAGAATGGTGGAACACAAAAATGAATTAGGTAGCCGTCTTTTTTAAAGATCAACGCATTGAATTGACAAAGTAACCGATTTTAACTTATATTTTCCGCCATATTAACCATTAATTGTTTATTTAAGATTATAACTAAAGACTCATGTATTTATAAAAAAGTTGATTAATAAAATACTTATTAATTAGGTGATTTCATATTGGCCGAGTTATTTGTCCTCTGTCAGCAGTTTTGGCCTGAGCCCGAAGGGCTCAGGCCAATACTGCATACCTCGGACAAATAACTCGGCCAATATGAAATCACCTAATTAATAACATTATAGTATTATGGATGTTACAATTATAGTTGTTTCCCCTTGTGAACAAAGTTCTACGGTTCGTTAACGTTGCGAACAGCTCATATACAACATCGATCAACTATTTACAAGTTATATTAATGGTATATTTACGGTGCGAAAGATTCCCCAAAACACTGACATCACGAAAGAAATCACCAAAATCACATAAGGAAAGACACACTATATCATACGAAGTCACATAAGAAGAATCCGAAATGATATACGGAATGGCATAACAAATCACATAAGAAATGACCGGAATGGTATAAGAAATCACATAAGAAGAGACCGAAGTGATATACGAAATGACATAAGAAATGACAGGAATGGCATTATAAATCACATAAGAAATGACAGATTGGGTTAACGTTGTGAACAGCTAATATAAAACACCGAACAACTATTTACACGTTCTATTAATGGTATATTCACGCTGATTAAAAAAACCGTATGAAATCACGAAAGAAATCACAACAAGAGGGCCAGTATCGCTCCACGGCCATTTGGCAAACATTAAATCCCCCAAACAGCCCCGCCCCCTGCTGGCCGTGTTTTTTGACCAATCAACATGGCTTGAAGGAATCTGATAGAGGGTAACCCTAGGAACATTTCTACAACATTATTTGAAAATCAGCCTGTCACTTTCGGAGAAGAAGATTTTTTAAGTTTTCACTATATCCATATAAAGCAAAATAGCCCCAACCCCTGGCGGCTATAGTTTTCGACCAATCAACATGGCTTGAAGGAATCTGATAGAAGGTCATCCTAGGAACATTTCTACAAAATTATTTGAAAATCGACTTGACACTTTCGGAGGAGAAGACTTTTTAAGTTTACACAATTTTTTTCTTTCGGTTGCCATGAAAACCAGAATTTTGCATGGATCCCAAAAGATTTAAAGAATTCAGGAGAGGACATTGAAAGGATGCTTCCTATGATGTTTCATCCTAATTGGCCAAGTGGTTAGGAAGGAGAAGTCGTTTGAAGCAAAAAGTATTCGTGTTCATTAAGAGTCCATGGTTCCATCTCATTACAGCCTGTGACTATGTACCGTCCCATAACAGTTCATTGGTTACGTCTCAACGAACTAACGCACGGACGCATGCACGCACGCCCGGACGCACGACGGACAATTTGCCATGACATAAGCTCGACTGGCTTTCAGCCGTGGAGCTAAAGATCACATAAAGAAAGACACAATTTATCATACGAAATCACATAAGAAATCACCAAAATCACCAAAATCACATAATGAATGACCAAAATCTCATAAGAAATCACATAAGATGAGACCGAAATGATATACGAAATAACATAAGAAATGACAGGAATGGCATTATAAATCACATAAGAACAGTCCCATCAGAGTCTTCACTGCCCTCATTATTTAAACAAGAGGGCCATGATGGCCCTTGAATCGCTCACCTGATTTTTTTTTTTCACTTTAGCTATATAAGCCTCGCCCCCTGGCAGCCATAGTTTCCGACCAATCAACTTGGCTTGAAGGAATCTGATAGAGGGTCACCCTAGGAACATTTCTACAATTTGAAAATCGGCCAGATACTTTTGGAGGAGAAGATTTTTTAAGTTTTCACTATAGCCATATAATGCAAAATAGCCCTGCCTACTGGCGGCCATGTTTTTTGACCAATCAACATGGCTTGAAGGAATCTGAAAGTGGGTCATCCAAGGAACATTTCTACAAAATTATTTGAAAATCGGGCAGACACTTTTGGAGAAGAAGATTTTTTAAGTTTGCACTATAGCCATATAAGGCAAAATAGCCCCGCCCCCCCCCCCCCCCCCCTGGCGGCCATGTTTTTCGACCAATCAACATGGCTTGAAGGAATCTGATAGAGGGTCACCCAAGGAACATTTCTACAAAATCATTTGAAAATCAGCCTGACACTTTTGGAGGAAATGATTTTTAAGTTTTCACTATAACCAATAAGGCAAAATAGCCCCGCCCCCCTGGCGGCCGTGTTTTTTGACCAATCAACATGGCTTAAAGGAATCTGGTAGAGGGTCATCCAAGGAACATTTCTACAAAATTATTTGAAAATCTGCCAACCAGTTTGGGAGAAGAAACCAGAATTCTGCATGGATCCCTAAATTTTGAAGGAATTCTGGTGAGGTTATTAAGAGGATGCTTTCTGTGAAGTTTCATCACAATTGACCCACTGTTTACTGAGGAGAAGATGTTGAAGATTTTTTAAGTTTTCACTTTGGCCATATAAGGCAAAATAGCCCCCGCCCCCTGGCGGCCTTTTTTTTCGACCAATCAACATTGCTTGAAGGAATCTGATAGAGGGTCACCCAACGAACATTTCTACAAAATTATTTGAAAATCGGCCTGACACTTATGGAGGAGAAGATTTTTTAAGTTTTCATTATAGCCATAAAAGGCAAAATAGCCCCGCCCCCTGGCGGCCATGTTTTTTGACCAATCAACATGGCTTGAAGGAATCTGATAGAGGATCACCCAAGGAACATTTCTACAAAATTATTTGAAAATCAGCCTGACACTTTTGGAGGAGAAGATTTTTTAAGTTTGCACTATAGCCATATAAGGTAAAATAGCCCCGCCCCCCCCCCCCCCCCCCCCCATTCTGGTGAGGTCATTGAGAGGATGCTTTCTGTGAAGTTTCATCCAAATTGACCCACTGGTTACTGAGGAGAAGAAGTTGACGCACGACGGACGACGCACGACGGACGACGCACGACGGACGACGGACAAAAGGCGATCACAATAACTCACCTTGAGCAAAGCTCAGGTGAGCTAAAAAAAAAAAAGAGAAGAAGACGTAAATGCATATCCTGGCATATTTGGCCAAAGATAGTTTTGTAGCTCCTGTAGCTTTTCGCCGGTGTAGCCTTAAATGATGGCAAATCCGAGAGTCAACAAGTCTACAAATCACTGTATATACGTGCACAGGCACGAGTTAAAGACAAATACATCAACAAACATAAAACATTATTTAAATAGTTCATGAAAATATACACTTTCCAACCTCCTTTACAGTAAAAATATATGTACTTGACATTACCATACTATGGTGGCATATAACTGCCACCACTTAATAACAGATAATGTTCGTGAAAACTTTTACGAATGCAATGGAGGATTTCGCGTTATTTATAAAATGCCGTGATTTTTTTTAGTTTATAATGAAATCTAAATAAATAACGTATCGCAAACATATCATATTTTGTTAGTGTTCTAAACTGCCACCACTCAAAAATTCAGGATAAATGGAAATGTTCAAGATATTAAAATTTGTGTTCATGAAAATCGCAAACATATTATATTGTGTTAGTGTTCTAAACTGCCACCACTTAATAATTGGATAAATGATAATGTTCAAGATATTCAACTTTGTTTTCATGAAAATCGTAAAAATATCATATTGTGTTAGTGTTCTAAACTGCCACCACTCAATAATTCTGGATAAAAGATAATATTCAAGATAATATTCACCTTTGTTTTCAAGAAAATCGCAAACATATTATATTTTGTTAGTGTTCTAAACTGCCACCACTCAATAATTCTGGATAAATGGATATGTTCAAGATATTCACCTTTTTTTTCATGAACATCGCAAACATATCATATTTTGTTAGTGTTCTAAACTACCACCACTTAATAACTAGATAAATGGAAATGTTCAAGATATTCAACTTTGTTTTCATAAAAATCGCAAACATATCGTGAAACCTTTCGAGCATCTAGAAAGGTCACGATAACTGGTAATTTTCATGAAACTTGTTTATTAAAAAAACAAAGAAAAGGTACATAAACCCCCTTTCCATCGGATTTAATCGTATCCGTATAAAAAAAAAAAGCAACCCCCAGATTCCCAATAACGTGAAAGCCAAGGTTAAACTTTTTCACGAAACAAAAAACATCTCGTGAAAAGTTTCATTTATCTAGTTATTAAGTGATGGCAGTATACAGCACTAACAGTAGCATTGTTTGCGTAACGTTATTTATCAGGACTTCATGATAAATTAAAAGTTATCATGATAAAGTTTATACATAACGTGAAATCCTTCATTATTTTCACGAAGTTTTTATGATAATTATCTGTTTTGTGGTGGCTGTGATATGCCACCATACACATATACAAGTAAGCATTTGACAAATAATATCCAGATCTGTTTACACGGACATCCGCATTGACCTGATATGTCAAAGCGTTCAAAATCACAGGCTTGGTTGAGCTGGAAAAAAAAAATGAAACTAAGAATTATTTATTCATTTCTTGTACATGCACTGATCAAACGTTTTATGTACATGTATTTACCATACATCTACAGTATATGCACGTACCATACATCTACAGGTTATACACGTACCATATATCTACAGTATATGCACATACCATATATCTACAGTACATGCACGTACCATATATCTACAGTAAATGCACGTACCATATATCTACAGTAAATGCACGTACCATACATCTGCTGTACATACACGTACCATAACTCTACAGTACATGTACGTACAATACATCTACAGTACTTACACGTACCGTAAATCTACAGTACATACACGTACCATAAATAAACAGTGCATGCACGTACCATACATCTACAGTACTTACACGTACCATAAATATACAGTACATACACGTACCATAAATAAACAGTGCATGCACGTACCATACACCTACAGTATATACACGTACCATAAATCTACAGTACATGCACATACCATACATCTACAGTACATACACGTACCATAAATATACAGTACATGCACGTACCATACATCTACAGTACATGCACGTACCATACATCTGCTGTACATACACGTACCATAAATATACAGTACATGCACGTACAATACATCTACAGTACTTACACGTACCGTAAATCTACAGTACATACACGTACCATATATCTACAGTACATGCACGTACCATATATCTACAGTAAATGCACGTACCATATATCTACAGTAAATGCACGTACCATACATCTGCTGTACATACACGTACCATAAATCTACAGTACATGCACGTACAATACATCTACAGTACTTACACGTACCGTAAATCTACAGTACATACACGTACCATAAATAAACAGTGCATGCACGTACCATACATCTACAGTACTTACACGTACCATAAATACACAGTACATGCACATACCATACATCTACAGTACATACACGTACCATAAATATACAGTACATGCACGTACCATACATCTACAGTACATGCACGTACCATACATCTGCTGTACATACACGTACCATAAATCTACAGTACATGCACGTACAATACATCTACAGTACTTACACGTACCGTAAATCTACAGTACATACACGTACCATATATCTACAGTATATGCACGTACCATACATCTACAGTATATACACGTACCATAAATATACAGTAAATACACGTACCATAAATAAACAGTGCATGCACGTACCATACATCTACAGTACTTACACGTACCATAAATCTACAGTACATGCACATACCATACATCTACAGTACATACACGTACCATAAATAAACAGTGCATGCACGTACCATACATCTACAGTACATACACGTACCATAAATATACAGTACATACACGTACCATAAATAAACAGTACATGCACGTACCATACATCTACAGTACATACACGTACCATAAATAAACAGTGCATGCACGTACCATACATCTACAGTACTTACACGTACCATAAATATACAGTACATACACGTACCATAAATAAACAGTACATGCACGTACCATACATCTACAGTATATACACGTACCATAACTCTACAGTACATGCACATACCATACATATACAGTACATACACGTACCATAAATATACAGTACATGCACGTACCATACATCTACAGTACATGCACGTACCATACATCTACAGTACATGCACTGATCATACATCTGATGTACATGCATTAATGCAAACAATTACTTTACATGCCCTTATGCATACATTTACTGTACATGAGCTATTTCAAACATTTACTTTACATGCACTCATTCAAATATCTAGCTACTGTACATGTACTAATGCAAATATCTACTGTACATGTACTATTTCAAATATATACTGTACATGTACTAATGCAAATATCTAGCTACTGTACATGTACTAATTCAAACATTTACTTTACAAGCCCTTATGCAAACAATCTACTGTTCACGTACTAATGCTAAAACCTACTGTACATTTATATTTATAATGCACTAAATACAAGGTGTATACAAGGTGAATGAGGTTACAAATATATTTAAACTGACCTTTATACAAGTTGCATGAGTTAACATATATATTTAAACTGACCTTTATACAAGGTGCATGAGTTACATATATTTAAACTGACCTTTATACAAGGGGTATACACGGTGAATGAGTTTACATGAATATTAAAACTGACCTTTATACGAGGGATACTTAAGGTACATGAGTTTACATATATATTTAAACTGACCTTTATACGAGGGGTATACAAGGTGCATGAGTTAACATATATATTAAACTGACCTTTATACAAGGTGCATGAGTTTACATATATATTTAAACTGACCTTTATACGAGGTGCATAAGTTTACATATATATTTAAACTGACCTTTATACAAGGTACATGAGTTTACATATATACTTAACCTGACCTTTATACGAGGTGTATACACGGTGAATGAGTTTACATATATATATTTAAACTGACCTTTATACGAGGGGTATACAAGGTGCATGAGTTTACATATATATGTTAACTGACCTTTATACAAGGGGTATACAAGGTGCATTAGTTTACGTATATATTTAAACTGACCTTTATACGAGGGGTATTCAAGGTACATGAGTTTACAGATATACTTAACCTGACCTTTATACGAGGTGTATACACGGTGAATGAGTTTACATATATATATTTAAACTGACCTTTATACGAGGGGTATTCAAGGTGCATGAGTTTACATATATATTTAAACTGACCTTTATACAAGGTACATGAGTTTACATATATACTTAACCTGACCTTTATACGAGGTGTATACACGGTGAATGAGTTTACATATATATTTAAACTGACCTTTATACGAGAGGTATTCAAGGTGCATGAGTTTACATATATATGTAAACTGACCTTTATACGAGGTGTATACACGGTGAATGAGTTTACATATATATTTAAACTGACCTTTATACGAGGTGCATAAGTTTACATACATATTTAAACTGACCTTTATACGAGGGGTATTCAAGGTACATGAGTTTACAGATATACTTAACCTGACCTTTATACAAGGGGTATACAAGGTGCATGAGTTTACATATATATTTAAACTGACCTTTATACGAGGGGTATACAAGGTGCATGAGTTTACATATATATGTTAACTGACCTTAATACAAGAGGTATACAAGGTGCATGAGTTTACATATATATTTAAACTGACCTTTATACGAGGGGTATACAAGGTGCATGAGTTTACATATATATTAAACTGACCTTTATACAAGGTGCATGAGTTTACATATATATTTAAACTGACCTTTATACGAGGTGCATGAGTTTACATATATATTTAAACTGACCTTTATACAAGGGGTATTCAAGGTGCATGAGATTACATATATATATATATATATAAACTGACCTCAATACAAGGGGTATTAGGGTATTTAAGGTGCATGAGTTTACATATATATATTTAAACTGACCTTTATACAACGGGTATACAAGGTGCATGAGATTACATATACATTTAAACTGACCTTTAGACAATGTGTATACAAGGTATATGAGTTTACATATATATTTAAACTGACCGTTATACAAGGAGTATTGAAGGTGCATGAGATTACATATATATTTAAACTGACCTTTATACGAGGGGTATACAAGGTGTACAAGTTTATATATATATTTGAACTGACCTTTATACGAGGTGCATTAGTTTACATATATATTTAAACTGATCTTTATACAAGCTGCATGAGTTTACATATATATTTAAACTGACCTTTATACAAGGTGCATGAGTTTACATAAATATTTAGACTGACCTTTATACAAGGTGCATGAGTTAACATATATATTTAAACTGACCTTTATACGAGGTGTATACACGGTGAATGAGTTTATATATATATTTAAACTGACCTTTATACGAGGGGTATACAAGGTGCATGAGTTTACATAAATATTTAAACTGACCTTTATACAAGGAGTATTCAAGGTGCATGAGTTAACATATATATTTAAACTGACCTTTATACAAGGTGCATGAGTTTACATATATATTTAAACTGACCTTTATACAAGGGGTATACACGGTGAATAAGTTTAAATATATATTTAAACTGACCTTTATACAAGGTAAATGAGGTTACAAATATATTTAAACTGACCTTTATACGAGGTGTATACACGGTGAATGAGTTTATATATATATATTTAAACTGACTTTTATACAAGTGGTATACAAGGTGCATGAGTTTACATAAATATTTAAACTGACCTTTATACAAGGAGTATTCAAGGTGCATGAGATTACATATATATTTAAACTAACCTTTATACAAGGTAAATGAGGTTACATATATATTTAAACTGATCTTTATACAAGGTGCATGAGTTAACATATATATTTAAACTGATCTTTATACAAGGTGTATGAGTTAACATATATATTTAAACTGATCTTTATACAAGGTAAATGAGGTTACATATATATTTAAACTGATCTTTATACAAGGTGCATGAGTTTACATATATATTTAAACCGATCTTTATACAAGGTGCATGAGTTTATATATATATTTAAACTGATCTTTATACAAGGTGCATGAGTTAACATATATATTTAAACTGACCTTTATACAAGGTGCATGAGTTTACATATATATTTAAACTGATCTTTATACAAGGTGCATGAGTTAACATATATATTCAAAATGACCTTTATACAAGGTGCATGAGTTTATATATATATATAAACCGATCTTTATACAAGGTGCATGAGTTTATATATATATTTAAACTGATCTTTATACAAGGTGCATGAGTTAACATATATATTTAAACTGACCTTTATACAAGGTGCATGAGTTTACATATATATTTAAACTGATCTTTATACAAGGTGCATGAGTTTATATATATATATTTAAACTGATCTTTATACAAGGTGCATGAGTTTATATATATATTTAAACTGATCTTTATACAAGGTGCATGAGTTAACATATATATTTAAAATGACCTTTATACAAGGTGCATGAGTTTACATAAATATTTAAACTGACCTTTATACAAGATGCATGAGTTTACATATATATAAACTGACCTTAATACAAGGGGTATTTAAGGTGCATGAGTTTACATATATATGTTCTCTCTTGGTAGTTTATCTCATTTGCCAACTACGTATTCCAAGGTCGGATATATTTATCTATATATTCTTACCAACACATTTTTTTTCATTCTGGTTTGTAAACTCGGCGCAATTCAGACAAATCTTCGAGGAACAGTCGTTCGATTTTATACAAACGTCCAGGTTGTCGAGCAGTGTAGATCCCTGTGTGGGGCTTGCTGTAAAGTAGAAGTAATAACGATATCAGTAATTAAAAAAACAAAATGATGACGATACTCCCGCCGTGCTCTGGTGAGTTAAAAAGGAGAAAATGCTCATCATGAGAAATATATCCTTTTGTCACGATGTTTTCGAATGTCGTCTATTCCAAAAGCGTCAACATATGCATGTAAGTGTGCCTGTAAGTGATAACTGTTAATTAAACATAACGTTTGCAGTATATGTTCAATTTCACGGATATTTTAGTTATTTCAGCATATTCAGATTTTAGATCACACGTCATGGGATAATTACTCTAATCCTTTTCCACATGCATCAACTCTGTAGCATATTGACAATCTCTATTACTGAAACAATCATTATCAAAAAATGATTTACTAATTGTGAAAAAAAAGAGAAATTGTACAATTACGAGCATTATTTCTTTTGCCACAATGTTTTCAAAAGGATTGTGACGCGGATGTATCCAAATAATTGATTGAGTGTGGTTTAACGCCGTTTTTAACAATTTCTCAGTTATATCACGGCGGCCAGTTTACCTAATCATGCATTTCCTGGTTTTCTCACACCAGTACTCCACACAACAATCTTCCCAAGCAACTGGCTGCTTTTCCACATAGACTTAGCCCATTGGTGGAAGACGAATGACGCATGCCGCAGAGACTTTTGTCAATCATCGGAAAGAAAGTTTGCCGAGCCGGGATTCGAACTCACAACCCCTGGATTTATGTATCAAAATAAAGCAGACAACTTTTGAAAACATTATAATGAGCAATTATTCCATTTGCCACTATGTTTTCAACTCTATACAATAATTTTACTTTCATTTATGGTGATTTTTCCATATTTTTGCCTAAACGTTTTCAAAGTGCGTCTGCTGCAGATTTGGGAAAGCGTTAAAGTGGTTGTTACAGTACTTACTTAGGCATATCTGGTATATCCGGCCGTTTTCATAAAACTTCTCGCTAGTCGCCGTGGACGGACACGTGCACGTTCCCACAGTCCCACACGTCTCAGTGGCAATGGATGAGTCGTATGCTGTGAACAGACTCGAGCAGCCGACGCCTGTCGAGCACAGGTCACCGTTTCGAGCTGGGTAAAGGTAATATTAAGTATTACTTGATGATATTGACCTTGACCTTTACACTGGTTCAGTAAAATATGAGCCGTCCCGCGAGAAAACCAACATCGTGGACTCTGCGTAAAGTATCGACCCGGATCAGCCTTAGCATGCTGCGCAGGCTTACCCGGATAGGCAGTTTTCGCCTCATGTGAATTTTCTGTTTCAGAATCATTACTCTATACCTGTATCCCCCTGAGACGGAATGTGTCGGCCCGGATCAGTCTGCGCGGACTGCGCAGGCTGATCTGGGTCGATACATTACGCAGAGGCCATTATGTTGGTTTTCTCGCGGGACGGCTCTATTATCAATATAACGTGCATGTATTTTCATGAAATTGATTAATGCTTTATTGAAACACACATACAATGTAATAAACGTGGCATAGTTTAATATGTGATGAAAGTATTTACAAACTATCAGGCCGCCTCGTTGGTGTAGTGATAGAGCGTCCGCCCCGGGAGCGGGATGTCACGGGTTCAATCCCCTGCCGGGTCATACCAAATACTTTAAAAATGGTAGTGATGACTTTCTCTCCTTGTCTTGAATCAGCGACCTCCCGCATCCAAGGCGGACGCTCTACCACTTCACCACCGAGGAGGACGCTCTACCACTTCACCACCGAGGCTTTTTCTAGTGAATATGTTGATATATGTATTGCATTCCATGGTTTCCATGGATTATTGAGCAATAACAGTCAAATATATCCTGATAAAGTCATAGTTTTAATGATTGATTGGGGTTAAAGGCCGTTATCAACATTTTTTCAGTCATATCACGGCGGTCAGTTCCTGACTTTCTCACACCAGTTCTTCACACTGACTGCTTTTCAAACATAGACTGCTAGAACATTGGTGGAAATCGAATGATGCTTGTCATAGTGACTTTTGTCAATCGTCGGAAAAAATGTTAGCAGAGCTGGAGTTCGAACTCACAACCCCTGTATTGAATGCCCGCGTCACAACTGACTGAGCTACTGGGGCTCCAACATTGAGTTTTATATATCAAGTGACAGTTTTTACTGTTTATTCTGTCGTTATCCAGTAACAAACCTTTTTGTTTTATATATATTTGCATTCATTGGCACAATTTTCACTTGCGACAAAGATACGGAATTAGTTAAATCCGCAATTAGTGAAATCTTACATTGACTTAAAATGGGGATTACGTAAACCAGTCTGATAGCTCACAGGAGAGAGAGAGAGAGAGAGAGAGAGAGAGATAGAGAGAGAGAGAGAGAGAGAGAGAGAGAGAGAGAGAGATTTGTATTTTGTATTTTCCTTGGACGCATGCTAGTTACCAAATCGTAATTTAATTAGCAGTCGCTCTCATGCTTTTTTGTGGTATAGTAAAACATCCCTATAAACCGTTTGTGTAATGGTGTAGTGGTAGAGTGTCACATCCGTGCGGGAGGACGCGGGCTCGACACCGGCCGGTTCATATCACGGACTTTTAGACTGTTAGTAATAACCTTCTCTCTTTAGCGATCAGGATTGTCGGGGATAAGAATTACGACTGACTGACTGGTGGTCACGATAATTGATCAGTCGTACAGGTAAACTACCCAGGAGACGCCATGATATGACTGAAACATTGTAGAAATCTCGGCGTGAAACCCCATACAAAGCTGAATGACAGCGAGCAAGGACGCAACCAACCATGCATTTCGAGTAAATCCGTCAGATGTTTC